>SNQJ01S0004444.1:66957-90153 GCA_010110895.2 Picea sitchensis | reverse complement strand
TACAGTGTGTTGGTTCATTGGTTATAATGTGGTTTTGGTCTAGAAAAAGTGAGTGATGGACCATTGAGTGTCTTTCTATCCATTAGGTCTCTAAACACCTATGATATTGGTAGAAAATCGCCCCATTGTCCATCTCAACAATAATAGTTACAAGTGATTGTTATTCTATGTAGATATGTCTTTCACTTATGTCCACCAGTAGGGAAATACTCTACACATTTATCATATTTTCCTCCACCATCAAGCCAAGGATGCAATGGATCCTCCTCCACCCTAGTTAATAATATCACTTTCACAATATTTCTTGAGAATCCATTGGAGAATTTGAGTCTGACTTTCCCTGGATACATACTAAGACTAATATAAGGGAGTGTGATATTCATGTTACTAATTTATTTTCACCAAGGGATGATTTGGTGTGGAGGATCATCAACTCAACTCATGTGTGGTGATGATTTCTTGGATGCTTGATGATGTTAGTTTGTGTCTAGTTTGGACACTTAAAAATTACAATTGCACCTAGTCCTTACACCATACACACATGGAGTAAAAAGGCATAAAATAATTGAAAGTTCAACAAGAAATATGGTATAAGGTTCAAGAATCATCTTCAAAAACATCACATTATTGATTTTCATTTAGTTCCATTGAACTTTAATACATTGGAGTGAAATTAAATCATAAATCCATTGCGAACAATTCTCTTTGAGTCAATAGTTTATCGAGTCACTGAATTGTACAAATTAAAAGATAAGTTTGATTCATTAAAATGAATCATTGAATTATACAAAGGGTGGAGTTACAAACCCTTTCAAAGTTAATAAGGTGTTTTTAAGTTCAAAAATCAATTGAGATCAATACCTACTTAAAATTGAATAAGGAGGTCATTGCCTTTTCACAATAGTCTTCAAGTGAGATACATCAAAGTCAAATCATTATATAATAACTCTTTTTGGTGCATGATCAGTAGCACCTAACACCCTAAGTTTGTTGGTGACAAGTTCAAGAATGCGAGACATAAAGTAAGTGAGAATGACACAATTGAATATCTAAAAACAGGTAAATGAGGAAAACATTTGCAAAATGTCAATCAAGAAATTAATCAGTTACATGACTCTTTATATGATTCTATCCAACAATTTGAAAGGTTATAGAAACAAAATGTAATAATGATGGATCAATTGATAAAAGAAAACATTCATGAATGTATGGAATCAAACATGTGAAGCATGATTTTTCCAAAATAATTGTATGACTGTGTGAAGAATTGAAATTCAACAAGAACAAAAAAGTTTTAGGATATGGAAGATACCTCAACTTTCATATTCTAGACTACTCCAAAGCAATTGAATGGGAAAGATTCAAATGTTCTAGAAGTTGATGAAGGAGTTAATTTTGAATCTAAGAATATTGTTGATAAAGTTGATAAACATATGGATACAATTATTGATAAGTGACAACATTGTCATCAAGTTGGCCATGTGGAGACAAAATGATTTAATATCCATCCAAATCATCATTGTGGCAAGACAAGTAATCTTTCAAACAAATGTTGAAAGAAAAATAAGGTCAAAAGGTAAAAAATTCACTAGATGAGCTCTTGGAAATGAAATTTATAATCTAAGACTTTTCATGAGTCTTATTGCTGATTTCAATCATAGGTAAAGACATGGGAATTTGGATTATTGAACTTTTTTATTAAGAGTTTTGGCTCATTTTGAGATAAACCACATCATTAGAATTTCGATAAAATGAGTAGATTGGAGGCAAAATTTTGCCTCATTGAAAAAATAGACTTACCATAAAGGTTGAGTTTGTCCACTTATTAAGGAAATCCTCAAATACAATATATACAATAAAATATAGGAAGTTATAAACCAACATTATAAAAATCATTTTTTGTATTATATATCATCAATTGTGCACATGGTCGTCCACCTTAGAGATCATCCACCATGCTCCAGCCATCTCATCCATTTTTGTCCCTACACCCTTCTTCACATTCAATGACAACATGGCAAATGGACTAGGTGATGAGGTGGTATCCTAGGCTAACTAATATGTGGCATTCCTCACATCCAATGATGATGTGACACATGGACCAAGTGATGAGGTGGAAACCATGTCTAAATAAAAAGTGGCATTATTCACATCTAATGAAAACATGACATGTCGACCGAGTGGTAACCAGAGCTAACTAATCCACCCATCTTCGCCCCTTAATCCTTCTTCACATCTAATAACAACTTGACATAGGGACTAGATGATGAGGTGGCAACAAGGATAGTTGAAATTTTTCATTCTTCACATCCAATGGTGGCATGACACATTGACCAAGTGATGAGGTGGTAAATTAAGGTAACTGCCAAGTAGCATTCTTCACATCCAACGACAACATGATGCATGGATGAGGGGATAAGGTGGAAATAATAGATAACTAATAGGTGGAAATCTTCACATCTAATAACAGTGTAACACATGGAACAAGTGGAAACTAGGGATAACTAATATGTGGAAATAGTGGGCAAGCTAACACTTAGCTCACATCTAATGACAACACAACATGTTGGCATATATATTCTATGAAGAGATTATTCAAGTGCATGCAAGATTAGCATTTGTGCCTCAAATCTACAAAATTTTATGGTTGTTGAAGCATGTACTCTAGAAGCATATCTTAGGATATCAGTGTCCAAATCAAGAAAATGAATGGTCTTAGGTGATTCTCTATCCTTATTGTTGTAATATGATTATCTTATAAACATCATTGAGGTTTTATATTCATAAAAAATGATTTCATGAAGTTAACCACTGAGTTCACTTCAAGTGGTATTAGAGTGTTTGTTTCGTTGACTTGTGGTCAATTAAAATCTATTGGTGGCAATAAAATATTGAGATAGTGGTCCAATTCATTCATACGAGTATTTTTAAATTAATTTTTAAATTCTAGGCTTGTAGCCTAGAATCGTGACAGAGAAATTTGTATTCATGGTAGAAGAAGTCACCAAAAGTTATTGGTGAAAATTGTTGACAGTGGCAATAATTTCTATGTACTTTCCTTTTTTCTGCAGACACTAATAGTGGGTAGAAATAACAATCTTACAATCTCATGACCCGACTTTGAAATAGTTTGTGACAAAGAATAACTCATAAAAAAAATTTGTTGCAAGGAAAGAAATCACTGTAGTAATAGCATTGAAGTTAAAGAAAATGACTTCATTTATTGTAGCATGACTATGGGATTAGAGTGTGATGGCCTGAGTTTGAAATTGGGAATTCATATTGGAAACATTTATCAACCTAAATGCATCAATAACACAACAAATTTTCTATCAAATCCATAGGAGAAATATCGGGCATGTCAAAGACATCGTGGTGATGCATTTCAATTAAATGGTCCAAGTTAATTCTTGATCTTTACTGATGTAAGATGATTATATTATAAAAAATGCTAGGGTTCAATATTCATGAATAATTATTTTATGAAGTGAACTAATAGTTTCACTTAAGATGGTATCAAAGTGGTTGTTCTCTTGACTTGTTGTTGGCACAGAGGCAGACCCAAGGTTCAACGCTACAACAACGCACCAACAAAACCCTAACTACCAGCCCTTTCGGCAACACCTGCGAAGCAGATGAAGTCTCACCTGAGGTAGAGGAAGGGGTGGTCACAGGACTCAGGTGTTTGCAACCTTAGCTGGTACACAAATATGTGATTGTAATACTTAACAGAGCACTTAGCACCAACAATTCATCAATATTTAACCACTATTATACTGCGCAAATAAAACAGAGCATCTCATCATTCACTCATATTTGATGTATCTAAGCACTTATCATAAAGAGGTATATTAAATCTAGCATATTCAAGCACTAAGCACATTCACATAGGTCAGATCTGTATCCATATACAACATTAGAACAAAGAATAAACATATATGTTTATCTATATCAAAGCACTTTAGCAAGTAAAGACATAAACATATCAAGATATCGCACAAAGAAGGACAATGCAACATTTACGTGGTTCACCCCCACCCTGGGGCTACATCCACCAACTCTTCTTATTTATTAGCTTCTTCAATAGGTTACATGCACGGAGCCTCAAAACATTACTCCGCATAGGAAAAGAGACCTGTGCAGCTCGCTAGATCCTCCTTCCCCGAGTAGATCTAAGAATAGAGCCTTCCACAACCTCTTACAATGATTTGCACTTAGCTTTGAAAGTCTCACACAGTATGCACAAAGCACTTACAACCTTGATCACACAGATCCAACTTTAGCACTTAACTATTCCTATCACTTTTTTCATTACATCACCTAGTCTTCTATATATACTTTAAAAAATAGGCCTAAAGATGGGTAAACCCATGGGTCAACATCCCATACCCGTTACATAATCCCAAATCCCAAAAAGGACCCAAAAAGGGGCCGAGATCCCGTGATCTCTGCTTCGTCTTGTGCTCCTCCTTTGACAGGCTGTCAAAGTCCTAAAATAGGTCAAACTTGACCAAAGATCTCTCAAAATTTGGTCAAGGGCCAATAGGCCCCCAACACTCACCTGTGACGCATCCCGAGTCACTCTGATATGGGTAGTTATTCTTCGAAAGCCTCAATCTTGGCTCAATATGCTTCGACTTGTTGCTGTGCCATGGCCTCTTGTGCAGTGAACTCTTGGATGACTACCTTGTTCACAGGCCCCTCCAGGTGTTGTTCAATTGCAATAAAAACCTGCTCCAGTTCTTCTCCTTGGCCTTGTACCTCTATGAACAATTGGTAGGCCTTATCTTGTGTAGGTTGGAGTCTCTGAGTTACTTCCATAACTCTGCTCTGGATAGTGTGGATCTTCTATTGGGCGGTGCGTTTCTCTTGGAAGCGCTTCATTCTTTCCATAGCTAACAGAGGCTTCAACTGCGCATGTATTATTTCAGCTTGATACTTCACCTCTTGGAGATACGACTTCAGTGCCTTTAGTTCTGGATTCTATGTAAGTTTCTCATAGGTCTGGGAACTGCGATCAGTAAGATGCTTATAGTCCATAGTAAGGGATTTTATTCTCTCAATTTCTCTTCGAGCAATTGCTGCTCTTTGGTCCCTTACATCCTATGGGGTCTCGGGCACTGCGCGAAGCTCTAAGTCTGTTATGTGTTGTTGTAACTACTGGATAGCTTATGCGAGCTGTTCCACTTGCTACATGACTCGATCTTCTACCTTTATTTCAATGACTGTCACAGAGCGAAGTGCTCTATGTTACACATCAAAATTACTCCACTTCAATAGTGTCGCAAGTGTCGTCATGATAAGTGTTGTAAGTGTCACATCTACAAGTGTCGTATCTTAACCACAAATTTTGAAAGTGTCACAAACATCATACTGCCATATTCCCTATGTCATGCCTCTAACGAAATCATAAGGACACTTAAGACACCTCAAAGACTAGTTTTGAAGAAGAGAAATCACTTGACAGGGAGTGCAAACCTTTCACCATTGAAAGAACCATTCAAAAATGGATTTTGGAGAGGAGTGCTCTCCTACCCATTGTCAGGGAGTGTTAGCACTCCCCGAGCCTCTTTGGGGGAGTGAGCGCTCTGTGCACCCTTTTTGGGGAGATATACCCTTTCTGAGCGAATTTTTGGTTTGTTGGAGGAAATCAGGGGACAATCCCCTTAATATCTGAAGGTAGTTGGGTTCGAATCTTGGGTCAAGGCATGATCTTAGAAAAGATCCTCAAATGAAGGAGAGGAATCCTCAACTTATCCAAAATATCTCTCAAGTGGTTGGGCCTCTCCAAGGTTATATAAGGAGGCCTTCTCATGGTGAAAGGTACATGAAAAAGATTGAAGGTATGAAACCTATGATCTCATAGGCAACATACAAAGATAGTAGAGACTGGAGATTGATACCAAACTTATGATCCTGTAAGTGGTATGAACATAAGATATTGGAGATGTGACACTTATGATCTCATAAGTGAGATATCATCAAAGAAATCAATGTAGATTACTTGAGCAAAGGGGTTGGACAAGGAGAACTGGAAGAAGTTGTTGCACCTTCATCAAAGGATTGTAAGTATTTTTACTTGTTCTCATTAATAATCAATGCTTGGCCTATTTCTTTCAAACTTATGTTTGTTCCATATGATTTTGTTTGCAGTAGATGGATCTATATTTGAGCTAATCTCAGTAGAGTAGGAAGTCCATTGTATCTTTTTTTTTTTCTATAGGACCTATCAGGGAGCTCAGGATCGAAGCTCAGTCAGGACTTTGCAAGGACAAACGTCGTTAATAAGGTACACATATTTCTTCTTCTCCTTCACATATTAGCTTGATTAGACCTAAAAGGATGTCAGTGTCCATGTTAAGCACTTTTCTGTCTTGGCCTTAGGAGTCTAGATACCAAGAGGGAATCCACTTGTCCGCAGGGGGATTCACCTATAACATAAATTGGCGACTCCACTAGGGAGGAGCTCTGATTTTTGTTTCCATTCCCAGATCTTGTTTTTTCCCTTTTCCCACTCATTTGACCTTCTCCATACTATATTTGATTCTTATATTTGTTTGATTTCCTCTTTATTTCATCATGATCACCCTTATTTGTTGAGCTTGCTTGATTTTTTGAGTTTCTAGGCATTTTTCTGAACTTTTGAAGCAGAGCACTCCCCTGCCCTTGCTATCAGAGCATCAACACTCGCTAGTGGTCTTACACAGAGTGTTGGAATGCTCTGGTGCCCCTTACACTAGAGCGCTACCCCCTTTTCTGTGAAAAATCCTCTAGTTTTTCAATTTCTGGGTTCAACTTTTGTTTTTTCCACTTGCTTAGAGTCTCATACTCTCAGTTCATCTTGGTATTGGCCTTCAACACCTTGTTTTCTAAGGAATGATCCTCTTTTGTTTGGAAATTTGACATTTTATTTCCTTTCCTTGAAGTCACTCTTTGTCTTTGCTGACCTAGAGTTAACTTGTTGTTTTCTTCTCATTTATTTGAATGAGTGAAAGCTTTTGTGAGGAAATACAAAGGTATGTGAACCTTTCCATTTGATCTTTGAGGTCAGTTTTCCAGCATTTCTCTTTTTTTTGAGGTTTTTTGGTTCTTGTTTGCAAATTTGGTTATCTTTGTCCTTCTTGTTTATTCACAACGAGAGTGTATTTTTTTGTTTGTGTGAGGTTGCTTCTGATTGTTTAATCTTGAAGTCTGATTGAAATTAGAAGTTTTACATCTGATTATCATTCACATATAAGAAAAAGGACATATTTTAGTGATTGGTTTGGATATTAGAAGGCATTTCTGAAATTTTTAGCATTACATTGGATTTGATTGAGAAACAATTGTATGAGGATGTTGCATCTTAGTGTTTGATAGTGAAAATAACTTTCTCTCTTTCCCTTAAATAGGAATTCATCAAAAGATAAGACTGCTTATCATTTTCTTGTGCATTTTTTTTGGGAATTGAGTCACAATACCATCAATTTCACTTTCATACACCCTTGAGTAAAGAACAACTGTAAAATTAACGTTAATTAAAAATTATCTAGAACATTTTGTTTTTAGGATCTTCCACCAACATTAGACTAGGATTAGCACTTTGGATTAGGCTGCGAGTACAACTCTCCAAAGTTTTTCAAAAGTAAACATTAGCATCTTGAGATAGGGAGAGTCAAACCAATTGTCGTATAGGTTTTCTGGGATCCCCCTCTCACACAGGGGTTACGCACGAGGTCATATTCAGGAGAATTACAGATATTATCCCTCCATGGTTCAACTATTTGTAGTGGTTGGATCGTATCTTGGGGGTCACTTGAGGGTATACCCATGATTATGTGTGGGAGCCTCTTGAGTTGATTTCAGAGTTGTTATCCTGCCCATACATTTGGATCAGACTGTCGACTATACTTGCTCAGGGGCTGACTGTGAGTTGGTGTCCTTAGTTTCCATAATCTTTAGGTACTTACACGAGGTGATGATGAAGGGAAGTCTCACTGTACCTGGAACAAACATTGGTCAAACTCACTCGGGCTCCTTGGAGGGTAAATCCACAATTACTGCATGGAATCTTGCACCAAGGTGAAAGCCTATTAAGAAGGTCGCCATTGCAACTTTTCCACCATATCCTAGCCCCTTCTTGACTTGATCATGTGATGTTGGATTTCATCACCAACTAGTATGGTCATCGAGAGAAGTTTTGTTTGCTTGGTTTTTGATTCCTAGATTTTATTAGCGTATGTTGTTTATTTTCATTAGTTGGCCCTATATTTTTAGCATGTACTGTTATTATCCAAAATTGAGCCTGTAGACGATAAAGGTCTTCTCCGATCACGTAGGATGCAAGGGATGCCTCCGGAAGGCTACCAACCCTTACCTCCTAAGCCTCCAGAAGACAACTATCGTGGAGAGGTAGAAAATCAATCTGACGCTGGGAGTGTTGTTACTCCTCTATTAGAAAATCAAGAAGGTGCTTTGGTTACGGTTGAGAATCCCACTCCTAGCACTACAACTGTGTCGGTAACCCCTCTAGAACCACTTTTTCTTCATTTAGACTCCCTTGGAAATGTCATAGATGAAGAGGTCCCACAATTACCTGCGAGAGATTTTACTAAAACATATATGGGATCCACAGAACCAATCTTTGGTGATGAGTATAGGACTCCTATTCATCCTACCACTGCAGTAGATACAAATCCCACACCTGCTCATTCTGTATGGATAACTTCATTAGGATGCGATCTCTATGAGAATTTTGAATCCTTTCGACAACCCTTTAATCCTCATGATCCTCCCCTTGAAATTGGGCCATCTGATCAAACTATGAATCACCCCATAGATTAGGTCATTAACCCTACTGTTATGTCAACACAAGTCCATCCTAATGCTCGACTCATCACCTCTACTCATTCTCAAGGCACTTCGATCCCTACCCCCACTTTTAAAAACTTTCACTCTACAACTCCACATGTTCTGCACGATCTTCTTGGGACATCTTTGCACTAGAGAATGCAGACCCTTACCAGCCAAATACAACCGACTGGAGGGAAACCACCATATAGTGAACCTATCCCTCCTGGAATACCACCATCCTATGGAGAGACTACCCCTCCTAGGGGACAACCCCCTTTTCTTGTTCTTCCCAGAGGGAAACCTCCCTTTTCCAGTCATACCTGGTCGTTAATCCACCGCTGGCAGGGGGGAAACGTTCATTTGCTGGAAACCCTTCACAATCACGGGGAGTATCTTCAGGAGGCACATTTACCCAACCCCACGTTGGGGGGCACTCATATCATAACCCACAAGGAGGAGTATCAAATCATGTTCCTTTTGGACCATCTTACGGATAACCATATACGGGCGACATCCCAAACACCACCTGGAGTCCTCAAGGACAACAAACTTATCCTTCCCAAGGGCCTAATGTTTATCCTCCCCCTAATGTGTATCCACCTTCGGGATCTACTTCTTACCCTCCTTAACAGAAACATGTTTATTCTCCTTATGGGAAAACAAATAACTCGACTTATAATGCTCAGAACCCACTAGGTTATGCAAATGTTTCTCAGCCATCATCGAATCCTATTTATCCTGGTCAACAACAACCGTATGTCAGAGGACCTATTGGTTACAATTATCCACCTAATCCAGTTTATGGTCCTACTGGTGTTCTTATGCCACACTAGTATCATCTGTAAATTAACCAACATCTACCTTTCCTTGAGACTCTGGATCTCCCAGACTTGTCTCGGTTAACCAATGATCCTATTTTTCATTCATCGGTTTGGCCAATTATTCCAGCTAAACTTCCTTCTGATATTCTGAAATTTGACGGAAAATCTGGAGAAGATATAAATAACCATGTGATGACTTTCCATTTGTGGTGTTCATCAAACTCTCTTATGGATGATTCTATACATTTGTGTCTTTTCCAACGAACACTTATGGGCTCTGCGACAAAGTGGTATATTGAACTACCACGTGCCTCTTTTCATGATTTCAACTCCCTTTCCATGTCTTTCCTCTGACACTTTAAACTACCTATTCACTATGAGACGGGTAATGCACTCTTGACCTCCCTTTGTCAAACTGACTCCGTGCATATCTATGACCATATTCATGAGTGGAGATGACGACGAAGGATGATCAAAGTAATCATTCCTGACATATTATTGGTGGAGTGGTTTACTAAATCACTTTTACCTCCGATCACTTGTGATGTTGCTATGGGTGGCGCAGTTACTGAGGAAGAAACCATTTCTCGGGCTCAGTACTTAGATTTGGTTTATTCACAATCTGGTACTTTGTATGTTTTGCTTCCGAATGTTGCTCGAGCTAATGCCGATCCATCAAAGCCATCCTCCTCATCTCATGTGGACGGTGTTATCGGTTTTGTCAAAACTCAATCTACTTACCAGTCGACCACACTCTCCTCTACCTCTCCCCAAAATTAGATCTCTGAGGTGAATGCAGTTCAATTTGCCCCTTCACAACAATCCGGAGGTAAGAAGAAGGCAAAAAATAAATCAAAAAATACCAATAACAATGAACAACCAAAAAATCAAGCTCAAATGCCTGCTACCGAAAAGAAACCACAACGAAAACTGAAATTCCCATGTATAATTTGTGGTGACGATCACTACACTCGAGACTGTCCACATCTCGATGAAGTGGCCAAACTTTTCCAAGGAAATTCACAACTCGTTGTGCTCACTCAGCCTTTTCCATAGCAGAAATCCATGGTTGCTCAAACTCCCTCTCCTGGGGGCAGTTCTAGCCATCCTCATGATGATGCCTCAAAAAGTGCCCATATTTATATGTTTAGTGGGATTAATTTGACCACTCTCTCTAAAACATACGACACACTAGGTAACCTAGACAAAGGAAAAGTCACTAATGGTACCGGTACTTTATCGGATCCATCACCATCCTTCGTTAGTCCTCCATCAGTTAATCCTCCATTTGGACCACTTCAGATTGAGAAAACTATGTTCGACTCTATCTTACGATCTCCTAAGAGAACTATCCGTAAATCTACCTTTAATCTTAGTTCACGTGCCACCCAGAACTACAACATTGTTGAAGATTTGGCTCAAGCACCGTGTGTTATGTCTGCGTTAGAAGTTCTACAACACTGCCCCAGTAAACGTAGAATGCTCTTGGCTCCTATTGGCACTGTTGATCCTGTGTCGTCCAACTATATCATGTTTAACCTGGACAATTATACATCTCGACTCTCCCACCAACTTGCTTTCCAAGTTGATGTTTTTGTTCACAATCAAAAAATCCACCGAACTATTCTGGATGAGGGAGCCTCTACTTGTGTCATGTCTTTAGAATGTTGGAAAAGTTTAAAATCACCTGCACTTAACAAATCCCAAATGATGTTATGTGCATTCGATGGGAGAGGTTTCAATCCCCATGGGATTTTATAGTCCTTGCCCATCCAGTTGGGCAGAAAAACTGTCACTATTGATGTCGAGGTGGTCGATGCTCCCCTCGATTACAACTTATTACTTAGAATAAGTTGGTTTTATGCTATGAATTCCATTTCCTCATCAGTGTTTCAATGTGTACAATTCCCTCATTAGGGAAAAATTGTCACTGTCGATCAGTTAGATTTATTCACACCTGATGCTCACACTCCCGTTACCAACAATATTCCATTCTTGGGAGATCACAAGATCACGTATGAAAGCATTGGTGTTGGCTTGTTGAAATATTATAGCCTTATGGGTACCTTCCCTAAACCACTTACACCAACTACACATCATATTTCCATCGTCGATATGATTTCGATCACGGCTTATCAATCTTTGGAATCATCTGACCCTTGGAATTCGATGCGCTAGGTGACACCATGCCACTTAGTCTAGCCGAAACACCATATGTTTGTATCCAATCCACTTATCCCTCTTCATATGAATAACATCTATTGGCCCCCGAAAGTTACTCAATGCCATCACGGTTAAGTTCCTTGTCATCTTCGATCGACTACATTTCCCCAATTTTTCCTTCTGATGAATCTATTATGGAAATTTTGAGCATTGACGAGCTACCTCGGGATGATAACCATCATTGATCCTCTTTTCTTGCCCCTCATGAAGAAATTCGGGGAGATACACACTCTATATTCCCTCTTGATGTTGATTTTCCATCATCTCCCATGCCTTCAACTTCTGATGATTTGGATCTAGTAGTTGACATGGTGATCTCTTCGGTAGGGTTATTGGAGCCTGATCTCCTTACCCCTGTCGCGACCCTTGACATGTGTTCTTTCCAGAGTGATTTTCTTCCATCCAGTGAATATCTCTTGGAAGCCATGACCGTGTTTTGTCCCTTGACATGGTGTCCTTCCATAGTGTTTTTCTCTTGGAAGCCATGATCAAGAAGAGTCTATGAGCATAGTTTCTCTTCTTTGTAGAAAGCTCGTTAAAAAATGAAACAAAGGTCACGAGCATAGTTTCTCCTCTCTGTAGCAAGATCGTTAAAAAAATGAAACATAAGCTTTGAGCATAGTTTTCCTCTATGTAGCAAGATCGTTAAAAAATGAAACAAGAATCTGGGGATTGAACCCAGAGCCCTGAGCATAGTTCTTTTTCTATGTCAAGCTCGTTAAAAAATGAAACAGTCACCTCTCTTGAACCTTCTTTTCATCTACTCTTATCTTTTTCTCCATCTAGTAGAGAAATTGGTGACAACCTCAAAGTCGGTGAATGAATTGAAGCTTGGAGGGCATGTCTCTAGCCGTTTTATGATCATTTTGGAGTTAAGACACTAGCTTTCAGGCTGGGGGTAGAGTACTGAGCTCAGTCTTTTTTCTTTCCCGTGCTCCAAAATACATGAGAATGAAACTAGGTAAACTTTTATCTCTTTCTCAGACCCACATGTATAAACGAAAATGGAACCCCTTGGAGTCGTCTTTAAGATCTTTTCAGAGTCTCTAAACATGAAAAGATTTTCGAGTGATCTTTCTTCCTTTCCCACTCATTAAAAGGTTTGAAAGGGCGTTGTTTGAGTGATAATTTCTCTCTTTTTTGGCTTCGCAAGACTAACATTATGAAAAAGGACAACATTGGAGTCATCTTTAAGTTGTTTTCAGACTCTCTAAATATGAAAAACCACCGAGTTTACCTTCTTTGGACTCGTTAAAGAATCATACATTGAAGGACCCATACGGGACCGAACCCTTACTTCTTCCAATTTGCTAAACAAAGGAAGAGGGACTTACCAAAGGTGAGTCATATCGAGCATGTGTTACCCTCCTCAAGCTCATTAAATTAAAAAGAGGTACTCGTCTATCTGGATGGGGAAAAAATTGAAAGAAGCAAGCCAAGCAGTTTTTGAGAGCACTACTAGTAACTCTTATGGTTGCCCTTGAACATGACACTTTGTCTTTGCACGCATTTTAATCCGTTGAACCTCTGCACTGAGTCAATTCTTTGAGTTTCTTTTACTCCTTTGGGTCACCTCAAGAAAGTCATAGCATCCACTGCATCATCAAGTTTTGGTCCATGTCATGTTTCTGCTGTTGTGCCTCAGTGTTGAAGGGAAGTATCTACCTCGAGAGTCAACCATCACAAATATCATGTTTCAATACCCATGTCAGTCCATGTTCATTTGATCTACCAATTACATCTCTGTGTTAGTTTCGTGTCCTTGATGGGGGATACATCAAGGCCCTCCTTTAACGAGTCTATTCCTGTTGACTTCAACACATTATCTAGGAACTAGACTTAGAAACTGGTTAGTACCTTGGGACCTACATGCCTCAATGGCAGGCCTCCTCATGTTCGAAAGTGGGTTTACATCATTGAACTCTGATCGAATGATTCCACGGATGTTTGAATTCAGCTCATCTATTCACATTGATCGGAATGTACTAGAGTACCTTTGGAATCATTGACATCAATGGTGATCTCCCTCGCGCTTTTTAACAATTTATCTCATTGACTGGTAATCAAGTGGTTTCTACCATGTTCGACATCAGGACATCTATTCACATGGTTAGATTCATACTACTTCAGGATCGATAAGAAGACCCTGGTTTGAGTCATCACTCTTATATGTACTTTGCCCAGGTTTCGAAGGAATTCTTTTGAGCTATGACACATATACTGTTACATAGATCCACTTTGTATTGGTCGTGGCTATGTCTTGTCATCTCGTAGATCCACTGTGTATTCTTCGTGGCTATGATCAGTTCAGGTCATGGGAGTATAGATCCACATTGTATCTTCGGTGGCTATACCATTTTTTCAATATAATTATGGATCCGCAGTGTATTTTATGGCGTCCATACCTAAAAAGTCTTTATCACTCAAGCATAGGTATGCCTGCCTTGGGTTTGAAACATGTCATAATATTTTTTTGATGGTTGTGTTCATATTTTTCCAGTCTCTCTGCATTCATACCCTTGCTTGAAAAAGTATACAAAGTACTTCAGTCATCACGTCTTCTAACTTCGTACTTTGGGGGGAAATCTGTTACACATCAAAATTACTCACTTCAATAGTGTCACAAGTGTTGTCATTACAAGTGTTTTAAGTGTCGCATCTTGTCCACAAGCGTCACATATTGAACACAAGTGTTACAAGTGTCACAAACATCATACTACCATCTTTCCTATGTTTTTCCTCTAATGACATAATAAGGACACTTAAGACACCTCAAAGACTAGTTTTGAAGAAGAGAAATAACTTGAAAGGGAGTGAAAACCTTTTTCCACTGAAAGAACCACTCAAAAATGGATTTTGGAGAGGAGCGATCCCTTACCCACTGTCCTCTTTGGGGGATTGTTTGAGCACTCTGTGCACCCTTTTGTGGGAGTGCTACCCTAGCACTCCTTGGGCCTCTTTGGGGGAGAGTTTGAGCACTCTGTGCACCCTTTTGTGGGAGTTCTACCCTTTCTGAGAGAATTTTTGGTTTGTTGGAGGAAATCAGGGGACAATCCCCTTAATATCTGAAGGTAGTTGGGTTCGTATCTTGGGTCAAGGCATGATCTTAGGGAAGATCCTCAACTGAAGGAGAGGAATCCTCAACTTATCCCTAGAAGAGGCATGATCTTGGTCATAGAGGCTTTCGATTTCTTTCGAGAAGAAGGTTTCAGGGGGGAAACCTTCCTCTTCTTCGAGGGGTCCTCCCCGTCTCTAGGCGGTGTTAATTCACTGGGTCTCTATTTATATTTGACTTCATCACCACCCCCTCAGCCAGGTGACATGTAAGTAGTATTCACTGAGGTGTTGCTTAAGTTTTGGACCTCCTCAGTCTTCTTTTGTCTGCTGGTTTTGGGTGTATTCTTCTCTTTATGGGTGTCCTCTGGGTTGTCATTATCGGATATCTCTATGGGGTTGGTGGGGATAAGGAGGCCAACGAACCATTCCTTAGTGATTTCCTCCAGGTCTTCTTCTATAAGATTATAGTATGTCTGGATCTTCTCTTTATGTTCATCTACCCACGCTATAATATAAGTGAAGTGTCGATCTGCGCTAAACTTCATCAGTGGTAAGAACCTTTGTAATGTGTTTGGAGTCATCAGAGGCTCTCTTCAGATGAAGGTAGTATGTATGAAACATAGCATTCGACTGCCACTATTTTTTCATATCTGTTGAATACCAAAGGGTAGAAAACTTCATGACAAGCGGTTCGAATGACTCTATGTCTGGGAAGGTTGCTCCTTATGACATCTCCCAGGAAACAAATGCAATGAGAACTAGGAGCCATCTAAAATGGAATTCGTAACCCTGGTCCTGGGCTTCTAGAAAATCAAGTTCCAACTGGTTAACTAGGTACTTCACCCAGTTCATCTGTAGGCCTTCCGCGCACTTCCCTGCGAGGTCAACAACAAAGTCGGTGACCTACGTAGGTCAGTTATTTATTACTAACTTCCCAACTATCAGTTGACATGCGAGGCGCACTACGCCACTCTGAATGGAAGCTACCTTGTAACTTCTTGATCCCTTCTCAACATTTCCATAGGTGTCGTTTATCTTCTGTGCAAGTGCGTGATCTGCAACTTTTCCTGGATAAAAGTATTGTAGGTCAGGTCCTTGCATACTTAGGCCTGTGATCCTCTGGATCAGTGTTGGGTCAACTATAATGCGATGGTCGATCCATAAGTAGCCGCCATGGTAACACGACAGTAGCAGCTTGACACAGGGATTGACTTCCTAGTGTCTTCCAAAGTGTGGGATTTTCATGACGTTCAACAAGGTGGACTGCACGAGTTTCATTTTCCACGACGAGGGAATGGTCTTCGAATTATTTCCTTTAGTTCTTGTTAGGTACTTGTATGGGGTGAGAATACCATAGATCTTGTAATCTCCGAGGTTGAAGTCACTAAACTTTAGTGCTACGATCTTGTCCTGGTCTGTTCGAACTGCGCGCATCACCTTCAGGAGGTACGCAATAATTATGGTGTACTCGAAATCGCATGGTACACTATCACGATTTACCATGCCAGCCAGAGGTGGGATGTAATCGAGAAAGATGGTTGGAATCAATTTTGCATTTGTGAGGTCGTATTTATGCTTGGTTCTCTTTTCTACTGATGTCTAGGATGGTCCTTCTCCATGAGCAGTTGACAGAGAAGCTTGCATTTTTCTCATCGATGAAGCTTGTACACCTTCATACATCAACATGACTCTTTCAGTCATGAGGTCGAATAAAACTTCTTCAAAAACTTTCTCCGCAACGCTGAACTCGACCAACATATGTGCTCGGGATTGAAAATCTTGGGTCCGGGGAGTAACTTAGACATGACAATACAATAAAGGGAAATAGTGCAATGATCAATGTATTAAATCAACAAGTCTGTGGGCTCAAATTCATGATTAGAAAAAGTGTTCTCGGTGCATGGAGCGATAGGATAAATAGATAACTTGGCAATGGATTTCTTGCAACGGTCAAGAAGCCTTCATTAAATCTGTTCTATCCATTACGACACGGTCTAACGGTTTGATGGAGAGCCATAAATTCCTTTTGACCCATTCGTAGGGTCAAACGAATGGTTATATTAGTCCCAATGGATATATTTCTTTTCCATGGCGAAGTGCCATGTGACGTTGTTCTGTTATCCCGACAAAGTTCCAATTTTGCAAATTTTTTGTTTGTGAGGTTCCTTCTGGAACCTTCTGTAACTTGTCAATATTAACTCTCTTCTTACTTAGCTATCTAGCCTTCTTTCCAGTGATCTTCATCTCGGTATGAATTTTTCCATTCTAATTCTTATCTTCTTGTGGCATAGTTACTTCGCGTTGTTGAGATTCTTTCCTAAGATTCGAGAGTGATGCTTCTTCTTTATCTGGAATAGGTACTTCAATCTTCTATGGGTGTTCTAGTGTTCTTGCAACTTTGACATCTGAATCTCTAGTGTTAAATAGCTTCGATCTGTTCTTCTGTTCTTTAATCATGTGTGAGATCCTTCTAGTCATAAAATATTTTAACTCTTGCTTCTTCTGCTCTAAAATTTATTCTTCTTCTTTCCTTATGTCCTGATCTTTTTCAATCCAAGATTTTCCTAGTAACATGGTAAATGGGGCGATTTTCTCAATAAATTTAATAATATCAAAATCTTCCTCTGTCAAGGTTCCATTGGCATGCATAGAAATAATGGTGAGCTTTCCACATAGGTTTATCAGTTTTCCTCTAAATATCGCTATTCCTCCCAATGAAGGAATCATAGCAGGTTTCCCTAAAAGTTCCCAAGTTCTTTATGTCATGATATTCACCTATGTATCCTCATCTAGAACATAGTCAATGTTGAAGTCTCCTATTCTTGATTCAAGGCATTCTTTTTCTTTGAATATATCTGATAAGCTGAGATGTCGGTGGTCATTTAAGGTTTCTCTTATCTGCAACAATGCTTTCTCTGATTCTTTCTGGGGTTCTGCCATTTCTGGATCTGCCTTAGGGTTTTCTTGTCTCATGTTCATTCCTTCAAGATTAGCAATCATTCTAGGGAAATCCAATACTTTGTGGTCCATAGTTTTGCAGTAGAGACAACTAGGTCTTCTTCCAGGGAATTCCTTAGCAAGATGTCCTGGTTTTCTATAACTGTAACATAGGTTTAAGCTTCTCTTTCTTTTAAATGATCCCCAACTCTTTCTGTACTACGCGCTAGGATCATAGTAGATAACATGCAAACAGTTATTTCTAGGATCCTTCATCCACTTGTTAGTCCAAACATTCTTTCTATGCATAGGTATAACATATCTTTCACTAGTCTTATCAGATCTATGCATATCAAACCTTATTTCATCTATTAGGGCCCTAGTTTTAAAGCTAGGAAAGAATATATCAACCATACCTAGATCCATACTTTTGAAACAAATATTTCCACTTATTTTAGTTCTACAATGAACAAAGCCTTCAGATCTATAAATTTTCACTATTCTTACCTTTATCAGAGCACATAACTTGCAAATATTACCTTTTAAAGAAAAACTTCTCACTTTTACCTTTCTTAAAGCACAAAGCGTTCAGATCTTACCTCTTTTCTTCCGATCAGACTTATTTTCTTCAACACAGATCTTTTTAAACTTAGTAGAGTACTGCACACTAGAGTGACAGATATATGCACAATGCTTCTTCTTCCTTAGTTCCCAACAATCACAGTTTCAGGTCTTGGCAACAGAACCATTTGTTGGCACAGGGACAAACCCAAGGTTCAACACTACAACAACGCACCAAAAAAACCATAACTACCGGCCCTTTCAGCAACACCTGCGAAGCAGATGAAGTATAACCTGAGGTAGAGGCAGGGGTGGTTGAAGGACTCGGTTGTCTGCAACCTTAGCTGGGACACAGATCTGTGATTGTAATACTTAACAGAGCACTTAGCACCAACAATTCATCAATATTTAACCACTATTCCACTGCGCAGATAAAACAGAGCATCACATCACTCACTGAGATCTGATGTATCTAAGAAATTATCATAAAGAGGTAGATTAAATCTATCGTATTCAAGCACTAAGCACATTCACATAGGTCAGATCTATATCCGTATACAACATTAGCACAAAGAATAAACATATCTATCTATCTATATCAAAGCACTTTAGCAAGTAAAGACATAAACATATCAAAACATCTCACAAAGCAGGACAACAGAACATTTACGTGGTTCACCCCCACCCTGGGGCTACGTCCACCAACTCTTCTTCTTTATTAGCTTCTTCAATAGGTTACATTCATGGAGCCTCAAAACCTTACTCCGCATAGGACAGGAGATCTTCACAGCTCGCTAGATCCTCCTTCCTTGAGTATATCTAAGCACACAACCTTCCACATCCTCTTACAATGACTTGCAATTAGCTCTGCAAGTCTCACACAGTATGCATAGAGCACTTACAAACTTGATCACACATATCCAACTTTAGCACTTAGCTATTCCTATCAATTTTTTCATTACATTGCCTAGTATTCTATATATACTCCAAAAAATAGGCCTAAACATGGGTAAACCCATGGGCCAACATTCCATACCCGTTACATAATCCCAAATCCCAAAAAGGACCCAAAAAGGGGTCGAGATCCCGTGATCTCTGCTTCGTCTTGAGCTCCTCCTTCGACAGGCTGTCGAAGTCCCAAAATAGGTCAAACTTGACCAAAGATCTTTCAAAACTTGGTTCAATTCATTAATAATATTATTTTAAAAATAAATTCTAAATTCTAAATAACATAGAATCTTGACAAATAAATTTTTATTTGTAATAAAAATAAAAAAATTCACTAAAAATCATTAATGAAAATTGTTATCTCTCACGCTCACATATATCCAAAAATAAAATAAAAACATTATGTTGTTAACTCTCCCACTCACACCCTCACCTCCTGCTTGCACCCTCACCTCCTGCTCGCACCCTTACCTCCTGCTCGCACCCTCACCTCCTGTTCGCACCCTTACCTCCCACTCACAACCTTACCTCCTACTTGCACCCTTACCTCTTTCTCACACCCTCACCTCTTTCTCACACCCTCACTTCCTTCTCGCACCCTCACCTCTCGCTCGCAGCCTCACATTAGAGACATAGGAGCCCTAGTTCGAGTGACAGAGGTGCCTTAGCTTGAGAAATGCCGCCAAAATCATCGGTAAGTGATTTATATGAAAAATTGGTGGTAGAGATATTGGTGACAAAGGTGCCCTAGCTCTTGTTTCTTTCTTTGTAAAGAACATTGCCTACAAGAATATTCTTGTTGTGTACTCTAGCCTTAACATCGTGGCCAGTTATAGACATGAAATCATGTGCCTCAGGCAACCTTCTTTCCTCTGAATTTCCTCCTCTCAAACTTTTGGCATACTCAACCACAACCATTGCCAAAGTATGATCATTGTTTGCATAGAGAATAACCCAATATTCAATTTAGCTAATGAGACATATAATCCTTTAACTATGAACATAATCAAAACTATAGAATGATTGTGAAGATAAATTTATGTAAATATTAATCAATAATATGTTTGTAATAGTTGGCTATATAGGAATGCATCAATGTTCATCCAAACAACCCCTATACTACCACTACAAGACCAATAAAAACAATGACATCAATCACATAGGCCACCCAAGAATTAATTGATCCCAACTTAAAAAAATCAGATAATAAAAAATAAAGCTGTAGGACCTACCTCTTCTACAACAACAATTTCATAGAAGTCATGCAGGACCATGTTTTTCATAAGCTTAGTGTTAATAACAATAGGTTTTACAATAGTGAGTGTCCCTGTCCCATCAAATATAATTCAGTCCACCTATGGACAACAAAATCTCCCTTCATCAATGAACCTTTTCTTTTAAAAGATGAACATAACCAGACTCAGAAAAGTACTTCTCTAACTCTAGAATCCTAGTTCATATTCAAACAACAAAAAGGTCTTTTGCCAATATATCACTTACTTTATGTGCACTCTCAAGTGTCTTTCCCCGTTTGATGAGAGAACCTTGTGTGGAACCTACTCTAGTTCCCACCATGACTTTAGTGGGTGTTGCAAGGCCCAGAGCAGAGGGACAAGCTATAACCATGACAGATATGCCAAACTAAAGAGAAAGCTCAAAATCATTCATGGAAGAAGGGATCCAAGACTTGGGGTATGAACAAATCTTGCCTGCTACAAACCATGCTAGCCAGGTAGTAAAGGAGATCACAATAACCTACAAAACAGTGAACAAAGGTAACCATGCTTAGTTTCAAAAGAAGAATTCCACATGAGTTAGGTTCAACCAAACCGCCAAAGGCTCATTTTTTACTTAACTATGGAAGAATAAGAACTTTGAAATCTAAGGACAAATGACTCATCTGTGGAAGAAAGAACTAAAGAAAATAAGGCAATGTTTTTTTGATTTCCCGTGTGTACGAAAGCACTAAAGAAAATAATGCATGCAAGGTAAAAATGACACTAAAGAAAGTGTGTTGAAGAAAGAAAGTGCATTTTCATATGCACAAAAACTTATAGATAGTTGCAGTTCACATATTTTGATAGAATATACATGTGGGGGTTTGAAGCCCCATTCTTGTTTATCAGGGCTTCTCAAGTCTCTTCCACCCCCTTCCTTCAACATGGGTGCATCATTTCATATGTACTTAGTTCATTCAAAGTTGGGATGTACTTCAAATTTTAACACCCATATATATGTCTATGAGATTGATTATGTCATATTAACATATTCCAGCCATGGTTTCTTGCACGATGTTGTATTCGAGACTTCTTCATTGTCTCACTATTTATATCATGAGTTATCTCAACGAGTATGGGTATGCCTACCTTGTCCCATTCAGATCATGTAGCTCACCACCTTGTGATCCTTTTGTTGACAAGTAATTTTTTGTGGCCTCTTCGATGGTTGCGCCTCTATTTTTTTCCTGTGGCATTTTTATCTGTGACATGGATATGTATATTTATTTTGCGCCTCTATTTTTTTCCTAGCAGTACTGCACCTCTTACTATTTTTTCCCTTAGTATGGATATTTATTTTTGCGCCTCTTGCTCCTTCCCATAGCTAGTTTTCATCGAAGTTGAAATTCTTTCATTTCATTTTCCTCTTGCATGGTTTAAAGATTTGAGTCAAAACGCCATCAGTTTCACGACCACTCCTTTGAGTAACAACAACCTAAAATCGAGCGCTAATTAAATTTTATCTATAAACTTTTATAGGGCTCTTTAAACCCATCTTAGCTTAGGTGTAGAGATTTGGAATAGGATTGTGAGAATAACTTTCCAAAGCTGCTAAACAAACATATAGCCTTGAGTTAGGGAGTGAAATCCAGTTGCTATATCACTGACTTTGGGAATCCCTTCTAACACAAGGATCAATCACGAGGTCGCATTGGGGCCCTTAGAGTAATCAACCCTGCTTTGTTGGTCTTGGTGTCGACTGTCGACTGTCCCCCCTATGATTTGGTATAGTAGGTGTTAGTCTCCAGTTTTGACTATGTTTTTGCCTATATCATATCAAAAAGACCTCCATTTCCATACCTAGTACCACTCCCTTCTGACCTTGTTATGACACATTTGACATCTCTTTACCACTAAATGGGGCTACTCAAGGTATTCTTACGTTTCAAGTCATTTTTATGTATTTTGATACTTTAAATTAATATTGATACTAATGTGGCATGAGTTAGGTACTATTCCTTTTGAAACAGAACTTACCAGTACCAGGTACCAGCTTGCACCCAGTGGAGATACCAACGAAGCTGCTAAAGATCCGCGCGATATGTCCAGAGTGGTAGACAGTGCAATTTACATGATAGATTGAGTCATCACTCATATGCTGATTCAAGGCGAGATTATAGAACTGAGTTGTTAATACTTTATGACTCACACTTCTTGACACTGCGTGTCATGAAGATGTGAAGACCGTTTTAACTGATTTTGAGTTATTTTAGGATCTGGGATCCGTTTAGATTAATGTATTTTTGTTTTAAACTAGTTTTTAGGAGGATCTATATAAACAGAGGATCGCTCCTAAGAAACATTGGTTATGTTATGCTATGATATACATTTCTGCTAATACAATCTGCTTATGCGTTATGTTACGTTGCTGTTATATGACTTTGTTAGAAAACACATGTATTCCAACAGAGGACGAACACCTTCAGTAACCACTCACATAACCAGATCAAAGATCAACACACCGATGTTTTCACGTGGTAAAACCCCTATGGGGAAACATCCATGGCCCCAGCCAACGCGGCCACTTGGAGCAGTTTATT
>SNQJ01S0004444.1:40965-60542 GCA_010110895.2 Picea sitchensis | reverse complement strand
TGTAGCATTTTAAATGGTTCTGGAAACCCTTCCTAGTTACTATTATTTAAGCTCTTTTATTACACCAAAGGTGTATCTTTAAAGAGGGTTCTTCTCAACCCTTCATCCTCTGTCCACATCCTACCGACATGTTTGACTATGAAACTTCCTCCCTCTACATACTCCGACTCTGCTTGACTATGAGACTTCCTTTACATACTCCTCTTCATGCACAACTCAACACAACAGCCTGATAATTCTCCACTTGGCACCTTGCTAAAGTCAAGATATCAAATCACCACCAAAACATTGATATAATCAATAGTAGATATACATGTATGCATTTATGCTTTGGACATGGTTTAGGCACATTGATCCCTTTGACATGGTTTATTATTTATGAAGGGTTTATTTATATTTAGAGGTAAATTTTTATTAAGATAGTGTTTATTTATATTTTAAATGTTTTTAAATTTTTATGTAGATTGGTGTTTATTTATATTTACATGCTTTTAAGTGGTTACATTGTTAATTGTTTTTACATGTTTTATGTTTTATTTATATTTTACATGTTTTTACTTGAGTTTTTTTTAGGTTAATGTTTTATTCAAAGGTTGTTTATTTATATTTATATGTGTTTATGTTGTTATTTGTTTTTATATGTTTTATTTATATTTTAAGTGTTTTTATTTGAGTTTATATATAGGCTAATGTTTTATGTGTACATGTTTTATAAGAATGGAAAGTTAACATTTTGTACTTTGGTATAAATGTTTTTGAGCAAAGAAATCCATATATTATTTATATATTCATTTATTTGGTAGTTAATGTAATGAAATATGATGTTTGTAGTGTTTCTTTTTAACATAGTAAAATATGATGTTTATAGTGTTTCTTTGAATTTTACTTCAATTTAAGAAGGGTTTATTTTTCATTAAATTTGATGTTAGAATAGACTTTGTATAAGACGGAGAGAATAACCCCTAAAATTAGTAAATAAATTAGAAATAACATTGGTGTAGAAAAATGATTTACTAGTTACAAAACTAGTATATAAACTCTATGATACCATGATAAAGTAATATTGTTATATGTTTTAAAATGCATTTTTATTTTAATCTTTTTTCCATACAAGTGAAACTATTCAATGGTATGTTGATTGGAGAAAGGAAAATGACACTAAATATATTTAAATATTATACCTTGCATTTTTAAATAAAAATTTAGAATATAATAAATTTTCCTACTCCCTAAACAAGTGAATGGGAATGTCTAATAATTAAAGGGAAATGCATAATTAAATACCACCAAGTGTTATCCAATAAGGAAACCATATATGCCTTGCCTACTTTTTGATTGGATTTGTGAGTTCCATCTCCCTCATTGTTGTCCTTATTGTTTCATCTACACATTTCCTTATCCTTATCTACTATTTTCAAAGATTGTTGCATTTGTTGTTTGTTAGCAGTTTAACATGGAAGCAATTATGCAATTTTGGAGATAATGGCTATGGAAGTTTTTTTTTAATCATATTAATTTATTGTGAGTGGAATAACGGTCACATGGTACTCCATATTTCTTGTTTCATATATGTGGAAGTGTAATGATATCATTGCAACTAACAAGATGTTCCTTCGCTTTATAATGCACAAAACAATCCACAATATTTATTCTCATTAACCTAAGAGAATAAACGACACATTTTAACCTTCTGAATCATATTCATGAATCTTCTTGTCATATTCCCGACCTTTATCCTTAGTAGATCAATAGTGAACTAGCAGGGAGAGCCAAAACTATATGATAATCAATCGGCTTAATGTCATTACAAGTTGCTTACTTGAAAATACATCGAGATACTTATAACATAATGGTTCTCTTGTAGTGTTTCTTCCTCTAATTTACAAATAACTAGAGGCAAAAAAGAACACAAAAGTGATAAAATTCATTAATATAAGTTAGGAAACCAAAAATAAAAGATATATCCATTAAAAATTTGGACTTCAAAACATTGTGAAACATAATTGAATCTAGAAAGGTTAATGAAATATAATAAACCATAACACTTTATAAAAAAAAAACATTGTAATTTCCATTTACAATATATCTACCTTAGATTCTCTTCAGTATTCCCTTCCCCACTTTGGGGTATACTAGTTTTATATTTTTTACAAGAAGGATTGCATTTGAAATGGGAAGATTATTTAGTTCACTAGGGTCCAATTTAATTAGACGCACAATAACAATAATAAATAGGGGGGCCGTAGAGGGATAAAGTAGTCATTCATTGGTCTAGTTTAATTAGGCGCACAACAACAACAATAATAATAAATAGGGGCCATAGATGACTAAAGTAATCATTAATTGATATGTCAAAACTATGATTATAACTATGTGTTGTTGTATTGCAAGTTTCCACTCGGAACATCATCTCACCTGTCAAAGCCAACATCGAATCACTGTCAAACCAACTTTATGACCGATACAGATTGGTTGGATTTGCAAGGTCCATCGATTAATTGAACTTCCATAGTTCCACTCATGCACGGATGATTTTGGCTTGTTTTATTTTTTATTTTTTTACATAAGTATTAAATTTCTGTCCAGCGGTGGGGAATGGATGAGATTTCTCCTTTCTAAACTAACCATACGTGGAAGTTATACGTTGGTTCAGGGTCATGACGTTGGATCATTTCTAGAGAGTCCTTGTTAAAGGAATTATTAATGTGAGGAAATATAAACTGGAATTGAGTACTTTTGTCAAGAGACAGACATCATGGGAATTTAGTGTTCTCAACTATCCCACGAAACAAGATTGAATAGAGCAATGTTTATACTATGAAGTAGTAAAATCCACTGTACGAATCACCCACCACACAAACTAAGTAAACAAAAGAAATATCTTATATTTTGGAAATGAAAGATTTTACCGGCGAATCTAGTGGTCATAATATTAGTTTGTAAGCTTACAAGCGCTCTAAAATTTCCATGAGACTTACATAGGATCTCACCTCAAACATTACTTCTTGTTTTTTTTGGCAGCATCTTATGGCTGAATCTGTGGTTTGTTCGACGTAGTGGTTAGTCCCTACCGCTTAGTTTGGAGATAGTGAGATTGTATTTCAAGAAAGTAAAAGATGTAATAAAGATTATAGAGGTTAACCTATGTATGGTTTATGTAAAATAAGTATATCTTATTTTATTATGTTATCTAGGTTGTAAGATTTATTGGAAATATGTTTAATTATGTATTTATTATTGATCTGATAAATAGAGTTATCATTTAATTTTCTTGCATTTACCACTGCACTGCATTCATTTAGTCGAGTAGTAAATTTGGTTTGCTTAAAAATGTAATTCGTGACTCCAACACTTTCTTTGTCCTTTGAGGTGCCTAGTAGAGGATTTGGTAAGGGTGTTGTCTGAATGGATGAGAGAAGTGTTTCTGCTTTCTGCTGATATAAGTTTTTTTTTTTCAAGTATTCATTGCTTGTAGAAAGTCGGGAAATGTAGGCAATGTTCGACAGTGCTTGAGAAAATGCTTGTGTGTCAAAAAGGAAAAAGAACATATGAAGTAACTTTGGAGACTATTGGGATTCAACAACTTGGTTAGGCCATTGTTACTTGTTCCTTTACTTTCCATGAATGTGTCAAAGATGATGACAATTCATATACTTATGATGGAAGACAAATGAGGAAGTGGAATAAAGATTCCCAACTTTATGGTCAGTGGCATATGGTCAATGATGGGTTGTTGGAGATGTTATAGGATGTTGCATATACTTGGATGCTAAATTTAATTTTACAGAAATGGTATTCCTTTAGGTGTAGCTTTCGATGGAGTAAAGAAGTTTGACTTTGATTTTGGGTATTTCCCTGCAATTTCCTTGTCACAAGGTGAATGTTGTGATTTAAACTTTGGTTCAAGACATTTCAAGTACCCTATAGAGGGATTTCTTCCTGTCCAAGATGATGATGGATGAAGAGCATTTTGTAGTTGTATCAAAATTGGCTACCTACTTACTAAAATGTGTACTTGAGGGATTTCTTCCTGTCCAAGATGATGGTGGATGAAAAGCATGTTATAGTTGTATCAAAATTGGCTACCTACTTACTAAAATGTTTAACAAGGCTATGGCGAGGCAATCAAATCCCTCAGATTAAATCCATGTGCACGAGATTCAAATGATCATGAAAGGAGATAATAACTTTTTCCTTTATCTATAAAGGCATAAGTTTAGTAACAAAATAGTTAAAATAGTTATGTGGCTGAATTTGAGTTAAAAATAGTTCAAACTATTGTTTTGGTTTTATTTTTTTTGGATATGAAGTTCAAATGTTTTTTTTTTCTCTAATATTGCACTACACAATAAAGAGGGTTTTGATTCATTGTAGTACTTTGGATTTCGTTTTTAAAGGGATCGTTTTAGAAAAAAAGATGAAATTGTAGTCATGTATTTGCTTATTGGTCTATTGTTTTAAAGATTGAGTTTGGTCCACTCTCCTTATTGTATACCCCAAATGAGTAAATATATTGTACAAATAATCTCTCAATGGAAAACAAAGGAAAGAAAATTTGGAAATGGACCAAACTCATAAAACATCTATTGTAAAGGACAACACAACCTTGTCCTTGTGATGAGATGAATGAACAATGAATCTGTTTCAGGAAGCTGGGCTACCCCAGTCAAAGGATAATAACTCTCATGCTCCTAGCCCAAGCCAACCTGATGTTCAACATATTTGAATACCCAATGTTGTAATAGAAAATAACCAAGAGTATGAAATTATAATTTCTCGACTTGGGAAATTTTTTCTTGTAGGGCATATCTTGGGATTTTCTCTTAGTTAAAGTGAACCTAGATTTTAATTTTTTTTCCAGAAAAAAAAATCCAGAGAAAATGTGAAAGAAAAAAAAAACAAAAAAACTATGAAGCAAGCAAGAATTCTACTAATCCAATGGTGGCCCAAATATATATGCCATAAACACTTCACCATGCTGCAATATAACCTTATCTAACCAGATGAGCTTACATATGACTTAATACTATAATGAATAGGAGTGATATTACCTTGTCTCGCACACAAGTTAACATATGCCTTAATTATAAGGTGGTTAAACTAAAAACAATAAATAATCATGAATCCTAAGAAAGCATGGACAAACCTCATTTTCTCTTATCCAAAATTATATTCTATGATTGTTGATGCATGCATCTCAAAGTTTTTCCAATGAAGTTACCTCTTTATTTCCAATGGAAGAATCAGAATACTTAATTTACATGGATATTGTGAGAACTATTTTGTCTTTTTGGAGGCACTAAATTACAGGATTCCCAATCCGATTTTTATTAATATGAAATAGAACTTGATGATCAAGGCAGTGAAGGGAATGCTATCTCTACCATAGGTATTTCGGGAAGACATAGAGGAATGATTGAACACAAGTTGTTTGAAATAATAAGGGCATGAAATTCATTCGATACCTTGAGATTTGCAACTTTCATAGTCCATGAAAATGCTTGTAAGGTTGCACTTATCAATTCAATATTAAGGAAAACCTTTGGAGGTGTAGGATTCACTACATGAAACATGGCTAAATTTTGGGGATGATACTTCTAGAGAAGTGCAATATTTCCTAGGATTTCTCTATTATTAAATACTTGTTGCACACCTTTGACATTGGATGGACCTTGGGGTCCTAGTTTTCGAACATATACTCTGATACCAAATGTAGCACCTCTATTTAAGATGCTATGAAATAAATTTTATTCTTATTGATCAATACATGCATACATTAAAAGAATTCATGAAACAAAATCTTACGCTTTAAATGGAATAGCAATGGAATAGAAAAAATATAACAAATTCATAATAACAAAATACCTCCTTCACAGTATGTTGAAGATGACAATTTGCAATGTAATCCTGATTGTAGTAGGAATATGCTTCCAAGCATTATATTTCCACTTGCCTGGAGTGAAACAACAGAATCCTCCCAACCAACTAGGAGCCTGGCTGACTTCCTAGCTCAAGAGACATTTCGGTTCCTTGGCCCTCTGTGCCTGTGATTCCAAGAACAACAAAGCATGTATTCTCTAAGAAGACCATCACAAGAAATATGTCTTCCAAGAATTATCCAACCTCTCTCCACCTCCCCCAACCTCTCCACCTCGTCTCCTCAACCACCCTCAATAATATCCAACAACCTCCCTTATCTAGATTTTTGGGACAAGTTAAAATAAAACTAAAATATAAATGACTTGCATAAATAACAATAAATAAAATGCAAAGTCTTTCTTCTCATGCTAGCTTATAAGTGCAATTTGACAATTTCCCCCAAAATGAACATGACAATCCACCATAATCATTTAATTCATCATACCAACCATCAATAAAAGTCAAAGAAGTTATTTAATGCTACCAGATATTGTTTGTATGCAATCTAATTTACATATTCATTAAACCATTCAATTAAATACTTAATAATCTACTTTAATAATTAATACATTAATTAAATGTACTAGTGTACATGTGTAGTGTATGTGTGTGTGTCTAGCAGACACATAGCATGTGCATGTGCTAATGATATTTGTTGTAGGGGCTAGCCGACACCGCCGACTAGACCCGATAGTCGACTTATAACTTGTCCATCGACCGACGTGTTCAAAAGTAGATCTCGGTCGAAGACTCTGCTAACCGACCGACCCAGGCAGTTAAGAAGATACAACTACTTGTTAGAGGTATAAATAGATAGGAACATGAAGGCTCAGATAGCTTCATGGGAGATGATATATGTAATTGTGTCATACTATCTATCATATAATAAAAGGACTCTTCTTTGGGCTCTCATTACTTATGTACGTCTCTCTATATGTGTATGTGTATGCATGTATCTCTATAATGGATATGTAAGGTTCTACTGATAACACTCTCTACTTTCCCTTAGATTACAACATTGGTTCTGTTGCCAATAGTACTGAACTTGGACATGTAGGAGTATACATAAATGCTAACTTAAAAATACATACGTGAGTGGTGGGAGCAAAAAATCGAGAACTACATATGAAACTACGCAAGAAGGAATAGCCTCTCACTAGCCAAAGCAAGGTCACGGTTCTTTTTAGAGATGCATGGAATATTTCTTGAAGCTATCCCAAAATCATTGTTTCAGCACATCAACAGATCAGGTGATGCGTAGATTGACACTCGATGAGGAGTTAGGCATGAAGTTGACGAATGAAGGAAGAACGAACCTGCATGACTGGCTCTAACAAATTATTGCAGATTATATTTTAGAACAAGTCGTTGAGGATCGGACGTCCCTAGACAAAATAAAAGAGAAATTCTACACCAAATTGCACGAAAGATTTTTCTGCACGGTTCCAACACTTCTTCATAAATTCCTTCTCGACAAGGGAGCCGATGATATAGTTGAATACTGACCAAGATTAGGCACATTGTTACCGAATAGAAACTTCCAAGAAATAGATGAAAGGTGGGAAGCATTTCTTGATGTAAAGTGAAAAGATACAAGAGAAGCATGGGATTACTTCTTGAAGAAATAAATATGGCCAATGCTCCTTACTTAGAGTAAGTTGGGTTGACAATGGGGGGTCAGTCAAGATTGTGAGACATCATAAAAACAAGAAGTAGTTTTTCCCAAGCCTAAATGTCGTCGAGAGGAAAGAAAGCCCATAAGCAATCCACAGATATCCAGAAAATAGAATGAGATAAAAGACAAAATAAAAGAGAAGATCTTCGTAACCAATGGAATAATAAAATGTAGAATAGAAATATGTTTGGGGAGGGTTAGATAGTCAGAGTGCGTGAGAAGTTTGATTCAAACATAGATCAACCAGAGTTAAGCAACAACAATAGCCGTGATGACACCCAAAATATACAGTGACGCATAGTTTAACTTCCATCAACCGGTCGATGAACCAGAAAGTATGGACTACTAAGAATATGGACCAGTTTTCTGTACGTCTCCCACACTGGAAACCATTCCAAGGATAAGAGAATTTCTCCAACAAAGGATAAATATCGATGACCAATCGGAAAGATTATGGTATAGAACGGATGACCTGGGAAACCTACGAGATGCATTTATGGTCGATCCTGAACGAAATGAAGTTGACAATATGATTATCCAAATCAAAGACATCACCAATTCGACCCCCCTGCCATATATAATCTCGAGAGAAGAAATTAACTATAGTCTGGAAGAGACACAACCTTTGGAATGACAGTTGGTCGAATACAATGTTCAAAGTTCCCAAACTGAGGATGCATATTCTATACTCAATAAGAAACAATTATTCCTTCAGTATCATCCCTTGTTAGACACAGAAAAAACCAACCAGAAGATTTGACGGCTCAGTCGAAAGCGGTAGTAACTCAAGCACCAAGAAAACCAAGCATCCCCACCAATAAATTCAAAATGGGATTCAATCATATCCCCATGTACGAAGGAGAAGAAGACCCAAAATGCCATTGGTTTGTATGTGAAATTTTTTGGGATGTAGATGATATTACAGACGAAGATAAGAAAATTGTGCAATTTGGGGCTACGTTGCACCACCGCACCTTAACTTGGTTCATGAACTACACTAAAAATAAAACTCATTCAAAGGAAGAAATAAAGAATAGTTTTCTAAAAATATTTAAAATCCAGGACATCACACATCTAGCAGCACAAAATTTAAAATAAATCAAGCAAAGACCAGGTGAGTCTATAAGAGAATATGAAAAAAGATTTAAAGATCTCCTAAGTCAAATATCGTCGACGATCGACCAAAACCTGCTAGTCCAGTGGTATGTAGTTGTACTACTACCAAGAATCAGATCTCCGTTACACCTATATGAGATAACCAACTGTGAAGACATGTTACAAAAGGCACAACGAGTTGACTCGGACGACGATAGCCCGTCAACTTCCTCGACGATGGAAAAACTTGAGGAAACGATATAACATTTGCAACAAAATATCAAAAATATATCCATCTGATGCAATGAAATATGGTGCACCACATGCATCAGGGACAAATACACAAAATATAGTCGTTCCCTAAATGAGCGCACACAAACAACATACATCCACCGAGTACAAGACTATAAGTACTATAACATATGTGAATGCCTAATTGATCATAACATACAATATTGTCAACACAATCTAAAAAACATGAAGTAGTGCCACATTTGTGAAGCTTCTGATCACCGAACTTCAGAATGCCACTTAAATGCTAGAAATCAAAATAATATATGAACAATATACCACACAAAAACCACCGACCAAGCAAACAACTATGGTCGAAGAGATGATTATTTTGGTGGTCGTGGTCGAGGTCTAGGAGGCCGACATAGATTTGGTGGTCAAGGTTGAGGTCGTGGATGACCATATTGTGCTAATTGCTGGAAAAATGACCATGACAGCGCAAACTGTCCTATAAAAGATAGGATTGATCTAAAGTTTTGAAACATATGCAGTATTGGAGATCACTCCCTGGAAGGCTGCCCAATAGTGCTCAAGAAAATTATACCTAGAAAAGATGTGAATCTACTACACGCAGTATCCAAAGAAGAGGTGAGGAACTCAAAGAACTTACATATTGTTACAATATCGGGCATCGGATGTGGCATCCATACCCCACCACAAAAATACCAAAGAAAAAAGACTAACAACCTTCCAAATCCAAATAAAGAAGAGAAAATAATGAGAGAAGCTTTTAAATTCTTCAGGAATGCCACAGAAGATCAACAAAATCCAAGAAGTCGAGATGAAGACACCATCCAGGAATTTTTGCAACTACTCAAAGAAAAACAATCGATAGGTAGGCTATTGGACTTACTCAACATACCGCGAGAATACAAAGATGGTCAGAAACCAGCCAAGGATGCAAATCATCTCTCTTATAATAACAAAGATTATGATCCATGAGTTGAATTGGAAATCTAAGGAATGATGATCAATCAAGTGGTATTTTACTTTTGTTTTCAAGTTAATATTTTACCACGAGAAACATGGGTGTGAATGGGTCGACCTAACCTAGAACCCACGATGAATTATCTTAAGCTAGAAGATCAAATATCAATAGAACCAATCGTAATACCGAGAAATGTCGACACACAAATTATGGGAATACCGACTTCGTTCAACTTTGAATTGATCGATATTGTTGAAGGAATGCATGTGTATGCATCTTTTGTCAGTCAGCCATGGGGTCGACGAATGAAAGAAACTATCTCCCTTGAAAGAGATATAATCAGATTGAAAGGAAGTGGGAGAAAAATAATCATTCCCCTGGATCAAAAGGAAGGAAAACCATGGATGGAGTCATGGGACGAAGATCAAGAAGCCATATTTTTATATCATATAAATAACAAACAAAAATATTATATAGAACCGACGAAAGACATAGAAATTTTGAGAGAATCTCCCTGCATGTTGGTCAGACATAATTCTGACTCCTCTTTATATAGCTAGAAAATAGAGAATTATGAAGCACATGTAAAAGACTGCTAGTCTATCAAAGTTATTCCAAATAAACACCTTAAAACATGTTATTCAATTCAGGTTGTACCAAAATTTTATGAAAAAATAACCCGACAAACTCCCACTCTTATTCCAACTGAAAATCAGATAAGCAAACCCTTGCGATACAACAAACAACATACCCCTTCGATCCATTTGGAAGAGGTATAAAAATCCATAGGAGAGAAAGGAAGAACACATATTCTTGTGGAAAATTTCACAGGTCAGGCTGCAAGATGGTAGGAAACACATTCCCCCCAATTACAAACATGTATGACTGTGTCAACATACTTCATTGAAATATTCGGTGACAAGAAACTATCCAAAGATGCAGATATTCCTACATTCAAAATGGGATACAATCCAACATAGCATATCCAACGTTGCGAAAGTGAGTATCGAAGAATTGGATACAAGGATAAAAGGGTATGGTCCCATATGTTCCCAAGTATATTAGATGAGATACCAAGAAAATGGTACAAAATTAAAGAAGCCTGCGGCCACACTTCCAATTGGGCTGAAATCAAAAGAAATTGTGTCCAATACTTTGAATTTAATCTAGTACAGGAACACTTGAAAGACGCAGCATGCCAAATAAAAATCTTTCTACAAATTCCTTCACCATATCAACAGAAAGAAAATGCAAAGATGTCAGTCGATGAAGGATCGACATCGACGTGCAACTTTGTATTGGTAGAAAACAAGGAAATCTCGACTGCACAGAGGATTGATATGGAGAATACAAAATGGATAGGATAGAGCTTCCAATGGAAAAAATGCCATCTAACATTACAGAATCATGTGAAATCAATATCAAGTATAGCCACGGAACACAAAGAGGACCAAGAACAACCTGACTTCCCAAAAAGATTTATGAAAATTGAAGAAGGAGAACACCATCTCGATGAAGTAAAGCCACCAGAATGGATGGACGCGGAAATAAGAATGAAGGAATTTGACATATCAAATGATGACCGAACAAAAATGGTGCTAGTAGATGATTATTGATTTAACAAGAAAACAACTGACATATTCTGTCTACTAAAAGAGTACCAAGACATTTTTACACACAACTACAAGGACTTGAAAGTACTTGTAGAGGAAATGGGTGAAATGAAGATTGAATTGATCCTAGGAGAGAAGCCAATTAAAAAGAGACCATACAAGTTAGCACATAAGTGCAAACCAATCGTTCAAAAAGAGATCGAAGGAATGCTACAAGAAGACATTATTTATCCCATTGACAAAGCATAATGAGAAAGTCCGATGGTGGTACAACCAAAGAAGCATGATCCAAAGAAGTTAAGAATTTGCGTCGACTTTTTAGGACTCAATAAACAGACTGTGAAAGACTCGTTCCCCACCCCTTTTGCTAATGAAATGATAAACAAAGTCGATGGTCATGAATTTTATTCATTTATTGATGGATTCTCAGGATATAACCAGGTTCCAATCGCAAAAGAAGATCAGGAAAAGATAACTTTCATGTCAGAATTTGGATCTTTTTCCTACATAGTCATGCCATTCGGACTAAAGAACGTGCCAACAGGTTTTTCAAGAATAGTGGTCAAATCATTCCAAGAGTACATCTACAAAACCACGGTTTTATACTTCGACGATTGGGAAATCTATAGTCTACTTAGAAATCACATACAATGGCTTTGAATTATGTTAGAACGTTGCAGACATATTCAACTATCACTAAACATCTAAAAATGCATATTTGCCACACCTATTGGAATCTTGCTTGGACACGTGGTATGTAAAGATGGAGTGAAGGTTGACATGGCTAAAATAAAGATTATCCTTGATCTAAAACTCCCCGTAAATAAAAAATAGATCAAAATTCTATTGGGTCATACTCGCTATTATAGGAAGTTTATACACCACTAAGCATACATCACCTTCCCAATGGATGAGCTTCTACAAAAAGATTTTGAATTCAAATGGAGGCAATATTGCCAAGAATCCTTCAAAATTTTAAAGAAGAAGTTGGTTGAAGAACCTATTCTCAAATTTCCAGGCTGGTCAAGAAAATTTCATGTCCATGTCGATGCATCAAACGTAGTTCACTAGCAAATTTGGACCATTTTGCGATGGACATTTCGACGCTCTTGCGACATTATGTCGTGGATATTGCGACAAATATTGGGTCTCCCAAACGTCGCTTCGCATGATGTGGCACGTGTGATGAACCTGACTTAACGTCGCAAGAGAGACAATAGTAGGGAGTTGTCACAATTGCAACAAAGAAGAAATATTGTTGTCAGAACGACTAAGTAGGGAAATCGTCGAAAGAGCAACAAAGTAGGGAATTCGTTGCAAGCACGACTAGCGATGAAAATCATCGCAAATGAGAAAATGTAAAGATATCGTCACAAGTGCGACAATAAAGGGAGATTGTCGCACACCCGAAAATAGGCAGATTGTCACAAGATCGACAAACATAAAAAAGTTTGCGATGAATCAACTTTTGAAGGGGTCGTCGCAAGAACGACGAACACAGGGTATATTGCGACGAAATTGCTATACAATTTTCATGATTTGTATAGCAAGTTTGTCGCAAGATTTTTACGGGTTCGTCGCAATTGAGACGAAAACATGGTATATTGCGACGAAATTGCTATACAATTTTCATGATTTGTATAGCAATCGCAATATTTTTATGGGGTCGTCGCAATTGAGACGACAACAATTTATTTAAAAAAAAATGATTTTTGAGCAAAAAAAAATAAAATTTGATTTTTGAGCCAATTATACAAGGTGTTATGATTGCACATTAAAGAGGTCATGCAAATGAAGTTGTTGCATTGATAGAGTGTTGGTAAGCATGTGCAACATAAGAAAATTGTTTCCATGCTAGGAACCAATTGGTCCTGGTAGAAGGAGTTCATTCACACATCCTCTTGTGGAATTGCTACATGATAGCATAGCTAGGAACTAGAGATAAATCCATAGAAAGAACTCGAGCCAGTAAAAAAATCCAACATTCATAGTTAGATCCATGATCAAGAGAAACAGAAAGATGAAACATTGTTCTAGATTGGTCCTCTAATATTTTGGAGAACAAAAACACTCTCAATGGGGAGGCCTGATTTGAAATGGATCTAAACATGGGAATGATAGTAAGAATCAATACCCACAAGTGTAATTTAAAAATTAATGAAGGTTATATAATAAAGGACAATGCAGGATTTAATAAATTAAATGAGACAAAGAAAAAAAAGTAAAACAAAATAAAATAGAAAAATGAAAATAGGAGCAAAAGAGAGAGAGAGAAATGAGAACTAAAAGGTCGGTCTCTTCGCCTTCGCATTATCCCCATGATATCCTATTCGTCCTTTTGACATGAATCTCAAAGGGTATTTTGGTCAAAGAGGAAAGTATGCACAAATATCCATGAGTTACATTGTAACCAAATATTCTAAAAATGAGAATTGAGTAACCATTGAAATTAGTTTTTCCCATTTGGGTTGGTTCTAGAGTAAACATTATGTCATTGTGTGACATCTCATTTATGTTAAATTAATGGAATATAATTTGGATTGGAGTTTAATTAAAAGAACAACCAGTGTCCTATACAAAATTTACTGAAGATGATATACTAACATGCTATGTCTAATATGCAATATGTAGAAATGATGGAGGAACTAGTGAGGGCAATGGAGGAACTTGATAAGATCCCTTTTGCATATTATTAGTATGTGGTTTTAGTGTGGGATGAAGGAGGAAACAATGTTACCCTTGTGGATCCCTTTGGAATATTAGTAGATGATCCCTTTGGCATATTAGTAGTATGTAGTTTGAGCAAATTTGGTGGTAGTGAGAACTCTTGAGTATAATTGAGCTTTCCTTGATTGTTATGTGGGACTTCATATTTAAAAGTGAAATTTTGGGAGCTGATGATTGGCATTGTTACCAGGGTCGAAAAAATTTGATTCCCTGGATTCAATAGATCTGGTATAGCATGGTGTTGGGAAGTCGTATTTCTTTGAATCATTAGTTTACAGTTTCTTGTATTGAGGGTGAGAGAAATAAATGGTATGCAAGGCATTTCAAGGTCTCACATGGTAACTCCAATTATGGAGCACATCCCTTTGATTGTTATGGATAAATTTTCTCTAGTCCAGGAGGATCAAGATCTTGACTACTATAGTTTTGCGCAACACAAAAGAGATATTGATGGGGGTGGTGAGCATAATATTTAAGGATTGAAATAATAGAATTGGATAGAACCTTAAGAAGGGGAGTCTTTGTCAAATCATTATCAATGGAGAGTTATATGAGGATCCTCTATATGACATTTACTACCATGATTATGAAGAAAAACATCATAATTTGATATTTTTCTTGGAGATGACTTTTAACATCGTGTTATGGGTATGGGAGGTCATCTTAAACACATCTAATGCATATCATGGGGCTTCACAAACCATAATAATTTTTGTGATAGTGGGTTCCTTTCCTAATATTTCCATTGGAGGTTTAGTTACAAGTTTTTCACTATATTCATGGTGGTTTTTGTTGCTACTCGGTTCTCCTCTTTTTGTATGGAAATTCCTAGAATTTCCAAGTGGAGGCATGGAGTTAGTTGGAGAAGATGATGACATCTCATTCTCTCTTTTATTATCCACAAAAGTTGCATTATTTTCTTACTTATTGTAGCTTAGGTGACATGCTATCACAATTCTCTCATTCTAGTTTATTTTTTTGACCTCATCAATGGTGTTGGGTTCCCTTTATCTTGGTATTGGTTCGTAGGCCTAAGGTGTTAGCTCAAATCCTTTACATTAAGCTCTAAGCATGATACTATGGTTTTAGGTTCTTTCTTGTGATTTTTTGTTTTTGTTTTAAGGGTGTGTTTATCCCACACACCTTATTGAATATATGTGGGGGATAAAATGAGTCTTTTCTCATAGACACATTGCTCCCTTGCACATCAATGAAGTTTTTTAAAAGGGACAAATTAGTTGACATATGGTCAAAACTCTCTCATTGTCGTTTATCTTGTTTTCTTCATTGATGGTGTTGAGTTCCCTCTATTTTAGTAGTTGTTTGTAAGATGTGTGGAAAAACCTTGGGAATTTATAGTAATGAATGGGATACTAATGATCCCAATATTGAAATATAAAATGGATAATGTGAACATTTTCATGGCATGTTTCAAGATAAAAATGGTATGGCATGTGATGTTATAGAACTTCATGATAGCATTGATCTCTCTTTGTCTTCAACTATAGTAAAAAATTAAGGATATATTGCATCTAAGACTAACCAAGGGTTCAATGATAATCAAATTATTGGTGCTAAATCAAAGTGAAAGGAAATTATCCTTCATCTATTATTAATGAAGTTATGTGAATCAAGTATGATATTGAAGAACATGAGTGGCAAGTAATCGGGGCCATAACATTGGTTTCTCTCATCAATGACAAATTATGAAATTTGTCCATGAGGAACCAACAAAAGAGGTTGAAATAATAGGTTTACATAGGAAACTATAAGAAAAATATGATGATGACCTAAATAAAAATGCAACACTAGGTTTTGAGAAAATAAAATTATAATATTAAAGAAGGAGCCCTTAAAGATTTTGGTCCTTTGTATTTCACTAGAATTCCAAGGTACCCAAATTCATGTCTATCTCTATGTATATGGATGAACCTCAACCTAAGATTTCGAGGTCCAATTGTTACATCTATATTTGAACATGTGAAACAAAAGACATGAAGAAACACTCCATAATGTTGTTGAACAAAAAAAAGAAATTTCAAGGAACTAAAAACCTTAAATTGTTGCCAAAATTGTGCCCTCTAATCGTCAAAGTGAAGATTAGAATTTATGTCAACATTATAACAATGAGTGTTTATATCATGAACCTCTATATGGATTATAAAATGTAAAGACATAATGAAAAGAAGGGTAATGATATGAAAAAATATTATAAAATATTTGACATCGCCATTTCCAACCCCTCATGTTTAATCCTTAATGTTGTAGAAGAAACAAANCACCACCTAGTCCCTCTTTACTTGCATCAACACATACTATGAAGTCTTTATCTGGGTCTGCTACCTTCAAAATGGGCACCGATGTCAATAATTCTTTCAGCTTGTTAAAACTGTCTTGACACTTTTGCGACCAGTTAAAATTGGTCTCTTTATTTTATAATGATGTGATAGGGTAGTCTATATTGGAAAATCCTTCTATAAACCTACGGTAATATCCATTGATTCCCATGAATGACTAGATATCTGCTACATCCTTAGATACTGGCCATTCCATAATGGCTTTTGTCTTTTCCAGGTCTACGACAATGCCTTCTGTTGAAATTACATGTCCTAGATATTGTATTTCTTTTTGATAAAAGTTACACTTGTCAAATTTGGCGTATAGTTTGTGTTTTCTCAACGTTTTCAACACTATCCTTACGTGTTCATCATGTTCTTCATTTGTTTTTTAATAGACTAGAATATCGTCGTTAATACTACTACGAACTTGTCTAAGTATTGACTGAAAATACTATTCATTAGGCACATAAATGTGGTTGGCTCGTTAGTAAGTCCAAAAGGTATGACTACAAATTCGTAGTGTCCATATCTTGTCCGAAAAGCTATTTTGTTTATGTCCTCGTCTTTTATCCTAATTTGATGATAACTGGATCATAAATCCAACTTTCAAAAGATCTTGGCCCCACCCACTTGATCGAATAGATCATTTATCCTTGGTAAGGGGTATTTGTTCTTAATAGTCACTTTCTTCAGTTGTCTATAATCAATACATAGTCTTAGAGTACCGTCTTTATTTTTCACAAAGAGGATTGGTGCTCCCCATGGCGAGACACTCGGTCTGATGTACTCTTTGCCCAACAATTCCTGTAATTGTATTTTTAATTTTGTCAGTTCTGGTATACTCATTTGGTAGGGTTCTTTTGAGATAGGGGTTGATCCGGGTAGTAAGTCTATGGAGAAATCTATTTCCCTCATAGGAGGTAATTTAGGTATCTCATCCACAAACATGTCTCTGAATTTACATAGGACAACAAAGACTTCTAACTTGGGCTTATCGTCTTTTTCTAATAGATCCATCACTTGGATGACGTAAGCTTGACATCCCTTCCTAATACATGTCTTGAGTTGCATCGCTGAAACTTGTCTGACTGATACAGGTTTTGGTATGCCTTGGGTTGTTCTAACAGTGTCAAAATTATCTTTATATCTAAGTATCTTTGTATAATAGTCTAGTACTGCTTTGTGTTGTTCCAACCAATCCATCCCGATAATCATATCATAAGATCCTAGTGGTAGGATGTTCAAATTGGTCCTTATCTTTTGACCATCTAAGATGAACTCAAGATCGGAAATAAAGTCAACTACTTTCCTTTTAGTGCCTGTTGCTAGTTGTACAAGCCATGATTTTGCATGCTTCAGTTTCTTAAGTTTATTCGACTCTACAACATCGGGATTAATATAACCTAACGTAGCTCCAGGGTCAATTAAAACAGAAATTCGAGTGTCATTGATTTTACCTTCGATTTCTACCACCGAGGACTGGTGGTTAGCTTGTCGACCATTTGTGGCTACATTTATCTGATGCAAACTTCTGCCCACATCTCCCACTATGAAGGTTTCCTGCAAATTGTGAACAACAGTTCTATTTTCTACAATTAAGCGTGGACAGTTCCTCCTTAGATGAGTCTCTCCACACTCCCAACACTTTAATGGCTCGCGAGAGTTGTCCCCAAACTTATTCGTTCCCAGGTTTATCAGTTTACTGCTACTTTTCATATTCGGATGATTGGAGTAAAAATCCTTCCTTGGGAAACTTTTTGTTGCATTCCGATAAGGAGCTAGCTGGTATCCCTTCTTTTGCTGGTTCATTCAATCTTGCTTCTTATCCTTCCAGGTCTTGGGAAACTCTACCTATTGTTTATACTGGTCATAGCACATTTGTTTTTTCCTGAATACCTCACTCAAGGATTTGGCTTTGTCAAACTCAATTATGTCTCGGTAGACCTATGGTAAACAACTTAAGAATCATTGGATTTTTACCTTATCCTCTCGGATGTATGGTACAAACCTTAGTAGTTCTAGAAATTTATTTATAAGGTCCTCCATCGTCATCTGTCTGAATCGTAACTTGTAAAATTCTTTAATCTTCCTTTCATAATATATTTCAGAAAGGTATTGTTTCTTGAAATACTTCTTAAAGTCAGACCATTCCAACTGTTTCTCCTTTAGGCCCTTCGCCAATTTCAGGTCCCACCACCAAATGATAGCCTTCCCTTTCAGATTGTATATGGCCATTCCGACCTTCATATTGTTGGAATAGTTGAAGATCTGGAAGTATTTTTTGATGTCCAACAACCATGCATCAACTTATTCTCCTGTCCTGGATTCTCCATCAAAGGTAGTTGGTTTAATATTTTTAAATTCTCCTTCAAGGTGGTCTACTTGTTTTATTTTTCTGTCTGGTATACTTTTGTCCTCAGCTAAAGGTCTCCCTTCAAACGAACTGTCTCCTTTTTCTGCTTCCGGTCCAGAATTCTTGGAGGCCCTTTTGCTGACTTCTTCATCATGGTTATCATCTTTTGGGGTTTTCTTGGTTACTATACTATGCAGCAGGACTTCATTTATCTATTGTTGTTCCTGCTGTTCTTTCTTCAATTTTTCATTGTCAGCCTTGAAAACCTGTATTTCAATAATAAGATTCCTCATTGTTTCCAACACCTCCGTGGGTGAGCTTCCATCACTGTTCGGTCTTGGATCTCCTACAGGTCCTTGTTGTGGATTTCCTTCCATCTTGATTTCTGCACCTTCTTGAGCTGGCATAATCAACAAAAAATAGAAAGGCTTTCTATTTGTAACCTGTTATAACCCTAAATTGCACCACACATGTTTACCTGACATCATGCCAACTCATATCCCTTCATTTCCAAAGCATCTGCTGAGCAACTCTTTGGAAATCCTCTTGAGTCAAGGCCCACGCACCCTAACCCATTATTGCGGCTACTCTTTATAATTATTTGACATGGATCTACAGTGTATTTGATTGGTAGCCA
>SNQJ01S0004444.1:19581-29600 GCA_010110895.2 Picea sitchensis | reverse complement strand
TTGGGTACCTTGGAATTCTAGTGAAATACAAAGGACCAAAATCTTTAAGGGCTCCTTCTTTAATATTATAATTTTATTTTCTCAAAACCTAGTGTTGCATTTTTATTTAGGTCATCATCATATTTTTCTTATAGTTTCCTATGAAAACCTAATATTTCAACCTCCTTTGTTGGTCCCTCATGGAAAAATTTCATAATTTTGTCATTGATGAGAGAAACCAATGTTATGGCCCCGATTACTTGCCACTCGTGTTCTTCAATATCATACTTGATTCACATAACCTCATTAAGCATAGATGAAGGATAATTTCCTTTCACTTTGATTTAGCACCAATAATTTGATTATCATTGAACCCATGGTTAGTGTTAGATGCAATATATCCTTATTTTTGTACTATATTTGAAGACAAAGAGAGATCAATGTTATCATGAAGTTTTATAGCATCACATGCCATACCATTTTTATCTTGAAACATGCCATGAACATGTTCACATTCTCCATTTTATATTTCAATATTTGGAACATTAGTATCCCATTCATTATTGTAAATTCCCAAGGTTTTTCCACACATCTTACAAACCACTACTAAAATAGAGGGAACCCAACACCATCAATGAAGAAAACAAAATAAACGACAATGAGAGAGTTTTGACCATATGTCAACTAATTTGTCCCTTTAAAAAAACTTCATTGATGTGCAGGGGAGCAATGTGTCTATGAGAAAAGACCCAGTTTATCCCCCACATATATTCAATAAGGCATGTGGGATAAACACACCCTCAAAACAAAACCAAAATCACAAGAAACGACCTAGTAACCTAGCATCATGCTTAGAGATTAATGTAAAGGATTTGAGCCAACACCTTAGGCCTACAAACCAATACCAAGATAAAGGGAACCCAACACCATTGATGAGGTAAAAAAAAAAACTACAATGAGAGAGTTGTGATAGCATGTCACCTAAGCTACAATAAGTTAGAAAATATTGAAAATTTTGTGGATAATAAAAGAGAGCATGAGATTTCATCATCTTCTCCAACTAAATCCATGCCTCCACTTGGAAATTCTAGGCATTTCCATACAAAAAGAGGAGAACCGAGTGGCAACAAAAACCACCATGAATATAGTACAAAACTTGTAACTAAACCTTCAATGGAAATATTAGGAAAGGAAACCACTATCACAACAATTATTATGGTTGGTGAAGCCCCACGATATGCGTTAGATGTGTTTAAGATGACCTCCCATACCCATAACAAAATGTTAAAAGTCATCTCCAAGAAAAATATCAAATTATGATGTTTTTCTTCATAATCATGGTAGTAAATGTCATATAGAGGATCCTCATATAACTCTCCATTGACAATGATTTGACAAAGACTCCCCTTCTTAGGGTTCTATATAATTATATTATTTCAATCCTTAAATATTATGCTCACCACCCCCATCAATATCTCTTTTGTGTTGCACAAAACTATAGTAGTCAAGATCTTGATCCTCCTGGAATAGAGAAAATTTATCCATAACAATCAAAGGGATGTTCTCCATATTTGGAGTTACCATGTGAGATCTTGAATTGCCTTGCATACCATTTCTTTCTCTCACCCTAAATACAAGCAACTGTAAACTAATGATTCAAAGAAATGCGACTTCCCAACACCATTCTATACTAGATCTATTTAATCCAGGGAATCAAATTTTTTTGACCCTGGTAACAATGCCAATCATTAGCTCCCAAAATTTCACTTTGAAATATGAAGTCCCACATAAAAATCAAGGCAAGATCGATTATACTCAAGAGTTCTCACTACCACCAAATTTGCTCAAACCACATACTACTAATATGCCAAAGGGATCCTCCCCGAGGTGTAGGACAGTCGGTGACGGAGTGTGTTGTTAAGCCACTCCGTGATGTTAAAGTCACCGGTTCGAAACTTGCGGGGACAAAAAATCCAACCATGTTAAGGGTTGGTGTGGCTCAGGTCGGGTGCGATCCTCGGGTGATTTTGATGGCTTAGATGCCCCTAAGTCGCAGTTTCTTAAGCCACAAGTTAATCGCATAGCCAACAGGTCCCGCACAAATTAACAAACAAAAAACAAAATATGCCAAAGGGATCATCTACTAATATTCCAAAGGGATCCACAAGGGCAACATTGTTTCCTCCTACATCCCACACTAAAACCACATACTATTAATATGTCAAAGGGATCTTATCAAGTGGATAGATTTCCCTCACTAGGTCCTCCATCATTTCTACATATTGCATATGAGACATAGCATGTTAGTATCTCATCTTCAGTAACTTTTGTATAGGACAATGGTTGTTCTTTTAATTAAACTCCAATCCAACTTATATTCCATTAATCTAACATAAATGATATGTCACACAATGACATAATGTTTACTCTAGAACCAACCCAAATGGGAAAAACAAATTTCAATGGTTACTCAATTCTCATTTTGAGAATCTTTGGTTACAATGTAACTCATGGATATTTGTGCATAATTTCCTCTTTGGCCAAAATACCCTTTGAGAGTCATGTCAAAAGGAAAAATAGGAGATCATGGGGGTAATGGGAAGGCCAAGAGACCGACCTTTTAGTTCCCATTGCTCTCTCTCTTTTTTTCTCCTATTTTCATTTTTCTATTTCATTTTGTTTTAATTTTTTTTCTTTGTCTCATTTAATTTATTAAATCTTGCATTGTCCTTTATTATATAATGTTCATTGATTTTTAAATTACACTTGTAGGTATTGATTCTTACAATCATTCTAGTGTTTAGATCCATTTCAAATCAGGCCTCCCCATTGAGAGTGTTTTTGTTCTCCAAAATATTAGAGGACCAATCTAGAACAATGTGTCATCTTTTTGTTTCTCTTGATCATGGATCTAACTATGAATGTTGGATTTTTTTACTGGCTCAAGTTCTTGCTATGGATTTATCTCTAGTTTCTAGCTATGTTATCATGTAGCAATTCCACAAGAGGATGTGTGAATGGCCTCCTTCTACTAGGACCAATTGGTTCCTAGCATGGAAACAATTTTCTTATGTTGCACATGCTTACCAACACTCTATCAATGCAACAACTTCACTTGGATGACCTCTTTAGTGTGCAATCATAGAACCTTGTATAATTGGCTCAAAAATCAAATTTTATTTTTTTTGCTCATAAATCAATTTTTTTTTTTTTAAATAAATTGTTGTCGTCTCAATTGTGACGACCCCATAAAAATATTTTGATGAACTTGCTATACAAATAACGAAAATTGTATAGAAATTTCATTGCAATATACCCTGTTTTCGTCTCAATTGTGATGACCCCATAAAAAGTTTGCGACGAACTTTCTATACAAACCACGAAAATTGTATAGCCATTTTGTCACAATTTACCCTATTTTCATCGCTCTTGCGATGATCTCTTCGAAAGTTGAATCATAGAAAAATTTGTTACGTTTTTCGATCTTGTAACAATCTTCTTATTGTCGGGTGTGCGATGATATCCCTTTATTGTCGCTCTTGCGACGATAGAATTACATTGTCTCATTTGCGACGATTTTCATGGCTAGTCGCGCTTGTGATGATTCCCCTACTTTGTCGTTCTTTCGATGATTTCCCTACTTAGTCATTCTGGCGATGATATTTCTTCTTTGTCACAATTGTGACAACCCCCTACTATCGTCTCTCTTGCGACGTTAAGTCAGGTTCATTGCACGTGCCACGTCACGTGAAGCGATGTTTGGGAGACCCAAGATTCATCGCAATATCTACGACATAATGTCGCAAGAGCATCGAAATGGCCATCGCAAAATGGCCCAAATTTGCTAGTGCCATGTGCTTGTAAAAAGGTTTTCATCCTTTTGCTCCAGAAGGCATAGTTCTGACAATCAAATATTAGTGCTCTAATCTTAATATATTCCATGATCTTCTTCCAGTTGTTAGACTGCTTCTTGAAGGACATGCTTTGATACCAATTGTTGGAATATTGAGAGGCGGGGTGAATCAATAAGATCACTTTATACCACTTTTAACCACACTATATAATATTTAACTTTATTATCATTGTTCAAAAATTTATTATTAGAATACAATATATCAACAGTATAAATCAACAATGAACATTAAACAATCATTGAAACATGGTGCACCAGAATTTACGTGGAAACCAAAATGGGATAAAACCATGGAATGATTTTCTTGTATGTCAATATTACATTCATAGGAAGAACCAACTTCAAAATTATCTAGCTCCATCTGAAAGGAGGCTCCAACTTCCTATTTACAGGCTCCAACCTGAAGGAATATACAACTCCCTGATTTACCAACTATAACTAGAGGGAGGCTCCAACCTGAAGGAACCTCCAACTCCCTAAGTTCTCCGACACCAACCGGAAGGAGGCTACAACCCTCTTTACTTTCCCTATCTTGTCGCCTTGAAATATAAATGTAGACCAACCTATCACTACCACAATCACTGCCACTATCAACCTGTCACTACCACCGATACTGAACCATCAACATGTCACCATCACTGCCATTGCCATTATCATTGTCACTTCCATTATTTCATCATCAACTAGATTCACTCACAATTGCATGAAACTCATGCCATGATCACCAAGATCATATCTCAAACCATATTCCCAACATCACAACCTGCCTCTAGTCATGTACCAAACATGTACCAAGATCACCAACAAGTGCCTCTAACAATGCACCATATCATCATCAAGATATGTTCCTCAACCATGTCACAAACCATGCATCAAACCATGAACCATAACATCACCAAGATGTGTCTCGACATGTACTAACATCACCAAGCATATACCATAACCTCATCAATATATCCATCTAAACCATGTACCAAACATGTTCCAACATACATAAGCTATGTACCTCAAACATGTGTCATATCACTCATGATATGCCTCAACCAGATACCAAAACATATCCATAAACCATGCACCATAACATCACCAAAATATACATCAACATGTACCATACCATCACCAAGATATAACCATAAAAACATGCATATAAACATACCTTTAGTATTGTAGCAACCTTACTACATCATCATACCTTGTTACAACCTTGAACAAGCATCCCCTTTACTTTACCCCATCCTCGCTACCTCATATTCACCAATAGATCAAGTGTTCACTAGATAGATATTCAATGAAGTTGTGTGTAAGAATGCGAGACTCTTGATGTTTATTTATACTCTTCCATGTAACTACTTTCCAACCACATTACCTTTAATTAATTTCGTGTTGTAACCACTTTACCCTTAATTAATTTCTTGTTACAATTGTTTTACCCTTTAACTATTTTACCCTTTTTCCTAATTTTAGGGTAATAACTATTTTACCCTTTTTCCTAATTTTAAGGTCATAATTGTTTTACCTTTTTTCCTAATTTTAGGGTCATAATTGTTTTACCCTTTTTACTAACTTTAGGGTCATAACAATTTTACCCTTTTTCCTCATTTTAGGGTCATAATTGTTTTACCATTTTTCTTAATTTTAGGGTCAACTTGTACTTTCTTGTTACCATGGATGATTTTAGGGGCTAAATTTCGCTCATGGGCTAATTTTCCATGGTTTTTCCAAAAATGAGATTTGCTATTTTAAAAATGATTCGCCCAAATTCTATAGGATAAAATTATTTTACCATAAAAATCGCCAAAATTTTATAAAAACTATATAAAATCCTTATAAATTTGAATATTTTTACAAAAATACTGCCAAACATTTATAGTTGGCATATGAAGGATTAGTAAGATTCGCTAAGGTTTCTACATTTTAAAACAAATTTCCATCCTTAAAATCATCCCCGCTTGTTACAACCATTTTTCCCTAATAAATTACTTTGTAACTGTTTAGGGATTCTTAGCCATTCTTCGGGGCTTCAAACTTCATGAGGCCATAAATACTCAACCGTGAGGAACCATGTGGCATACCACCTACCATTGGAAATGGCATTGTGAGAACTATCCATCCATCAATATGTTAGCTACATTTATGTTGCCCTTTACGTTCAAATTCCTCAAACAACTTTGGGTTCTACAACCACACCTTCAGGTCTTCTTGTCGACTTCGTCAATTACACCCATCTCTGGGAATTATTTTAGGGATGACATCAATAAACTTATCGACAATATCAACCATACAAATGACAGCCAATTGTCGAATGATCAACCAACTGTCCAATGATCTTGTCCACATCTCTAGGGATTTCATAATTCTCCAAGGGTTGACTCGATCACATCTCTAGGATTTTTGGACTTCTTCAAGGGTTGACATCAATATCCAAGGGTTGAAATAAATGACAACCAATTTTCCAAACCAACTTTCCAACAATCTGTTGTGCAATAAAATTGTTCTTTGATTTTGAATAAACTCATCGACGCAACATGAGACTATGTCTTTGCAATTGAAATTTTTTGAAACACATCCATCTAGAGTGATACCAGATTTCCAAGTCTTATTCCCACTTTTTTTATGATAGGGATAATGTTGTGAAATACCAGTAGGAACTTGACTAGTGAAAATTGTGGTTTTCTTGTGTGATGATCTAAAAATGAAGAAGACTTGTATTCTTCAAAATATTTGCAAGTTAAATTTATGTGTTAAAATGCAAATGGATCAACTTTGCAACACAACTTTAATAGGATTTACTCATTCAAGATGCATATAAACATCAGCAAAATCAGTGAACAGAAAACACATAACACAACAAATGATAAAGGAGTTCACCCCTCTCTTGGGCTACATCTCCTTGTCCAGCTTCCAATGGATCATTTGTATTATTTTCTCAAAGTGCTCAAAAATGTGCTTTACTATGCTCAAAATTCCAAATAGACTGCTCCAATGGCTTCAGAACATCCAAAAACCCCTAGCTGGGCTTTTTTGGCACATTGTTTGGGCAAAAATTGAAGAAGATAGGCTTCCTGGAAGTCCCCCCTTCAAGCTTCATGTCTCTGCATCTACAAAACGCACCCTTGTTGGCTCAACCTAGCCCACACGCATTTTAAAGCGTAAAAAAATGGCACTGGGTGCAACCATGTGAACCGTGCAAACTGTAGGACGGTTATGGGCGCACCTAGCCCCTAATTGTCAAGGGAAAGGTCATATGACCCATGTGACTGCGCGTTTAAAAGTAAGGGCCATAACCATTTGAACCGAATTCAAACCAACACATACTCGTGCGCGCGTTCAATGGTCATATGGAAACAAACATGTGACCGCAACCATAGAAAAAGGGCTATGTTAAAACATATGCCCGCACCTGTGGTCATATTACAACACAACATACGATCGGGGTTTAGTTTTAAATGTGCGCGCAAAGGGTTTAAACCGTGGCCATATTACAATACACATAACCACGGGTTGGGGCTAGGCCCCAGCCCGACCCCCCACCCATACATACAACATTTCAATTCAAATGTAATCCGCACCATATAGTGTTAAGAAACACTATGGTGACACGTTGGTTGGTGGTCTTTGCCAAAGCTTTGCATGCGGGTGGAGGTCACGGGGTCGATTCCGGTGGACTCCAAATAAATTTTAAACCAATAAATAGGGGACACGTGGCGGCCATTGATTGGGCCACGTGTTTCCATTTCATTCGCTGCAATAAGCCATGTCACCTACCAACTGTGCAAATAGCTACCTGCCACATGTCGTATGGCCTGCCACGTGAGCGTCCGTACGGACTGTACAGTCAACACCCCTTTTTTTTGCTTGTTTGCCATTTTGAACAAAACGTGATATCTCTTGCTCCCGACATCCATTTGAACCCAAACAAGTTGCATTGGGTTCATAATGATGAGGCCTATGCTCTTGTTCAATTTGAAGCGATTCTGAGCACTTTGAATTTTTGAGCAAAATTTGATCCCCTGATCACACCTCCCCATTGAAAAGCTTTTGGACCTCCAAAACACTATTTTCAGTCTATATGAAGATGAGGGTATAGTTCCCTCACTCTTCCAACCTCAATCCACTTGGATTTTCTTGGATTTGTACCTTTAAGACCAACTCGAAGATACTCCACATTTCCTCGTTTTGAAGTTCGCATTCTCCTGTCAAGGATGGTGTCTTCATGCAGTTCTGTAAGATATTCTGAGGAAAAATCATCTATAGAAGGAATCTGAAGATGCTTTCCTTGATCATCAATCAAAGGAGGCTCATACAATTTCAAATTCTCAACATTAACAACTACATACATTTGCATTTAAGGAGGCAAATCCAAATGGAAGGCATTGTTACCAATCTTGTCGATAATCTTGAAAGGACCATATCGAATTGGTTTGAGTTTTTTACCCTCTCCTTTAAGGCTTTCCTTACTTATGTAAAGCCAAAATTCATCTCCAAATTGGAAACTGTGATCAACACGATGCTTGTCATGTCTCGTCCTCTACTTCTCTTGACTCTTTTCCAACTGCTCTTGCACCAATTGATGTATCGACTGAATTTGTTCAATGAAATTTTCTGCCCTATCAATGTCATATTGACCATCGATAGCAATATCCTTCCCAAAGATAAAATCTAGAGGAGATTTGGGCAAATAGCCAAAACATGCTTCAAATGGCGACGTTTGAGTTGAAGAGTGCTTAGCTCGATTGTAAGCATGTTGAATGTAGTGTAAATGCTCATCCCAAAGTTTAGGATGCTTACTGCAATAAGAAAGAAGAAGATGCACCACTATTCGATTTACCACTTCTGTTTGACCATCTGTTTGTGGATGAAAAACTGTGCTCTTTTTTAGTTTGGTGTCCATGAGTGCCCATAAAATCGACCAAAAACTTCCAACAAATCAAGAATCCCGATCAGAAATAATGGATTTAGGCAATCCAAAATGCACCTAAACATTTTGAAAAAACATTTGTGTCATTTGTTCAGCTATAACCTTCTTTGTACAAGGCATCAAAATACACATTTTTCTAAATCGATCAACCACAACATAAATATAATCATGATTTCGTCTAGACATAGGTAAACCTCCTACAAAGACCATGGAAATACTTTCCCAAGGATGAGAAGGAACCGGAAGTGGAGTATACAAACCCAACTTTCGATTGCTAGGTTTAATTGTGGCACATAAAAAACATCCTCGAACATATCTTGAAACACTTTCATTCATTTTAGGCCAGTAGCAGTATCTTTGCAAATTAGCCACTATCTTGCCTACACCAAACTGACCAGCAATAAGAGAAGAACGGGCTTCTCTTATAATGTTGATTCTTTCCCCATGTGGAATACATAGCTTGCCAAGATGATACAAAATATTATCATGCTCATGGTAATCCAATTCCTCAGCATGGTTAGAATGACACAAAGTTTCATATACTTCTTTAAAATCAGTATCCAAAGCATATTGGTCAACATAACTTTCATGCATGATAGGACTATGCTTAAGAATAACCAAAGCACTAATAATAGGCCTTGAAAGCATATCAACAACTTTTTTATAAATGCCCTTCTTATACCTGATGACCAAGTGGAACTTTTGAAGAAAACCCATCCATCTGAAGTGCCTAGCTTATTGTAGTTTTGTTTGTGATTGTAAGTATTGCAGTGGTTGATGGTCGGTGTGAACAATGGTTTCTTTTCCCAACAAATAATGTTTCCATTTTTTTACACTTTGTACCAATGCATACAACTCCTTATCATAAGTAGGATAGTTAATCACGGCACCATTAAAATTTTCAGAATGAAAACAAATGGGCTTACCATGTTGTAGCAAAACTGCTCCCATTGCATAATTGCTTGCATCTGTTTGGATTTCAAAAGGTTGTCTTAAATTTGGAAGTGCAAGAACTGGTGTTGAACTGATCTTCTCTTTCAAAGTATAAAAATCATTTTGTTGCTTGCCTCCCCATTGAAAAACTTGCTTGACACTTGTCACTGCATGTAATGGAGCTGCAATGGAAGAAAATTTAGCAATAAACTTCCTCCAATATTGGGTTGCTCCCAAAAAACTTCTTACCTCTATCACATTGCTGGGCTTGGGCCA
>SNQJ01S0004444.1:538-19569 GCA_010110895.2 Picea sitchensis | reverse complement strand
ACAGCTTGCATAGCATAAGTCCAACTCCATCCTAACAAGAGGTTATAGTCGAGGGGAGCATCGACTACCTCTACTTTGACACACATGGTTTTCCCTCCTAACTGCACAGGGAAAGAAGGAACAATGCCATGTGGTCAGAAAGGACGACCATCGAAAGCAGTGAGGAGAGTAGGTGATGGAGACAAACCAGGCTAGCCAATGGCCTTCCAACATGCTAATGACATAACACATGTCGAGGCGCCCTCGTCGACCACCATGCGGATGATATTCTGTGTAAAAGTTTTCGTGGGATGAGCCACTACTATCTGAAATGCTACGTGGTAAGGTAGACGAGGTTTTAAGTTGGTTGTATCTAACATGATGGTACCTGAATTACAAGTCTCAGTAGAGCCCAAAGCAGTTAACAAGGCTTTCCTCTAAGCAAGGCAGCTTTGGAGGACCTCCAAAGCAGACATCGCACAAGGGGTTTGTGATAAATCCTCCACCACAGAGTAATTATGGGCGGCCCTTGCGTTTGGGTTGTGAGAAGCTTTTTTAAATGCACCCTTTGGAATGTGTGTCATTGTTTCTCCCAACGTCTTCTCAATTTGTAGAGGAAGAGATGGGAGTTCGACTTCTTTTCCCTTCTCGAAAGTGCTTCGTTGACTATAGGCATGTGCTCTAGTTGATAGAAAAGCATCACCTTTCACCATATATACATTCATGGGGTTGTTCGAAGATGGAGGGGGTCCTTGACTTCTCCCTTCCGCGCTTGCAAAGGCTTGAGTTAGATTTTTCCCATGTTGAAAGGGATTAGTCAACACTGCTTGTTGTTGCTATGTGACAAACTTTTGAGCCTCTGCAAGTCAAGGACAAAGATGGTTTGAGTGGTCTTCCGTGCACAAGTTGCATGGACACCTCGCCTTCCATTTTTCTGTGTTGTCCCCGCCAGCATTATCAGTGGGTTTTGTATCCCCCTTACCCTTTTTTTGTTTTTTTTTCTTCCCTTCAGGCTGTTGGGTGGCCTTTGGGTTAGTCAAATGCACGGTGTGTACTTCCGACGTTTGGGTAGGGGGAGCAGCCAAAGTAGTAGTTTGGTTGGCCGTTGTGTGTTGTATGGATAACTGTTGCAACTGTTTTGTCAATTGCTCAGCGGGCTTGGTTTGTACTGAACCAACAATACCATCGGCATGTGGTCCAACTCTCTGTCTAGTTTTATCTAGTATCAAACGTGGTGAATCGGGAAAGATGTTGTATAATAAACCAGACTGAGAATAGATGAGCTCAAACTGTTGAGCCCTCATGATGGCATCTTCTTTGGAGAAAAATTTGGAAGTTGCGACGTCTTTGGATAACTATGGGACCAAAGACTTAAGGAACCACTCAAGCAGGAATTCTCATGGGATGGGTACTTTGATTAGACTCTTTCGACGTCTCCACTCTCGGATATGATCAGAGATATGGTCCGTTGTTGTCTGTTCGAAATTGGCGAGCAGCTCTATGCCAACGTTGTATCTCACATGTAACTGGAAATGGTTAAGGAAGGTCATCGCCAGTTCGCCAAAAGAAGAGTATCTTGAGCGATCGAGCTCGATGTACCATTTCGCGGCACTCTCGATAAGAGTACATTGAAACAATCGCAACTGTACGGAGTCATCTTTCAATGAGTTAGATGAACACAAAAGATGGAAGGTAGTCACATGATCACCTAGATCTTCATTAGGCTTGGCCTCGAACTTTGGAATGTCCGAAGGAAACTTCGTTGGCATAGGAGGACAACGTGGATCATGACAAACATGATCATTTAACAACCTTGTCAAATCTTGCAAGTGTAACGTCGCCAGGAATGGTAGTTTGGGTTGTTGCTGACAACCTGGGAAAAAGGGTCCTGGAGTTTGACTGGCACCAGGTTGCCAAGAAAATTTTTGTTATTGGCCCGGATTCTGGTAGAAACCATGGCCCTGACCAGCATAAGGATTTTGCGTCTGTGGAGACATCATCAACTGATTTACCATAAAGGACATGGGGTCTTGGGCATGCATTGTGTTCGAAGGACTTTGGGAAGGATTACCCCATGCCGATCCCGATGGGAGAGGCATAGTGGTCTGTCCAAGGTTCCATTGACTGTGGAAAGAATTACCCCAGAACGAAATTCCAGAGGATGGAACAGATCCTTGTCCTGAGTTCCAAGGTCCTGCTATATGTGCCCCCGGCGTAGGAATAGTACCCTGCGCCGGAGTAGACTGTCCAAAAATGGGATTGCCCCCAGAAAGGAAAGTGGTGGATGAGAAAGTGTTGTTACCAAACGTCCCATTCCAAACAAATGGTGTCGAACCTACCGGCATACTGTGTGCAGGTGTTCCTTGACTCCCTGTTCCAAATAAACTATTGTGTATAGGCTGCCTGGCGGACTATTGATGCAGACCACCGAGCGAAGGGGACGAAGGAGGGATATGACCTCCTGCATAAGGAAAGGAATTAAAAGGGACAGGAGTGCCCCCAAGTTGACCTTGCAGGGGAGCGTTGGAGCTCCCTTCCCCCAGACCCAAAGTCTATAAAGTGGAGTAGGTTAGTGCAGGACTTGTACCCAAACTAGGCATACCGTATGAGAACAGAGGGCCTGTCGCACTAGGTGTGAAGGGGGTTGTGGCTGCTGCCATAGACAGGTTCGGTCCACTGTGCGACGTAGTTGCAGCCGAGACCATGGTGGCTCAAACCGACGATGGTAAGTTATGAGATGATTCTCCTGTGGTAGCAACTGTGGTGGGAATGGAAGAATTCCCAAAAGAAGTAACAACGTTTGTTTCCATAGTTATGTGAGGCACTGACTAGCGTTCGTAAAATTGGATTGGTACAATAATCGGTGGCCAGGTATCAATGGTTGGGGTTTCAACTGAGCCAAGAGTGGCGGTTGATTCCTCCGAGAGTTGTTCGGGCACAAAGGTTTGTAACCCGGTCGCTTCGAAAGACCCTTGTTGGTCTATCTTCCACCTTAATGGTGGCGGGGGTGGCTCCAGTGTAACCGGTGGCAGGCCCAGAAGCCTTCATGACCGGCGGAGATCAGGATCCTCCACTGTGTGAGAAGATCCAAGACACGCTAAGGTATTCTACACATTCAAAAGTAACACACACTAAAAAGAATCCCCTAAAAGATAAGACAAGCAATCACTAAACTATTTGGAAGAACAGTTACAACAACCAACACTAGAGAAACTTATCGGTGCAAGTGAAACTCGAACACGGAAGCACCCTCCAGGTATACTCTGCAAAGAATGGCCCGATGTCTATCCTAGGTACCATGGTACACCCTCGCAGTCACCTATGTATGTCCCCAAAAGATTGGCAACTAGGTTGCCAGCACGCGAACAATCACCAAGCGGGTACAGTCGAAAGTCGAGTAGACCACAATGAGTAGGGTATCAAGCCCGAAACCTGTCAAGGGTATCGAGAGAAAATGGTACAGAAGACAACTGAGGACCTCGAATGGATTTGAGACCCACAAAGCCCCATGGAAAATGAAAACAACGGAATCCCAAAACAAGCCCTCGATATGTGTTCTCCACTACGATTGGTTCGACTTTGGAGGGGTTATCTCCGCTACCTTTCCACACGCGACCTCGTGTTTATACCCTGTGTTAGAGGGGGGTCATGGGTAACTTCCATGAAACTGGACTTAGACACTCCCTATTGCAGACTCTAATGTTTGGTTTTGAATGGCCTTGGAGAGTTTCCTCTCCAACCTAATCCAAGGCCCTAGTCCTGAACTAGTTTGTGAACCCTACAAACAAAAGTCTAATAGATTTTAAATTAGCATTGCTTTTATGGTTTTTTCTTACGTCAAGGGGTATGAGGTTGAAACTGATGATGTGTAAAGACGAAAGCAAAAACAAATGAAAAAATCTGGAAACAAAAGACTTTTACTAAATGAAAATTTTCAACAACTTTTCACAAAGAAAGACTTATTTTTCTTTTCAATTTTTCTAAGATTTTATATAGCAAACATAAAGGAATTTCGCTCGACTACGAGCTACTTATGCTCTAAATGCACTACAAAAACTTACGAAATAAAAGACTTTTCCCTAGCTAATGATGCAGAAACACACTCTTCAAACAAAGAAGAAAATGAAAAGAGTTTTTTTATTTATTTAAGTGTTAGTAAAGCAACAAAGGGAAAATACCGACAAGCACAAAACCAAGAAAAACAAATTCTGGCTTAAAGCGCAAATCGCAAAGAATCAGAGTAAAGACACACAATGGAAATAAACAAAACAAAGACTCTTATGCTTGTCTAAAAACCCTAAAAAAAAATAAAATTATATTTTCTGTCAACTATCAACTGAGAAAAAGCAGGCTAAGGGTAAGATGACCTAACCTACTGACTATTCAACCCTAGACTCAAACACTTGAGAGGAATACTTCTCATCAAAGGAGGGGATGACTGACCCACCTTGAACAAAAAGTAGCATGTCAAGCACACTACTGTCACTAAAACAGCACGCGTGCTGAGCTGAAATAGGAAGCGTGTACACGCGGGCTGACCTTGTACAGGCCGCGTGTATGTCTAAATTCTAAGACAAAAATGAAAATAGACAGTCTAAACCAGGAAGAGGCCTCTGGTATTGATAACCAGGGTCCCTTGAAGGCTTGGATGCTCTTTCTAACAGAAAAGAAAAATAATGCAAGGAATAACAAGGTGAAAAAAGCAATCTAAGATAGGACTGTAAACCAGCAAGACTCAGACAGGATTTAAGAAAACCCCTTGAGAATGTATAATTCTGATAGGGAAGAGGTGGACTGCCTCTAAAGCTCTATGAACTCCTACATGCTACTGTTATCCCTACATCTAGCGTTCACACGCGGGTTTTGAGAGGATAGGGCACGGGTACACGCATGTAGGCCTTCTGCAGGCCACGTGTACCTCTGTGTGTCCCGACAACTACCCTCAAGCAAAATTCAGGGAAAACTGGTATGAAGAACCAAGCTCCCTGCTAGCTCAGACCTTATAGAAAAAGATAGGCAAAGAAAAATAGAAAACCTAATCTTTAAACTACCCAGAAACTTTAAAGAAATCCAGAAACCCTAAAGAGTATTATCCCCAGTACAGTCGCCAATTCTTTTGTTGGGAAAAATACCCTACAGACTAGCAAACTAGGGTCAGACTTGCATGCAGATTTTGATCGTAAAGAAATTACTTTTTAACCTACAACCCAAAACTTAAACCCCTCTTTCAAAGTACATGCACGGAAAATGACTACTAACCTTATTACCGAAGTTCAATGTAGATCCTCCGTTGCGCTTTGACCACTTGCTTGTGCTTCTCCTTCCACAGATGACCTGCAATCAAGACAAATAACAACTATGCATGCATGCTACTTTTCTACTCAAGGGTTAGAAATTAAGCATAAATTAACCAAACCATCGATAACTCATGCATTGGGATGGGAAAAGTATTATTTTTATTACTTGAAAAATGAATCAACTTACAATCAATAGTTGAGACCGGCCACCGCTCCTTGAACCTGATCCTGGGCTCCTCCTCTTCTGTCCTCCAACTACTTTGCGTTAAATCTCCTTTGGCATGAGGAAAGGCTAAAGGGTTAGGACAATGGATTACGTAAATGGGCAGAGTTTCTTCGCTATATTTTTTCCTCTTCCAAATGGTACCCCTACCCCTTCTTTTATAGGCTAGAAGGAGCTAGGGTTTTGGACGAACCCTTGACCATGCATGGCCGGGAGTTTCAGTTAACTAACCCATAGTTTTTTTTTCTGTCGGCAACTTTCCTTTTTTCATGCTTTGTTAGGTACACGTGGGCTGTAGTGAGTCAGCCCGCTTCTACACGCATGCAGTAATGGGTTAGGGCACGTGGGCCTTGACACAAAAGGATTTCCAAGGAGTTGTTCAGCAGATGTTTTGGCAATGAAGGGATATGAGTTGGCCTGATGCCAGGTAAGAATGTGTGGTGCAATTTAGGGTTATAACAATGGGGATTCTAGGGAGCACCATGATCTTCTGGCTGCGTTGCACTATCAACGCTCGGTTGTCCAGTACTAATGGTTTCGTTGATAGTGCTTCTCCCCTGATTAAAACAAAGTAAGACATTAAATTATGGACGATATCAAACATTTACGTATTTTATAAGTAATGAAAGGTTAATGTGGACTGATTTTTATTTACCTAATCCCAAAAATTGGATCTTGGGGTATGCCCCATGCTTTTCCTACGATCAACCATGGCTTTATAATCGTACTTGTAACCAAGTTGGAGGTCTTCCTCTGTGGTTTCAGTTTTGAAGTTGTCGCCCTGAATTGCATAAGGGTATGGTTTTTAATGTTTTTGCCTGCAATTACCTGAAATTTCTAAGGAAATACAAATAATATTCTTAATATGTTTGGGTACTTACAATTCGTGACTGTAACCTCGAGTGGCCGCCCTGGCCTAGCTTGTGTTGGCCATGTTTGGAAATCCTTGCTTTGGTTTCCTTCGAAGTGTCAGGAAACCTATCATCAAAATTTTTAAGTATGTTATATATAACCACACGTTTATTTGTATCTAAAGAAAAATAAAGCTGCTATTGAAATCAAAATATTGTAATTTACCTTGGTGTACCAGTTATTTGTTCTCCTGATTTTTTCAAAATATTCTCTTTTTCATCATTAATGATCACCTTCCACTCCCTCTCTGGAATCGAGGGAGGACACTCATACCTAGTATTTCTTACCAAGCTTTGTCTATAAACATCCCACGTATATTTTAAATATTCTTCCACTGCAAAGGTGACAACTTTTTTATTGAACATGTCTACTCCAAAGAGGCCTTCAAGATAATCCATAAGTTCCTTTTTGAGGTTGGAATTCCGGAAATTCCACCTCATGCATAAGGTTTCCCCAAAAATCAACAATGCCTTGCTCTCTAGGTGCCTATAAAAATGTTCGTTTCCTACACGCAAAAATATATGATCATTAATTTAAAATTAATAATCTATATTATTTGTGTATGAGAAGGACAACATTAAATGATTAAAATATGAATTAAAACTACATAGGAGTCTTGATTGTTTTAATGTAAGTCCATTATCGTCGAGCAAAAATGTGCATGAAAAGGTCCCCGTGCATGTCACATGTCTAGCTCCAAGAAATGAAACCTTGTCAACCACATCACCATGAGCCTCATCTCTTCCACCATCTCTAGACTCTGATCGAGGTGTGGATGTTTGGCGGTGTGTGTCATGGCTCTTATCTAAATTAGGTGTGGAATATGGAGAAGTAAATAGTACTCTAACAGTTGTATAACAGCCCACATCAGGACTCTGTAGTGTCTCTGTACCGCCACTACTACCAACACCAGGTTGAACATGCTCCAAAAATCTCTTTATAAAAAAGAAAATGGTTTTTCGTGAGATAATGTAAAAGTTAAAGAACAAAGTTTCATAATTGAACATATGAGTACATTAAAAAAAAACACTTTAAATTATGGTTATTACCTTATATGTGTTAAGTTGTGACATAAGGAGATTGATCTTTGCTAGGACGTCGAGAGTTTGATCTAGACGATCTAAGAAGCTAGCAAGTTCCTTGTTCGCTTTAATGATATTTTTTTTATTAAGACCGTCGGATCAAGGGATGAATAAAACCCCTCCTCATCGGTGGAATCATGATCAACATGGCCTGCGGACTACATATAATTTCAACAAAAACAATGTTATTTCAATAAAATTATACAAGCAAATAATAAAATTCACATAAAATGAAAGTGAAAATGATAATCATTTACATGTTCTGCGGCTGACCCTTTTCCACGATCATCCTGCCACATTATAATATAATTAGAACCCCCAAATATTTAAAAAAAAATTAACGATAACAAAAAAACAATGTTAAAGATAATATTTACAACAATGTTAAAGATAATAAAAAAATATAATGCAATAAGTAGTGGTTTCTTAAAGAGGTGTTGTATAAGAACCTGCACACTATTAGTCAATGTTTTTATTCGATTCCAATGGTAATCCACTAATAACTCTTCCCTGGGAGATATATTTTTTATCGTGCACAGGACTACCCGATTCTCTTCACGTCCCTCATATATGCAATTCGATTGTTTGTTTGTTGTCCTGGGTCATGTGTTGTTTATAAACCCTGTGATATTGGCGGAAGCTTTAGGCCTTCCATCAATATAGATAGTCGCTCCCTTATTTTTATCCTTTTTTATTAGTTGTATATAATTTGCGGCGAGTGCATATCTCTGCATACTTCGCATGTACCGGACCAACTGCATCCAATCATTATAATTGTAACACGGTCCAACATAGTCCATCAATTCAGTTACTTTATTGTAATTTACAATTATTCCATCCATGGAAAATAGCCCCAAGCCATGCAGGGAGGATGGTGCAATGGGATATGTCCTATTGTTGACAACGAAATCAACATCTATAGGAGGTAGTTCCTTAGGTACCCATTGTTTCACTAGATGCTTATACCTGAGTGGAACCTCTATGTCTCCTATGATCTCATCATCATAAGAGCATTATCCTCCTTCGGCAAGAAAAAATTTCATGCGTCTACAAAATTTTATTCTGACTTTTTCACCTATGGTCCTTGTTTTCTTATCATATCTACTAGATGCAGTCGCATTTCCCTCTATTTTTCCTAATCATTCATCACTCGACGAAGAAATATCTGACAGGTACATGTTTGGTTGTACCTTCAGTTGCATGTGCACGTGTTTTTAGTGAGTATTCCATCATCATCATAGTTCCAATTTATGAACTTTTTTTTCTATATTCAAAGTTCTAAATAATTTTTTTATATCTTTAGTTTTGGATGCACAATTAGACTAGGGTGAAATTACCAATATTAGTGGTCAACCACCTAATTTAATGTGATATCCCTCTTGATTTTGGACATATTAAGGACATATTAATGTGATAACACTAAGGACATGATAAGTTTATCATATAGATCTAAGAAACAAATAGTAGTAAGGTTGTTGTTTGTTGGATTTGTGCAAATTAGAATTATTATAAGAAATGTCCATTGAAGATGAGGGTCAATGCTATGGAGTAAGAAATCCAACCATCAATTAGTGTGTTGCAAATCTTGGGTGTTTTAGTTGGCAATATGTCTAAGGCAAGCCAAGAGTAGAACTATACAAATATTAGTTTTGTTCAAGACAAAAGTAGAACTATACAAATATTAGTTTTGTTCAAGCCAAGAGTAAAACTATACAAATATTAGTTTTGTTCAATACAAGTTGAATAATAAGTTAGTTATGGTGATGGTTAACAATAGTGCAACCGACATTTTTATGTAGGAAGTAGTGGTTGTTAAACTCAATGTGCAGTTGAAATTGATGCATTCTTTGAAATTGGTGTAGTTGACTTGCAACTGGGCATAAAACGAAAAACCGAGACTCGGATTGAGGAACCGTCATCTTTGTTGGATTCCTAGCATAGGATTTTAGCTAGATCACCCCTCACTCTCGGTTCCAACCCCTCGGAAGTTGGTTTTTTCATTGATTTTGATAACTAGTGCTTTGCTCAGTAAGAATCAATGAAACATTTGGATTTAGGGGTCCGATTTATGAAACCATGCCTCGGGAGAATATGGACAATGTGTTCACCTAGTCCATGTCTAAACAAGCATGCAACATCTCATGGAACTCAAAAATTATGCTTCGTTAGGCTTTTATGACCCAAGGAGGAATTTCCAAGAGTCCCCGAAATGGTTTGGGATGCGACTTGCAACTGAGCATAAAAAAAAAAACGAGACTCAGCTTGAGGAACCATCCTCTTTGTTGGATTCCTAGCATAGTATTTTAGCTAGAGAACCCCTCACTCACGAGTCTCATGCCTCAGAAGTTTCTTTAATCATTGATTTCGATAACTAGTGTTTTTCTCAGTTTGAAGTAATGAAACATTTGGATTAAGGGGCCAATTTATGAAACCATGACTCGGGACTGGATGGATAATTTGGCCACCTATTCCATGCCTAAACAAGCTTGCAGCATCTCACAAAACTCAAAAATGTTGCTTCGTTAGTATTTTATGCCCTGAGCGGGACTTGGCCAAGAGTCCCCAAAATGGTTTGGCATGCAACTTGAAACTGGGCATAAAACAAAAACCGAGACTTAGATTGAGGAAATGTCATCTTTGTTGGATTCTTGGCATAGTGTTTTATCTAGATCACCCCTCACTCTTGGTTCCAACCCCTCGGAAGTTGTTTTTTTCATCGATTTTGATAACTAGTACTTTGCTCAGTAAGAAGCAATGCAACATTTGGATTTAGGGGTCCAATTTCTGAAACCATGCCTCAGGAGTGGATCAATAATTTGGAAACCTAGTCCATGCCTAAACAAGCTTACAACATCTCATGGAACTCAAAAATGTTTCTCCGTTAGTGTTTTATGTCGTGAGCGGGAATTGGCCAAGACTCCCCGAAATGGTTGGGATGTGACTTGCAACTGGGAATAAAATGAATACTGAGACTCGGATTGAGGAACCATCATCTCTCTTGGATTCCTGGCATAGGATTTTAGATAGATCACCCCTCACTCCCAATTCCAACCCCTCGGAAGTTGTTTTTTTCATCGATTTCGATAACTAGTGCTTTGCTCAATAAGAAGCAATGCAACATTTGGATTTAGGGGTCCAATTTACGAAACCATGCCTCGGGAGAGGATGGACATTGTGGTCACCTAGTCCATGGCTAAACAAGCATGCAACATCTCATGGAACTCAAAAATGTTGCTCTGTTAGCCTTTTATTGCCCGAGGAGGAATTGCCAAGAGTCCCTAAAATGGTTTGGAATGTGACTTGCAACTGGGCATAAAATGGAAACCAAGACTCAGATTGAAGAACCATCGACTTCGATGGATTACTGGGATATGATTTCAACTAGAAAACCCCTCACTCCCAGGTTCCATGCCTCAAAAGTTGCTTTACTCATTGATTTCGAGAACTAGTGTTTTGCTTAGTTTGAAGCAATGCAACATTTGGATTAAGGGGCCAATTTACAAAACCATGCCTTAGGAGTGGATGGATAATTTGGTCACCTATTCCATGCCTAAACAATCTTGCAGCATCTCATGAAACTCAAAAATGTTGCTCCGTCAGTCTTTTATGCCATGAGTGGGAATTGGCCAAGAGTCCCTGAAATGGTTTGGCATGCGACTTGCAATTGGGCATAAAACAAAAAACTGAGACTCAGATTGAGGAACCTTCGTCTCTTTTGGATTCCTAGCATAGTATTTTAGCTAGAGCACCCCTCACTCTCGATTCCAACCCCTTGGAAGTTTCTTTAATCATTGATTTTGAGAACTAGTGTTTTGCTCAATTTGAAGCAATGCAGCATTTGGATTAAGGGGCCAATTTGTGAAACCATGCCTCAAGAGCGGATCAATAATTTGGTAACCTAGTCCATGCCTAAACAAGCTTACAACATCTCACGGAACTAAAAAATGTTGCTTCGTTAGTCTTTTATGCCATGAGCGGGAATTGGCCAAGAGTCCCCGAAATGGTTTGGGATGTGACTTGCAACTAGGCATAAAACAAATACCGAGACTCATATTGAGGAACCGTAGTATCTGTTGGATTCCTAGCATAGTATTTTATCTAGATCACCCCTCACTCATGGTTCCAACCCCTCAGAAGTTGTTTTTTTCATCGATTTTGATAACTAGTGCTTTGCTCAATAAGAAGCAATGCAACATTTGGATTTAGGGGTGAAATTTATGAAACCATGCCTCGAGAGCAGATGGACACTGTGGTCACCTAGTCCATGGCTAAAAAAGCATGCAACATCTCATGGAACTCAAAAATGCTTTCCATTAGCCTTTTATGCCCCAATGAGGAATTGCTAAGAGTCCCCGAAATGGTTTGGGATGCGACTTGCAACTGGGCATAAAATGAAAATCGAGACTCGGATTGAGGAACCGTCGACTGCGATGGATTACTGAGATATAATTTCAGCTAGACCACCCCTCACTTTCGGGTTCCATGCCTCGTAAGTTTCTTTACTCATTGATTTTGAAAACTAGTGTTTTGCTCAGTTTGAAGTAATGCAACATTTGGATTAAGGGTCCAATTTACGAAACCATGCCTCGAGAGCGGATGGATAATTTGGTCACCTATTCCATGCTTAAATAATCTTGAATCATCTCATGGAACTCAAAAATGTTTCCCCATTAGTCTTTTATGCCCTGAGCGGGAATTGGCCAAGAGTTCATGAAATGGTTTGGCATGCGACTTGCAACTAGGCATAAAATGAAAACTGAGACTCAGATTGAAGAACCGTCATCTCTGTTGGATTCATGGCATAGGGTTTTAGCTAGATCACCCCTCACTCCCGATTCCAACCCCTCAAAAGTTGTTTTTTTCATCGATTTTGATAACTAGTGCTTTTCTCAATAAGAAGCAATGCAACATTTGGATTTAGGGGTCCAATTTACAAAACCATGCCTCGAGGGAAGATGGACACTGTGGTCACCTATTCCATGGATAAACAAGCATGCATCATCTCATGGAACTCAAAAATGCTGCTTTGTTATCCTTTTATGCCCCGAGGAGGAATTGCCAAGAGTCCCCGAAATGGTTTGGGATGCAACTTGCAACTGGGCATAAAATGAAAAATGAGACTCGGATTGAGAAACTGTTGAATTCAATGGATTACTGGGATAGGATTTCAGTTATACCACCCCTCACTCCCAAGTTCCATGCCTCAGAAGTTTCTTTACTCGTTGATTTCAAGAGCTAGTGTTTTTCTCAGTTTGAAGCAATGCAACATTTGGATTAAGGGGCCACTTTACGAAACCATACCTCGGAAGAGGATGGATAATTTGGTCACCTAGTCCATGCCTAAACAAGCTTGCATCATCTCACAAAACTCAAAAATGTTTCTCCATTAGCCTTTTATGCCCCAAGGAGGAATTTCCAAGAGTCCCCGAAATGATTTGGGATGCGACTTGCAACTGGGCATAAAATGAAAACCGAGACTCGGATTGAGGAACCGTAGAATTCGATGGATTATTGGGATAGGATTTCAACTAGACGACCCCTCACTCCCTGGTGCCATGCCTTCGAGGTTTCTTTACTCATTTATTTTGAGAACAAGTGTTTTTCTCAATTTGAAGCAATGCGACATTTGGATTAAGGGGTCCAATTTATGAAACCATGCCTCGGGAGCGGATGGATAATTTGGTCACCTATTCCATGCCTAAAAAATCTTGCATCATCTCACAGAACTCAAAAATGTTTCTCTGTTAGTCTTTTATGCCCTGAGCGGGAATTGGCCAAGAGTCCTCGAAATGGTTTGGGATGCGACTCGCAAGTGGGAACAAAACCAAATCCGAAACTCAGATTGAGGAACCGTCATCTCTGTTGGATTCATGGAATAGGATTTTATCTAGAGCACCCCTCGGAAGTTGTTTTTTTCATCGATTTTGATAACTAGTGATTTTCTCAGTAAGAAGCAATGCACCATTTTGATTTAGGGGTCCAATTTATGACACCATGCCTTGGGAGTGGATGGACATTGTGGTCACCTATTCCATGGATAAAAAAAGCATGCAACATCTCATGGAAATCAAAAATTCTGCTCCGTTGGGCTTTTATGCCCCGAGGCGGAATTGCCAAGAGTCCACAAAATGGTTTGGGATGCAACTTGCAACTGGGCATAAAACGAAAACTGAGACTTGGATTGAGTAACTGTCATCTTTTTTGGATTCCTGGCATAGTATTTTAGCTAGAGCACCCCTCACTCTCGGTTCTCACCCCTCACTCCCGGTTCATGCTCGATTCATGGTTGGATTCTAGTTTCCCTAAATGTTAGTTTTGAGGCTACATGTATTACTGTCCAAGAGGTTGGGAGAATGTTGGGAGAAAGAAGAGGAACCTCATTTATTTTCGAGAAAAGAGACACAACACTCCCTATTGTAGGGGAAGGCTAGTATAAGAAGTAGCATTTACCAAATAGAGGGGGGATAAAAGTAGTCTTTGGCCACTTCCAGAATGGGATCATCCTTTTTAAGCAGGACAAGGACTAAAATATCTTCAAGGGAATTTTATATATTTCCATCAAGGACATGGACAATTCGTATGTGGAAAATTTTGCATGGAGGCATTTCTCCCAGACCTCTTCATGAAAGATTGTGAATCTATGGTGCATGCACAAATATGTGAGATGTGGGTTTATGATAATATTTTGAATTTTCCAATAACATTCTCCATTGACCTTGTGTAAACCATTCCATTTGGTGTTTTTTTCACTAAGTGTAAAGAACAATGTTGGAGAATTATAAGACGTAAGTTAGGTATGAGTTATTTGTTACCTCTTTATTACTTTTTATTTTAATGGTATCCATATTTTGTATTGATCAAATGAGGAATTAACCGAAAACTGATGCCATTAGACACAAACTCAATCCTAAGGCCAACTAAGGAGAAAAAACAACACACGCTAATTAATCTAGGAGTCAAGCATGCAAACAAACCTTCTCACAAAGAAGCACTAGTTGATGATGGAATCCAACATTGCAGAATCGATGCGTGAACAATCTGAGTTTCGACGGGTGGGAAAGTTACGTTGACAACCTGCTTAACGAACTAATGCCATGGTGCAAGTTACCTCACCAAGTAGTGGGAAACCCTCCAAGGAGTCCAAGTAAGTCTAGCCAACGTCAATCTCGGCTACAACACCACCTTCCCTGTGTTGTCACCTTGTGTAGGAAGTCTAAAATATTATGGTCTCTATGGTACCACCTACTGTCAGGCTGCTATATTAAATATTTTAATGACCTGAAAACACTGAATTGTCAAACCAGGGTAAGTGAACTTAGAGTTGCTACACTGTATGTGCAGGTAAGATTCTATTTCCTATCTAAAGACTATTCTTAGAAGAAAACAAAAACTCACTCTTAGAAACTGAATCCTAATGATTACCTTGAAACTTATCATTTCCTGTTTAATTCATCAAAAGAGAACAGTTCTGTGTTTAAGTGCAGGTACTTCTGGTTCTATTCTAATGTGATTTCACAAGACTATCTACCACTATCTTTGACCATCTAATCATCACTATTTCTATCTAAGCCATGACAGAAAGATTATTTCCTAAAATCCTTTTAATCTAAACATCGAAAATAAGTCTAAATCTATCCACAGGAAAAATAAAGAAATATCCTATTTACCCTACTGGTACTGGGAGCTTCCTCTAATTCAATTGCAACCTAACTATTCTAACAGAGCAGAGTAACCTAACTATCCTAACCAAAGAAAAGTAAATTCAAACTCGCATTCTCTTTAATTTAAGTTCAGATTGAAAAACTGGAAACAAAGCAAACCTAGTTCATGCTTTAAATTCTACAGGAATCAACCATGCTTTCAACACTCATCAACGTAGAAGATATTAATATGCTGGAAACGATACAGTTGAAGAATAATTAAGCAAGAATCTGAACAAGTTAATTCCCAAACTCAAACAAGCTAACATGCATGCAAATCCTAAGATACTAAAATAAACTAACTCTAATACAGAGAAAAGAAGCGACTTGAACCTGTTGGCGGGCCCAACCAAGAGGTGCAATCGCTGAAAGGAAAACCAAAACTACTCAGATCATTCTACGCAAACACTGTTCATGCTTCACGCTCCATTTACTCAGAAAAATAACTCAAGTCATATAACAGCGAAGTAACATAACGCATAAGCAGATTGTATTAGCAGAAATGTATATCATAGAATAACATAACCAACGTTTCTTAGGAGCGATCCTCTGTTTATATAGATCCTCCTCAAAACTAGTTTAAAACAAAAATACATTAATCTAAATGGATCCCAGATCCGAAAATAACTCAAAATCAGTTAAAACGGTCTTCACATCTTCATGACACGCAGTGTCAAGAAGTGTGAGTCAATAAAGTATTAACAACTCAGTTCTATAATCTCGCCTTGAATCAGCATATGAGTGATGACTCAATCTATCATGTAAATTGCACTGTCTACCACTCTGGCCATATCGCGCGGATCTTTAGCATCTTCGTTGGTATTTTCACTAGGTGCGAGCTGGTACCTGGTACTGGTAAGTTCTGTTTCAAAAGGAATAGTACCTAACTCATGCCACATTAGTATCAATATTAATTTAAAGTATCAAAATACATAAAAATGACTTGAAACATAATAATACCTTGAGTAGCCCCATTTAGTGGTAAAGAGATGTCAAATGTGTCATAACAAGGTCAAAAGGGAGTGGTACTAGGTATGGAAATGGAGGTCTTTTTTATATGATATAGGCAAAAACATAGTCAAAACTGGAGACTAACATTCCCCCAAACTGAAGTCTTTGCCTGTCCTCAGGCAGTCAAAAAGTCAAAAACTGAGATTCATCAGAGCGTTGCAGCAGCTGCAACCAACATTTGTAACTTCTCATCTTTCTTCAGGTTTCTGATTTCCTTCTTGAGGACTCGATTGATGATGATATGCTTCCTGGCAGTCTTCTACAATCTCCTGRTCCTCTGGAAAAGACCCTTATTCTTTCGTTTTAATCTTTCAATTTTGGACAAGAAATGAGTTTGCCTGACTTTCATGAGTTCATTCTCTGTTTTGATATGTCGATCCAATACAGTGTACTCATGTAGCTTCTCTTTCAATTTGTTATTCATGCTTTCTAATCTGGCTACCATTGGTCTCAAGGACTTACTGGAGGAAATTTCACAGTAAGATTCAAATGTTTTATCATGTCCTGGTTGTGTTTGAGGACTGGATGCGTGAGTGAACTCATCTGGACTTTGATCATGGGTGTCAACTGGATCGGAATTTTCAACTGGGATAAGTTCAGGAGTGAACTCTTTATATGTTCGAGCAGGGGTATCTGTGGGCATTCGAATTGGCTCGTCCTGTTCAATTTCTTTGGGCTCAGTAGCTGGCCGATCCACTCTACGGACTTTTCGAATTAATTGAGAAAGAGTCCAAGTCATTTCAGAGGGCTCTGGAGCCTCCTCATGATCATCCACACTTTTTAACCTCTCCCGCGGTGGGTAACTGGGCACAGAGTTATCCATATCTGACAATGTGCTTTTACATTTTCGTTTTGGATTTCTCCTAGTTTGTCAGTCAACTCTGCCAGTTCTTCCACGTCAATAATGTTCATAGCAGCTGGGGAAGATATCGGAATTCCAACATTTGCCTATGTAGGAGTAGTGTTCTTCACAGTTTCATAATTGGTTTCCACTCCATCAGACCCATGGGCATCAAATGAATGTTCTGAATCAGGTTTTCCAGCACTGGCTTCAACTGTGCTATCTTGTATGTTCTTAGGGTCATCACAGCTTTTGGTCGGGGTTTTAACCCTCTTTTTCCTAGAGTTCAGCTTCTTCTGTGGGGGAGCAGGCTTAACACTTCTATCTTTAGACTTGTCAGAGGCTAGGGTTTTTACAGTGAACATATCCCAAGTTTCTTGTTTCTTGGACAGCGCAGACTTAATCAATATATTAACAAGACCAAAGTGAAATAGACTTCCTCGAGAATATTTGGCCTTCCGGACCTGTTCTGCCATTTTCTTTAGACTTTTCAACAGAAAGAAGGGTATGTTCAGTAGATGATTACCTTTGAAATGTAGCAGGAGTCGAGCATGGAAGGGAAATACGATTGTATATCGTCCTTCGCAAGTGAGGTAATGTTGGAGGATAGCTAGCAATTAAGCCCATTGTGGTTCTAACCATGACCGTGATGTCCCCTCTGACCACTGTATTTTCCGGTACTGTGGTTTCAGAAGATGCATGCAGAGCTTCTTGTCAACATGCTGACCCTTTGTCCATCTCTGACCAGTGGTGGGCAGTTGAATTGCTTCTGAAATAAATTGTTTTGTGACTTCGAACTCTAACTCTCCCACTTTAGCGAACCCACCCTGAAAATGCAGAGCGAACTGAAGCATAATTGAATCATTATATCCATCGAATTTCTTGAGAAACGGCTCCCATCCTGCTTTCTAAAAAATGTCTCTGGTGGCTTCATACTCTGGAAGGGCCTCTAAATCCGCATATGTCTCCGGTTCATGACGATTTGCCACCATGATTTTATTTGATAGCACATGGAAGGTCTATAGGTGAGCAGCAAAATTTAGATGAGGGCGACGAGGGAAGAGATTGTGATGAAGGAAGTAGTCGGGAGAAAAATCATAGGAGAACATTTGAATTGTCGTGGGGATCGATAATGTGTAGTAAAATGATGATAGTCGTACATGAGTGCAGAGTGTTATCATATACGAGTCATGTCGAACTCAGCTCAGGTAATGTTGTGCATTTTCATGATATGAAATGTCGAGGTGGGTTGGTTCATTAGGTACCGATCATGGATATGATGAAACATTATGGAGTAAACAAGGCATCCTCAGTTCAAACTATTAATATGTAAATTAATACAATAAATCAACATGAACTAAGCATACCTGAGTTAAATTACCTATCCCCTTTGTTATGCAATTCTTGTTGTAGAGTTTTTTTTTTCTGAAGTCAAGTCTGGATCTGAAGGGCGTGAAAATTGTAATTGCTCTTGTATTTCTGATGACCACTGTAGCTTATGGATTCTGTGCTGGTACTGACTGGTACTGATGAAACAATCAGGAATCTGCAGAGAAATTTGAACCAATAATATCCTGCTGAGAAAAACTTCCTGTTTATAACATCAAATTATCTGATGATGATCCCTGAACCTAGCTTTTGTTCTGTCCTGAAAAAGATCAATTGAAATCATGTCTTCAACAACTTCAAAGCTTTAACCCATGGTACAATTCATATTTATGTGAATGAATGTTCTGGAGTCGAACACAAATAGAAATCATCAGATTATCGGCCATTAATGAATGTTGTTAACCGATACGAGATGACCCACTAGTGATGTCAATGGGCCTCAAGGTACCTATAGCACATCCTAACAGGTACGAATAGAGGTCTTGGTGTCGAGTCACATGTAGGATCTATCAACCAAGAGACATTGGTGTATTCCCAGGGTTGTTAGCAAGGACATCTGCCATTGAGGCATGCAGAGTCCAGGGTACTAAATAATCT
>SNQJ01S0004443.1:515117-531338 GCA_010110895.2 Picea sitchensis | reverse complement strand
CCAATACTAAGGATTGCAGATCCAAATGAAGACTTCATTGTATGCACCGATGCATGTAAAGAAGGACTTGGTGGAGTCCTCAGTCAAAATGGGTTTGTTGTATGTTATGAATCAAGGAAGTTGAAGGAGCATGAAAGGCACTACGCCACTCATGATTTGGAGTTGGAAGCCATAGTGCCTTCCTTGAGGAAGTGGAGGAACTACCTCATGGGGAAAAGGTTTGAGATGAGGAAAGACCATAATGGTCTGAAATATTTATTTGATCAACCAACTCTAAAGGCCAAGCAAAGAAAATGGTTAGAATTTCTCAGTGAATATGACTTTTATAGAAAGAATATCAAAGGGAAAGAGAACAAGATGGATGATGCACTTAGCAGAAGGGTGCATGAGTTGCATGCTACAACCATTAGCATGTACCAATCATATTTGAAAGACATAATCATAGAGGCTGGAAAATCATATTTGCAATACAAGGAATTAGTGGAAAAATTAGAGCAAGGTATTTTGTAGTAGAAAATTAAAAACTATAAGCTAGAAAATGATAAAATTCTCATGTACAGGGGCATAATTTATGTACCAAATTCCCAAGAATTGAAAAATATAATATTGAAAGAAATGCATAATGTACCTTAAACAGGGCACCCAGGTTATCGGAAAACTATTACAGCTATCAAGAGCCAATATTATTGGCCAGGAATGAAGAAAGAAGTTGTTGATTTTGTTTCCAAATGCTTGGAGTGTCAAAAGGTCAAGGCTGATCATAGACACCTAGCTGGTTTGCTACAACCATTACCCATTCCTGAGGGGAAATGGGAACTTGTAACAATAGATTTCATCACCAAGCTACCCAGAACAAACAAACAACATGATTATATCATGGTAGTGGTGGATAAGCTTACTAAAGTTGCCCATTTTGTTCCATTAAATCTCACTCACAAGGAAGCCAACATTGTTGACGTTTATATGAGATGAATTGTTTGATTACATGGTATACCCAAGACAATTGTGTCTAACAGAGATCCAAAATTTACATCAAATTTTTGGAAAGGATTATTTAAGCGATTTGGAACAAATTTGCATTTTAGTACAACTTATCATCTAGAATCAGATGGACAAACAGAGAGGGTAAATCAAGTGATGGAGGATATGTTGAGGATGTATGTGATGGATAAACCATCAGAATGGGAAGACTACCTACACTTAGTAGAGTTTTCTTATAACAATGGGTACCAAGCATCTCTAAAGATGAGCCCATTTGAGGCCCTTTATGACAGAAGCTATAACACACCGGTAAGTTGGGATAACCCAACAGATAGAGCAGTGGTTGGGACATAATTACTCAAGGAAATGGAAGAGGAAATGTTGAAAATAAAACAGAATTTAAAGGTTTCCCAAGACAGGAAGAAAAGCTATGTTGATAAGGGAAGAACTCACGAGGAATTTAAAGTGGGGGACCATGTATTCTTGAAAGTGAAGGCCATCAGAAATTCCTTGAAGTTGGGAAATTGTTCAAAATTAGCAACTCGCTATTGTGGGCCATTTGAAATCCTAGAGAGGATATGGCCTATAGAATACATGCTTTCCTTACCTACATCAATGACCATTCATAATGTATTTCAAGTATCATTGCTTAAGAAATATACACTTGATGCTAATCATGTTATTGATTGGAATGTGATTCAGGTGGAGCAAGAAGGTGCTTTCCAAGTACATACAGTATGCATTTTGGACTAGAAAATCAAACAACTCTGGAATCGAACCATAGGGCTTGTAAAGGTCCAATGGACCTGGTACGGTCCTGAGGACGCAACTTGGGAGCATGAAGATGCTATGCGGGTAGAATACCCGCATATTTTTTAGGACTTTTGAAATTTTGGTTGTATATGTGTATATATTGCATTGAGGACAATGCATAAATAAGGGGAGGGGAATGTAATACCCCTAGGCCAAACCCCAACTATAAATTTAAATGAAAATGTACTTAAACTAGTGATTTGTTTGATATCATTTTTCATGCACCTTCCATGGTATAGTGCACACATGTACTGTGTACTAAAATGATGAAGTGTGCACATTCCAGGATACCACACACAACAAACATTAAGTTTGCATGATTTTGAGGCCAGAGAGCCTTTCGTGTATATGTTTTGTTTTATAGGATGGTGAGCCATTTATTATAAGATAGGAGGCTTATGTGTTGAATTAGGCTAGAGAACCTAGATGTTAAAGGCCAGTGAGCCTATTTTTGTATATGTCTTATCATTAATGTAATACATCATTGTGTGTAGATTGACCAGGATAAAAGAGTATGGGGGACTAAAATCCACTGGTTAGGGAAAGGGTGCGGGGATAAAAGTTTTAGAAAAGGGATAATCTAGGGAGCTTAAGCCAAAAATGAATATTATATTAATATTCCTTAAAGTATAAAGTATGGATAATTATTTTATCCTAAGTTCTAAGGATGGGGACAAGTGGGCCAAAGTAGCTCTCAACATGACAAGTGTCAAGTTGGGAACATGTATACATATAGTTTAGACTTAGATCATTTTCCAGGGGATTCCATCATCATTCACTCACTCATTCAGTTGTCCTTCACACCTTTCTGTTACAATCATTGTACCTGTACCCATACCTATTCATGTACTTGTACCTGGTTAGCTTAGGATTTGTACTGAAGAAGTGGTTTGTCAGGCCCATGGGAGATGGAATATGTGGGTTGTCAGGCCCATGAGAAACTCTCTCTAGGTGAGAGAATTGTTGGGAATTGATTCCCGAAGGTGCTAAACTGCAGCTACAGGGCTCTCAGACTTCCTGTCGGGCCTAATGATAAAGCGTTGGAAAGGAAGTGGGGCAACCGGAGGGTTGTTGAGCAGAGAAGGAGCGCACTTCCTGGGGTGGGAAAAACATGTGGTGAATGAGGGACTGTAGGTTGTTAGTTTGAGTTGGCACTTGTGGCAGAGTTTTTCCTGTTGTCTGAGATACATCAACCTAGTTAGGAATCTCTTTACCCAGGTGGAGTTTAGTCCCATCTCGAGGGTGACCCACTGCTGAGAGTGGTGAGCAATGTGGTCTAAGGCTGGGAGGTTCGTGGAAGGTTTGCATGTAGTTGGTGATATTGTTACCAAGATAAGTGTCAATTGTGTGTTAAATTACATGCTGCATTATTATTTATGTGTTTATTTTTATGTTTTTTTTCCTATGTGTGGTTTATACCTATCTTTATATTAATGGGTATGGCCTGTCTGTGATGCATGTATATGTTTACTGTTATTTCTGTATGACTATGTGCATTTACAAAATGTGTTTTTCTTTTTTAATTTTTATGTATAAATTTTCACAAGATTTTGTGTGTGTATATGTTTTAATTTGAATACAATTTGAAACTTTTTATGTGGCATAGCCTAATTGGATGTTGGGGATGTTACACTCTTTCTTGATCCAATCTTTGGAGATCCTTCTACAAGATCACCTTCACCACCACTTAGCTTTTCCCTGGTAATCATGCAAACTCAAACAACCAAATGTCAACCTACTCTGATACCACTTGATCCGAAAATGATCTTTAAAGACTTGGTTGAGTTTTGAGCATGTGTTCAATTACCATTTAGGAATTAAGGAAAGAAGAAGAACTTAATGAGAGATTATTTCAGCCATTATAAAGAAATGTATATCATAATATAAGCATAAAGAATACCAAACCATAACAACAAGGTTGTTAACGGAGTTCGACAATATTGCCTACGTCTCCGAGCCTTTGTCTCAGTGGGGAAGGCTTTCTTATTTCTCTTTAATGCTTCAAAAGTACATTAGAAATGTATCAAAAGGATTAAAAACTAGTCTTTCTATGTTCTTCTCGACCTCAATAATCCAACACAACTGACAAAACTAAAAAAGGTTGAGCGTAGCTCCCAGAATTGGCCTCCAAAGTTTGCTTCCTCAATGGCTTCCCTGCATAAAAATGGTTTCAAGCTTGACAAACTCATCATTATTCTACAATTATGAACCTCTTGGTCTATCAAAAACCTCTTATTTATATAGCATTTTATTTTGTGATCCTATCCCAACTTCCTCCCAAGATCTGGCCTCAAATTGGGCTCCAGATCCCCCCAAAATGGGAAAACTCCAGTAAAATCAACATTAAAACCATAAAAAAATATTAATATAAAGTTTGAAACCCATATATTGGAAAACAATTTGGGCCTAGCCCCTTTCTCCTGGGCCCCTGGTCATATGGGAACTTCCATATGGTCGAGGGCTAGGCACTGGCCTTAGTCCTCTGATCAAGTCCCAAAACAATATGGTTGTATGGTGCCATGTGCCCTCACCTTAACTCTCACGCACCCACCTTTGGCTCCTTATCCGTAGCTCCGGTCATGTGGGGTGCCATGTGGCCTCATGTTGCCCCCCTATAATTGGGGATTTTCCATAAAACCATGCACCAACTTCAATTAAATGTATATTTGGCCATATGTTAAAACAAGCACCAAATGCGCTCTTTCGGTTAGCCCAAGGTTGTTAGTTCGTTGCTCGTCCCGAAGGTCAAGGGTTTGAATCCCCTAGAGCCGGAACAAATTTTTTGACCCAACCAATATTGGAAAATTATAGGGTGCCACGTGGTGCCCTCTGATTGGTCCATGTGTCACCCTGTGGTTCACCCGTATGGTCCAATCACCACACAGTCAACAACCCAATCAACATCCACAGTCAGTTGCCATGTCACCTGCCACGTCACTATCGTACAACCACCTGTCATCCATAATACCACGTGTCAGCTTGTCATTGGTCCACGTCAACGTCTATATAGTGCCACATGTCATGTCCATACAATGCCACATGTTGTGTTCGTACAATGCCATGTGTCAGTTTTTTATTAGTCCACATAAGCCCCTGAAAATGCCAAATATGAGTGACATGTGTCACCTCCTCATGATGCCACGTGTCCTTGTTGACATCATCATAACTTTATGTTGACGTCACCTGTTGTACTATTGATGTCAGCAGTGTGACCTATTGACTTTGACCAATTGACTTTTTTTCATGTTTGGGAAATCGATTAGAGCGTGATAACTTTCGCATATGGTTTCCATTTTTGGAAAAAATTATATGGCTGGAATCGACGTGATGAGCTTGAACCAATGGATTTGGTTTCATTCTATTCCAATAATTTTTATTTTTAGGCCTTCCTGGATACATTTGGATCAATAGGTTTGAAAAGAAAGATCTTGATATATACTCCAGGGAGTTAGCATAGTTGAGATAGTCAGGTACATCAGAGGCATACATCATGGAGTTCCAAAAAATAGCAGTCATGGTGACATACATCTTAGAGTAGAGGTTGGTGATGTTGTTCACTAAGGGGTTTGTCAAGCCATTGAGAGGTTGGGTGAAGGTCTTCGGGCCAACCACACTATAGGACGCTATCATGAGGACTCAATTTATGGCGAGCAAAGTCCTGAAGAAGGAACTAGTGAAACCATTTATTCCATAGAAGGGTCAGGTGAAGAATCCTCCCCATAAGACATGGACATGGAAGGACATGATAGATAAGGATATGAGGAGAGATATGACGAGGAAGAATCTTTACTATAGTTGCAAATAACCTTGGTAGTTGGGTCATTGATGTATGGGAAAAGGTAAGTTCCATTATATTGAGGTGATTTTCGATGAGGAGGATGATGGTGAGGATGAGACATCCCACATACAGGACAATCGATAGAGAAGTGATGACCCACCACACCTTGATATTACAGAGTAGGAACCATTGTAGGAGGGTGTCAAAAGAGTGATCATTGCAACACTTTCAGGAGTCCCCAGGTATTATACATTCAAGATCATAGGCCTTTTGAAGGGACAAAGAGTTACAACATTGATCGATGGTGGGGAAACCCATAACTTCATCGATGCATCGCTTGTCACTAGGAGACACATTACCATAAAGGAATTTGAGGGGTTCAACATAGTAGTGGCATATGGGTAAAACATGACTTGTACTCATAGTATCATAAGATTGGATGTGAAATTGGGAAACTATACATTGACCAATGAATTCTATGTAGTGGATTTACTGGATACCAATGTGGTGTTGGGAGTGTAGTGGATATACTCACTTGGAGATTTAAAAATTAATTGTAAGATCATGAGGATGGAGTTCATGGACACAAGGGGTCAGCAAGTTATTCTGAGAGGTATGTCGACAGGAGCTCCCAGGATCATGTCAAAAAAATGCATAGAGGCCATATTTAGACATGGTGATGTGGCATGTGTAGTGGAGTGCTTGATCACCACATAGAATCCATCATAGGACCAGAGAAACTATCATGTGAACATACATGAGCTACTTGAGAGGAATGACAAAGTGTTCATACCACTACCAACAGGGAGACCACTTGACATGGGATTTGAGCATGTTATTGAGTTAGAAGAGGGGGAAAATCCCGTGATCACCACACCATACAGGCATCCAAATAAGTTTAAGGATGAGATAGAGAAGGCCATACAAGATTTGTTGGAGATGGGGCTTATTAGGCCTAGCTCTAGTCCCTTCACTTCTTCAGTAGTATTGGTGAAGAAAAAGGATGGCATGATGAGGATGTGTATCAACTACAGGGAATTGAATAAGAAGACCATTAAGAACTGGTACCCAATACCCAGTAAAAACAAGTTGATATATGAGTTGCATGGGGTAATCTATTTCTCGAATATTTATCTTCGATCAGGGTACCATCTGATCCAGGTAAGAGAGGAGGACATCCACAAAACAACATTCAGATGTCACTATGAACAGTATGAGTTCCTAGTCATGCCCTTTAGGTTGACTAATGCACCAACTAACTTCTAGTCATGTATGAACCATATCTTCAACAAGCAGTTAAGGAAGTTATTACTAGTGCTCTTTGATGATCTACTAATATACAATAGGACTTGGGAGGAGCATCTGAGGCATGTTGATGAAATTCTAAGCATCATGGAGGAGCAGACACTATTTTTCAAAGAGGAAAAATGTGAGTTTGGGAAGACATAGATTCTCTATCTAGGACATGTGATTTGCGAGAAGGGGGTACAGGTGCACTAGGAGAATATCCAGGTGATCTTATATTGGCCCACATCCAAATCAGTTACATATTTGTGAGGGTTCTTTAGATTTTTCATCTACTATAGGCACCTTCTGAAAGGATTTTCATAACTCATTGCTCCATTGACATATCTTACCAAGAAGGGAGCCTTCATATGGTCATAGGAGGCACAAGGAGAATTTGACAAGATGAATAAGATGATAAGTAATTTCCCAGTGTTAGAACTTCCAAACTTATCTTATCCATTTGTGTTGGGGTGTGATGCATTCAGGGAGGGGATAGGAGAAATGTTGATGAAAAATTGATATCCCATATCTTTCAAGAGAAAGAATATGAGGGAGCTAGAGAGGCTCTACCCCATTTATGATAAGGATATCTTAGCCATCATGCATGCCTTGGATAATTTAATACAATACATGGTTGGAGGACTCTTTTTGGTGAGGACCGACCATAACAACTTGAGGTATTTATTGGAGCAAAGAGACTTGAGAAAGAGGCAGTATAAATGGATAAGTAAGGTGTAGGAATATTACTTTGACATTGATTATATGAAGAGAAAGAAGAACATAGCCATCGATTCCCTTTCCAAGAGAGTTGTATCCTTCTCCTTGACAGAGATCTGAGCAGACTAGAAGTCCATTCTCTTGGTGGAATACTTCAAGAATACATTCCTATGTGAGTTGATGGAGAGAATTATTCAAGGTGACTGGTACAGGGTAGTGGATGACATCATCTACTACAAGGATATGATCTATCATGTCCCTGAGTCCGCACTCAAGGATAAGATATTGAGATTAGTACATGATGCACCACTGGTAGGGCACTCGGGATATCTGAAGACTTACAAGAAGGTGAGAAAGATATTCTCTTGGAAGGGTCTCAAGGAGGATGTACTATGGTATGTGAGGGAGTGCATGACTTTCCAGTAGAACAAGTCAGATATTACACATCCTGCATGTTTGCTTCATTCGTTACCTATTCTAGAGTAGAAGTGGGAGATAATTTCCATTGACTTCATTACAAGGTTGCATAAGGTACAAGTTAAGGACTATATCTATGTGGTGGTGGACACGTTTTCCAAGTATGTTCACTTCTTTGCCATTCCTTCAGAGTATAGTGCATCTTAGGTAGCAAACATATTCTTGAGAGAGGTGTTCAAACTACATAGTCTTCCAAGATACGTAGTCATTGATCGAGACAACATGTATCTTAACACATTTTAGCAAGCGATATTTAGGTTATCAAGGATAGAGTTAACACCTAGTACCAACTATCACCCTCAAACAGATGGAAAGATAGAGATAGTGAACAAGTGGATTGAGGGATACCTACAAACTATGTGTTAGGACAATAGAGGGATTTGATAAAGTGGTTGCATATCAGAGAGCATTGTTATAGTACCACTTATCACATGTCCATCGCGATGAGTCCATATAGATTATTGTATGACTACAATGCCCCATCATTTGTGGATTTGGTATTTGGAGAGAGTAGGGGCCATGTTGGCGGGGCTAATTTTGGGCGAAAACCAAGGAAATTTTGAAGATATAAGACAACGCCGGAAAATAGGGGAGCACGCTGGAAATAGAGGAAAAGCAGCGTTGGAAACAGAGTAAAACTAGCACTAAGAAAATCTGTTACAAAGTGGAAAACTTGTTGTGGAGCAGTTGGAAAGTGGACAAGCGTCGACTTGGAGAACGGTTGGATCATGGACTAGCCAAGATTAATTCAAGGAGAAAGTGGACAAACCTAATCCACTTAGGTTTAGTGCTTTTGTAAGGGCTTTGTCCCAATTTTTTTATAAGTATAATGTATTAGGACTGTAAAGGTTGTTGTTGGAGAGTTAGTGAGTTATCCATTTTAGACATTCTGATAGTAAATTGGTGAGAATTTCTCAGAGTTGTGAGAACTATTTCGATCTGTGGAGATCGAATGTAATGGTGGAAGGATTGTACAGTGCGCAACACTGGATTTTGAAGAGAATATTAATAAAGAACCCACGCGAAAAATCTTTGTGGACATATCCCAAGAGGGGGTGAACCACGGTATATTTGTGTTATGTGTGAATGTTTGCAATATTTATGGTTACATTTTCTTTGATGAATTTATTATGAACATGTAAATGATTAAGGAAATAATATTACACACTAAGGGAAGTGTTAGCACTAGAAGTCACCCACAGATTGCATAGAAGGTAAGCCCAATACCCAACAGTTTATACAGTAAATGTAAATGAGTTTTGGGTGATCAAATGGAGAGGACTCAATGATAATAACATTCTAACTTGGAAATCTGGACTAGCATGCATAAGCAATTGAGGTCTAGAATAAAATTCAGTCAGTAAGTTGGAGTAAGGGTGAATAGAGGGAATACTTTGGCCAGGAGAGTGTAGAGGTCTATTGTGGACATCATGTCTTCCAGTAGCCTAAGGAGGAAAAACTTAAACACAAGATCCTCTTGAATTCAAATCTCAAATAAACTGAAAGAAATTATAACAACATTATAATCAAACATTCATCATAATACAGTCACAACAATCCATGTGAATCAGTCAATCATGAACTCTCTCAGTATCAGAGGCAAATAATATGGAGTAAGAAAGATGAATTAGATTAATCAAGAAGTCTCAATCAAGACATAACCAAAGAACTATTGTTCTTCATCAAAATATTACAATAGAAGGGAGCCTAGCTCAACCATTCGACCTTAAAAAAATACTAAAAATTCCTATATATACTCAGAAATATTGCAACCAACGGGAGCATGATCAAACCTCTACATTTAAATCCTTTAGTCAGTTCCTTCTCTGCCAGACTGTGTAGGACTTCTCATGTCAGACGCGAGCTTGCCTCGATTATGTTTTTTGCAAGAAAATCCATAGAGAAGGAAACTTCAGATTGCCAATCTGCACTCATGGTCGTCTTCATCCTTCTTTTCATTTATGTGTTGAGATGAGGTTTCAACCACCTCCCTCATTTCCATTAACTATATTCATCAGGATCGGGGTGAGGCCTGATGCCCACAAATGTTCCAGGTGGTGCCCACGACTTCTTTGAGTCAATCTCGGTGCCTCGAGGCCATGAAAATCTTCTTTTGTGACCAATATGAGCACTTTTGGCATTTGGTGTATCTCCTATCCACCTTGCATGTGACCTTGGGCCATGACCTGGGGCTCATATCCAAAGGTGCTTTGGGATTTTGTCTTTCGGGAGTCTCCACTCCACTTGATTCCAAATATCTCGATGCCTGAAATTGTGAAATGGCCTTATTCAGATTGACAGTTAGACTCACTTTGAATTTGATGGCCATGATTGCTTCCCACAAACCCCAATCGTCATCCACTCAATAGATTCTTACCCTTCTTTATGGCCCCACTTTCCATATGACCACGGGCTATGATCATGGGCCCAATTCCTTGGTGCTTCGTGATTTTGCACTTCGCAAAATTGCACCATGCTCCATGCTAAAACCTCTTATTCATGAAATCACGACTTCTCAGATATGTTTCCATGTATTCCTCTGAATTACACTGATCCTACTGATTTCAGGTTTCGCGAGTTCATACCTTTGATGAACAACGTTAACGATATTTCAAAATCTCGATTCTCACAATTATTTTCCACTGTTGATCTGTCCTAATGAGATCTACGACCTAGATTAAATATTTGCTCCACCCCTTGACTTCAACCTTTTTCTTTGGTGCAAAACTTCGCGTAACTTTTAACCTTCCGAAAGAATACACGTCATCGATCAATTCTCCTGATGGATCTTTGTCGTTGAAATATTAAAATTTCCTTCTGCTTGTGCTTCAAACCCAAAATGGATTGTTAGGAAAGATGCACTTTGTGTTTATGGCTGTGGCCTGGATGATCGAGGATTTAGATGACTGGTTGTGGGATGGGAAAATAGGGAGACCGGGGAAAAATTACAGACTTAGGTAGAAACCACAAACCCACAGGACTCTGACAATTTTATGTGATAACAGGAAGAACTGTAGAACAACACTAAATGAATGAATGTCATAGCTAGTGTTTATGTCCGAATCGTATGTTACAATAGATGGATACCTATCATTGAATACATGTTTCTATAATGGTTATTGAAGTCTATTGGTAATATGTTGTTTCACTGGTAAGAGTTAGAGTTAGCATAATATATGGGTATTCTAGGGTTAGCAGTTGAGTGTATCGAATGCCTCTGAGAGAAACACATACCTTCCCCGTGTTGCAGACATATAAGTCCTGTGGACACCCATTGAAGCCATCTTGGGTGAGACTACACAATGCACTTTGTGCGCTGTGTTTCCTTTTGGTATCCAGGAGGGCCAATGGCAGAAGGGAAGTTGGTAATCCTATAGTTAGAACTTGGGTCAACCCATAAGTAACCAACAATGGTTTCGTTGTCGGTTGGAACTCAAAAGATTATATAAGGAGGGATGTATCACATAGTATAGTGTGAGGGTTTAAGAAAGGGGATTTTTTTAGGTTGGAACCCCACAAAAGAGGATATTGAAAGATGGTTGACAGTTCAGGAACTAGAGTTTTTCCATAAAGATAATACAAGCCCCAGGTTTAAGCTAAGGCAGTACTTGAAAAGATATGTATTCAACGAAATACATGAGATTTTATTTAGTGATTTTCCTACACTATTACAAGAGTGGATAACATGTTTGAAATATAACCATCTGACGAATAGAGTTAGATCAGTGGAGTGGAAAGAATAAAGTATCGCGCGGTTGAAAAGGGTAAATAATAAATTCACATGTGCAATAGATTTTTGGATAGACAACATTGTAGTGGGGTATATCATTGAGTTTGCAGTAGAGACATCGAACTATTACAATGTAATAGAATAGGATTTTCTTAAGGGCCCAAGAGGAAGGTACATCAGGTCGTTGTACAGTTCGATCAAGATATTATTGCATGATAAAGGGGTATTAACGATGTAATCAGACAACTAAACTACCCTGCGTGCATGGGGAGTTAGGGAAAACAATGAGGAAGGTCTGAGATGGAGGGGGAAATGGATAGAAAAGAGCACAGTAAAGAGAAATATCCCATTATGATCGATCAAGATGAGATATAGGAAATTATGCAGAAGGCAAAAACGACGTGCAGTGGAAGACCCTACCAATATAAGCTCAATAGGAAAAAAAGAATAGTAGCCGAGAGGGAAGGCTAGGAGAGTGATGAGGAAGAGGTATAGGATCTTCTTGTTGTGGATCACATTGAAGAAATAATGTATGCCACATACAAAAGAAAGACTAGAGGAGCAGGATCTCATGAGGAAGCATATACCCCTATCCATATCCGAATCAGTGTAGAACCTACAACCCCATGTGTTAGCGATATTTCTTGTATGGGGGGGGGTAGAACGCAAAAGAAGGGGTAAAAACCCACTTGTCCAAAGTTTCGGGCGACAACGCGCCCGTGGTAAGCAGCGAGCAAGACCGGGCGGTCCATATTTGCGCACCCAGATCGACGACGCATATTAGATTCTGGACCCCCCTTGCCTTCCGACCTTTAAGCAGGGGGGGGGGGTCCAGAATTGGGGGCGCACCTCTCCAATGGTCCAAATGAGCGCGTCTAGATCAACGGCGATGAATACCATTCCATACCCCCCCCCGCCTTTCTACCTTTAAGCAGGGGGGCGGTCCAGAATCGTAGATGTAGTTTCCGACGGCCACGATTGGGGAGCCCAGATCGACGGCTCAGGCACGACCCCGACCTTCTCAGCTGCCCTGTCCTTAACCCGTATGGGCCCGCCTCCCACCATGTCACCTTTCTGCCCGCCTTTCCCTTGCCACCATATGTCACCGTCCACCTCTCCCTCACATTTCCAGATGGCCTTTCCCTCGTCTCATCATCCATTTATCACTTGCCACGTCCATTCACCCGCTGTCTCTGTGTATATCCCTAATGACTCACGTCAATCCCACGCCACCTCTCTCACCTCTCATCGTCCTTTTCTTTGTCCTTACAGTTGAGGCCCCGTCATTTCATGGCTATACCTCACTTCCCGCGCTGGTCTCCACACCCGTCCTACGAACCCATCAGTTATTCCAGGTGGCAACGCGAGAGGTCTTCCATATCCCAAAATGTTGAGTTGGCCCGGTCGTCTTCAATCCCAAGAAGTAGTTATTGAAGCAGTTGGTGGTGGTTAGACATCGTCTCCGCCATAATGGGGACGTCCTACAATGAATTAAAGGCACGTCGATTCGCCGATGTAACTGTCAGGGGATCGATCGCGTCTGCCATAAGTTGCACGACCATTCAGAGATTACAGCCCCATATTGTCAGAAGCCATGCAGACGCAAAGCCTTCAATGCATTTTCTTGGTTCCGCTGCTGTTGTTGTTTTGAGTATATGTAGGCATTTTTGCCATTTTTTGTATCTATCGATGGTAGAGCTAAGCTCCTGACTGTAAAGTTTCAGCGACATTTTGGTTTCCTGGTTATGCCTCTGTGTTTGAGACTTCTTAGTTTATGAAAAACAGTTCTCCTTTTTCCATCTTTGTTTCATCCAATGCCGGAGTGTTCACAGTTGAATGATTCACGTGGATTGTTGCAGTTATGTTATGATAAAGGATTTGTTGTGACATTTTTGTACTCTCTGGTTTTCTGTGTTTGAATACAAAGGGACTTTGTGTTTGAATGCTTTCTCTTCCTGTCTGTTATGAACATGATGTTTATTATAGACCACTGCACTCTTCTTGCATAAGTCTTCCACCTGCTCACCCTTTACTACGACTCACTATTTGGAGTTTATCAAGACCTCACTCGTTCATGCATGCCTGGTCTGGTTTCTGAAGTTGACACCATGTTGTTTTGAGTTTTCCTCCATTTGATCACCCCTTAAACAAATCGTGACATTAATCTGATGGGCTTCGGGCTCTGCTCCTGCTAGCAATCCAAGAGTGACCTCCGAACGCCAACATTTCTGGCACCGTTGCCGGGGACGATGTTGAATATTTTCCTCGGGATTGAACGACAAAGATCAGCTGATTTCTGAAGGTGCATCAGATATCAGAACTTGAATATTGTTACTGTGCACCTGGCGACTCCACTGTGACGACTCCGCTGGGGAGAACCTGTTCTATCAGCTGTGGCTTCGAGAGGCAGACACACGAGGTCTAATCCACACTTGCCTTTGGCCACACCAGAAGAAGACTTGGAAGCGGTGCGCAGAAAGGGAAAGGGCTCTACAAAAGAAGTTTTCGTCGATGAAAAAGGTAATACGCCATCCCCTTCTGTGAAAACTCCATTTTCTTATTCTCACCTTCCTAGTCATACTTCCTCTGAGGTTTCCCGTTTTCTGAACTTTGGGAGTGTTCCTGCTGAGTTTTCCCCTCCTGGTCTAGTATCAGAAGGAGAGATCCTTGTCACTCCCCCCTCAGGAGGTTTCACTACTCCTCCTTTGATTACTACTACTACGCAGAGAGAAACACCTGTACACTCAGGTCCCTTAGACTTCTCTCTGTTTTCCTCGTCGTCTCCTGTGAGGACCTCTCTTCCTTCCTCACCTGTTCATACTCCGTCTCCTCTGAGTTCTCCTCTTCCTAATATCCCTATGGCTGGTGCTAACCCCCCTCCGAACAGAATGGATGCCATAGTTGCTGCTAGATATGCTCCTTTGATTCTTCCTCAGCCTTTGAACCCTCTCCCTGCTGGAGACTACTTGAAATACATGCCCAAGTTCAGTAGTGAGGGAGATGTGACTGCTGAAGAGCACCTGGCTTCCTTTTACAGCTATGCAGACAACCTAAATATTGAGAATGAATATGTTTGGATGAGAGTCTTTGTTCAAAGCTTGGATGGTGAGGTGAGGAAGTGGTTCAGGGGACTGGCCCCTGGCTCTATTGCTGGAATTGAAGCCCTGGATACTGTTTTCCTGAGGCAGTGGGGGGATAGAAAAGATTACATATATTATATGAATGAGTTTGGGTCCCTGAAGAAGCAGGAAGGAGAGTCTGTCTCTGACTTCTCCAAGAGATTCAATAAGATGTATAACAAGATTCCTGCAGAGATAAAGCCTTCCGAAGCCTCTGCTCAAATTTCATATGCTAGTGCATTTGACCCTAATTTCTTCCTCGTTTTAAGAGAAAGGAGAGCCACCTCTTTAGCTCAGATGCAAGATGTAGCTATAGAAGTGGAATCCAACATGTTAGCAACTGACAGATTGAGAAACAAGGCCGACACAGACAGAAGAAAAGGAAAATCAGAAGCCTCGACTTCTGACTCCAACATCTCTGGCTCATCATTGTCCCACCCTCAAGTAAGTGAACTGGCCCAAGTAATGAAATTTCTTAAATAAGAGGTGCAGAGATTGAAGGTGGAAAGGAGGCATATGTATAAGGGCCCTCAAAAAAATGAAAATAAAGGAGGTTTCAGGAGACCGAACAATTTTGCTCCCCTAACTATGCACAAAGAGAAGGAAAGAGATAGAGATGAACAAAGGATTCAGGCCCCCTTCTAGAACAAATTTGTAGCTGATGAAGAAGAAAGACAACCAGATGAGCCTGAGCCCAAAATCCACTCTGTAGAAGTCACTCCTCCTTTCCCCCATCTAACTCAGTCAGCATATGAGGAGTCTCTCATGAATAATCAGCTAAATGAATTAAGCAAAGGAGACAAGGCTGGCGGTGGCCGAGGCAGGTATAACCTGAGATCAGACAAGAAGGCAGTAACACCTGATGTTCCCGAGTCATCCACTAGAGCAGAGAAGACTGCTGACGAGGTAGCAGACAACCACAGAGGTAAGAAGGCCCAACCTCTCTCCCCTATCATTCAAATCCATGCTCCTGAGATTAAAGAAATTCCAAAGCTCACATCTTCCTTTAATTTCGAGCATGAAATTCAAAAGATCAAAATCCCTGTGCCCCTCACTGAGTTAATCAAACATGGGGAATTCAAAAAACGTTTCTCCGACCTGTTGAAATCTGAAGCCTCTGGCAGTTCCAAAGACTTCATAAACCTCCAAGATGAAAGGCCTGCAGTGGTCCTTGGTCCCATGGTAGAAGACAGAGATGATTCATCCCCTCCCTTCTACACATCCCTGAACATACATGATAAAGTGTTGCATAATTTCCTTATGGATTCAAGGGCCTCCCACAACCTCATGCCCAAAGTCGTTATGGAGGAGCTAGGATT
>SNQJ01S0004443.1:477342-513541 GCA_010110895.2 Picea sitchensis | reverse complement strand
AAAACATAATGAATGGAAAAGATATTTGTATATATTATATTTATATATTTATGATTCTCATGTTAAAAAGCATAATGAATGGAAAAGATATTTGTATTCTACCACCTTTACCTTTATCATTATGACAAAATCAAACATTGAGGGGACCCTTCTCATAGATTATTTTCAAAAATCAAATAGTTTGGACAATGAACTTTTCATTAAATATAACTCTTCCCCATTAAAACTTTAAATTTATATATAAAAATTTAAATAATATATTTATTTAGTTATTTATTATTATATTATTAAAATATTTAATATATATTGCAGGTTTATACCAAGTCGTCATTACAAAATTTGAGCTTATTTCAAAGGTATGAATAATAATGAAGACGAAGAATCTTAGTGTGGTGTAGGGTATGGTGTGGTTTGGAACCTTGACTTAGACTTCACTTCAGTCATATCCAACACTCTCGTCAAAAGCGACGAAGTCCTTTTCAGTGACAACCAATACCATTATCCATATCAAATAGATATTGATGAACTGGACTTCTATGCAACACTCCCGTAAAAAAACAATAAAGTCCTTTCACTCCCTTGCCCGTGTCAAATAAATGTTCCAATTATCTTAAACATTGATATTCATGAAATAAAAGCCTTTCAACAACTACCAGTATCCATGTCAAACAAATGATACGAGGATATTAAATTTGAACTAGTCAAGAAGGGAAGGTGTGAAGTTAATAAACAAAACATATATATTATTATGTTTTGCATATTAAGTATCTTATTTTAATATATAAATAATAATAATAAAAAAAATAAAAAATTAAGGTCACACTAAAGTTAAATATCAAATTGATGTATGAGACTTTTTTCTATTAGTAATTTGATTGGATTTTACTGGTAATGTCTACGGAGGTATACATATCCTACTTCTCTCTGGATTTGAACTATTGATCTTTTAGGAAGAAGCACAAGTTCTAAACCATTAATCTTACTTATATGTTTTGTATATTAAGTAATGAAGTAAAGATGAGGAGTTAATATGTAAAACATATATATTATGTTTGGTGTTGTTTAACAAATAGTAGCTTTTTTCATTTCACCCAAATCCAACAACATAAATGTGCACAAAATCGCTATTTTTTGTTGTTTAAAATTATGAATGCAGAAATAAAATATATTTATTAGAGAAAAGTCATTTCATATTAAATCCTTCCACCCCACCTTCATATCCTTATAAAAACTATAATCTAATAATATTAAACTTCAATTAGTCACAAACTACCAAATCAAATAAATAATCTAATAACATTACACTTCAATTATTCACCAACTACTAATATCCATGTCCAATAAATATACATTTCAATATGCAAGTCAAGTCAATTATTCACCAACTAATAATATTCATGTCCAACTAATAATATTCATGTCAGATAAATATACATTTCAATAATTACCAATATGCACATCAAATCAATTATTCACCAACTACTAATATCCATGTTATACATTTCAATTATGTCAAATCCAATATTATTAGACTTCAATTAATGAGAATATCAATGTCAAATCCAATAACGTGACCACCAAGACAACACCTAATTTATTCCCAAAATATTCCAAGTTCATTACAACTAAACTTACGCATTCAAAATATAGAACTCACTCTCTTATTTTGTAAATTGATTTAATAAAAAATAAGTATATATAATTTTAATTTATTAGTTTAATTTATTACTTTTAATTTTTTATCGTTTGATTCATTTTGTGTCTAATTTAAATATTTTTTTTTAGGCTCGTCTGATTCATTTTGTGTCTAATTTAAATATTTTTTTTTTTAAGGTAAAATCGATAGTCTAAGTTTGGATGTATATTTTTATGTAAAAGAGAATTTGATAGTAAATAATTGTTAAATTTGACAGGTCGTTTTTTCCATTTTTGATGGTCAAAAACCAATAGTAAGGTTCATTAATATTAAATTGCAATTGCAGTGATGGAAATTGTCTTTGTTTGGCTGAAGCTAGAAAACACCTTCTTGCACACTTATTTTCTCATTGTATTTGGTTTTTGAGAATCCACATTTAAATACCTTTCCACCTATGTTTTTAATGTCTTCATGAATCTTGATAATAAAAATAAACATGGGTGCGGTCTCTCACAAGCTGTATTTTATTTCTAGTTGCTATTTAAAAAAACAAAACCAAAATAATTCAGTAATATTTATTATTTCATTATATTAATAACTATAATTATTTCAAATTTTGCAATCCATAACTTTTATTATTACTTTTTATTTTCATTTTTATTATTGGTGTTTGGTTGATTGTTTTTGTACAGTGATTGGATCTATGGGGAAATGAGGCATAGAAAGAAGTTGGACCATCTTATTTGGTGATTTTCAAAATTGAAATTTTGTGCAAGATGTTAAATGCAATTTCATAATGATTTTATGTTGTGCCTGGGATTAAGAAGAAACATGTCATAAAAAATTTACTTGACGGATAGGAGTGTTTGTCAAATTTATACCTTGAGAGTGACGGTCAAGAAGGAGAGGTCCCAAAATCGGTCTCATTGCATGTAATGGTTCTTGTTGATGGAATCCTTCTTCTCCAACTCTCTCTCTTTCTCATATTTTTTTGGTGTATTCAGTTCATAGATTTTCATCTTTGTTCTTGTGATTAATTTCATGGGAGATTTGCATGTTTTCTCTCCTCTCTGGACATTCAAGCCTTCAAAATCTTAGCCCATAATATCGATATAAACTAAACCATCATGTGAATCTTGTTGATGTTTCTCCAGTTAGAAGCATTGGGAAAGCATTCTCTCAAATTGGTCATGTTGATTTGACCAAGGGAAATGACTCATTCACTCACGAAGCTTTTCTAGTGGTGAATGGCCCAGGCTAGTCTTTCTCCTAATGAGGAGTGGATAGGCTTGAGGTGATCTCACATTCCATGCTCCAGAATGGAGTGATCTATATTAATTACACGTGCATGTCAGGAAATAATCATCAACATAAATATAATATATAAATAATATATTTATAATATAATGTATAAATATATAAATAATTAACAATTAATTAATTAATGAAAAGACAATAATGGAAAAGACATATCCATTAATGAAAGGGCATTATGTCCAAGTATATATATCAGGGCCCTCAATTATAATATATCATCTCATATAATATTTACTTACAATAACCTCTCATCAAATTCGCTAAAGTCTTGTTGAGATTTTTAGTGTGTAATTATTCTATGATAACAACAACATTTAAATAATAAGGCATTAATTATCAGATCTCAAAATTAGAAAAATTCAACATGGTATCCGTGTTGGATCATGTTGTCATTGATGCCAATGGTTTGATTGATTGATGTCAAGTGATTGATTGATGATTGATGTCAAATGTAATATGTATTGTCCTTGATGGGAATGGATAGATGTCAAGTATGTGATGCATATGATGTCATGCATAGATGAAGATGGATCGATGTGGTTTCTTTGATATATGATGCATAGTTAGATTGATTGTAGAATAATGAGATGAAGATCGGTGAATTTGTTAGTGAAACTATCCTAGATGGATAGTGATTATCATGTCATTTCCGGTGGTATGTGGAATGTCACATAACTCCTCATGGTTTGAGAGTTATGGCCTTACGAAGTTGGAGGACCCCCATATGATGGCTTGAAGCCCCAAAAGGTTAAAGAAGTAAAAGTTCTTGAAAATAAGAAATCATTATTTAAATGATAAAGTGAAGTGACAAAGTCAAGGATGATTATTTAAATGATAAAGTAAAGTGACAAAATCAAAGAAGATTATTTAAATAATAAAGTGAGGTGACAAAGTCAAGAAGGAATATTTAAATGATAAAGTAATCGAGAACTTTTTAATTATGGAAAGTGGTTAACCCCAAAATGAGGAAAATAGGTTAAGTGACCTAGAAGTGGGTTAAGTGACCTAGAATATGAAGAGTATAAATAAGAGGCAAGGGTCTCTTGTGAAAGGAATCTTTTGTGTGTATCTCTTGAGCATGTATTGAAGATCCATTCTTAGAGAGAGAAGCTCTGGAGGATCTCATGGACGCATAAAAGTTTCGGAAATGTCTAAGATCATGACAAAAAAAGTCTTGGAGGTTCAGAAACCCTAGTTTCTGAGGTATACGCGGGAAGTAGTAGGACAACACACGTACATACGCGAGCTGAATGACGACAGGGTGCGTACAGTGGATGAAATCATGAAGACTTGTGGTTGAGTTTATGACAAGCTCTTGAAGACTAAAGAAGGTTCCATATCTGCATTCTATGGGCTCAGATCTGCCACAGAGATTCTAGTATGGTTATATTGATGTCTTTATGGATACTCTTGTTTGTTGTGTGGTGAATGCTTAAGGCATTCTTGGTATGGTTGTTATGATGTGGTTTTTATTGGTTGATGGAGTGAGAAAAACTCTTATGATTCAGTGTTGATATGATTCTTATAGTATGTTGATTGCTTATACATGATTGAGTAGCATTCATATTACATGGTTGAGAAGCATGAGTAGGTTGTTGGAGAGCTTGGATGTGTTGTGACTGACTGTGGATCAGATTGGACAGTGAAAGACAGATGAAAATGTGATTGAAGGTTGCAGAGGATCTGAGTTGATCTTGAAGAGAAAACCCTAAGTAACTCAGAAGGCATACGCAGGCTATATCACAGACTAACCGCGTACATACGTGGGTTGTAGTGAGCCAGGGCGTGTACATACGTGGGTTTCACTACCGACAGGTCATGTACCAGTTGACAGATTGATATCTGTTGAGGATTGTTGCCTCATCTCAGTTGGTCCTGAGGATGTCAACTGAGTCTTTCATATAGAGCTGGTGCTCTTGTAGAGTTGTACTGTATTCAATTGTTGTTGATAAACCCCAAGGATTGAAGTCCGTAATAAAAAGAAAATTGTACATACATCTTGTGTTCTTTATGTTCCTTGTGGTGATGATTTTTTGATGATATATGTTCACATCTAACTGGTTATAAATGACAATAATAAGTAATGAGTAAATAATGATTAATAACAAATGAGCTTTTTGTAAGAGGGAAGTTTTGGGAAAAAAAACTCCACACTCATTCACACCCCCCCCCCCTCTAAGTGTGGTTGGTGTGTTCAACAATCAGAGCTAGAGTTAGTATAAGTCTTTTCCAAATCTAGTTAAAAATATTTAGTGCCAGATATGATAGATCTGCTTCAGATGTTTTATTTTTTGCAATTGTACGGTTGTGGTTGTGAGCGGCCTGTGCACATAGAATGACCACATTCCCTTTGGTCACGATTTCCTAATTATAGGGCACAACCGCCTTAAGGATTGCACTACATAGTGCGACCATCTCTTTTTGTCACTCTTTGTTTCTCTACAAGATGGTGTCTAGTATTAGAGAAGAAGACATGTTGGACGGTGCTACAAATTTCAAATACTGGAAGACCAGGATACTCTTCATCCTAGATGAAAATGAGATTCAAAATTGTATAAAACAAAATGTCTCAGAACTAGAAAGTGCTAAAGAGAAATCCAAACACAAGAAGAATGAAGCAAAGGCTAAGATGATCTCGATAGATTTCGTAAAACATCATTTGATTCCACACATTTCTTAGTTGAAAACTGCCAAAGAAATGTTTGACGCCTTGGTGGGATTGTTCGAGATCAAGAACACTAGAAGGAAATTAGCTTCGAGAAATTAGCTCTGTTGTATCATGATGACCAAATCATATTCAATTGCCACTTATTTTGTAAAATTCTCCCAATTGAGATATCAAATTAAGACCATTGGAGACACCATTGAATATGTGAAATTTGTTACAGTGACTCTTAATGGATTTTCTTCTTCATGGGAACCATTTGTTCATAGCATTTGTGGACGAGAGGAGTTTCCCAAGTTTGATCGGCTATGAACTAATTATTTCCAAGAGGAGGCCAAAACATTGTCCAAAAACAACTTGCAGAAACCCCATGTTGAAGGAACTCAAGCTCTTGCATCTCATGCAAGAAAAGGAAAATGAAAAATGAATTTTGGAAAGAAAAATATAGGAGGAAGATAAACCCTAGTAAAAGAATAGAAGAATAAGAATCTTTCAAAAATCAAGTGCTTCAATTGTCATACATTTGGTCACTATGCATCTCAGTGTCATCAGAAGGAAAGGAAGGGAAAGCATCATGCATCAATAGTTGATATTGCTGAGCATCTACCATAGAAGAAGACAAAGGAATCTAAACTTGATGAGATTGCAGATGAACTTCAGAAAGAGTACTTCTTTGTCTCCTCTCTTTCAGGAACTATTACAGATGGAAGTGATATTTGGTTAGTGGACAGTGGTGCTTCCAAGCACATGACAGGTTTCGATAATTGTCTCTCAGATTTAGTTGAGAGGGAGTCAACATTGCGATTAGAACTTGGTGATAATGCCAAGTATGTAGTGAGAGGAGTTGGGACAGATTCATTCCAACTAGAGTCGAGAGACACTATTCATATACAAAATGTGTTGTACGTACCAGGGATGAAGAGGAACCTACTTTCTACCTCACCATTTGAGGACATGTTCTTGTATGGCCTAAGCGCTCGAGTATAGAACCTGTAGCAGTGATTGGTGTTCGAGAGGGAGGTCTATACAGATTTTTGGGACAACCATCCTAGGCATTGGTACATGAGAAGATTAGTTTGTGTGAGCTATGGAATTGTATATTTTCACACTTACAGTACAAGGCTTTACCAACATTGAAGAGGATGGTCATAGGACTTCTAGAGCTTCAGGTAGATCATGATGGAATTTGTAGGGGATGTGAACTTGGAAAGAATGCCAAGGGATGTTTTCCAAGAAGTGACAACAGGTCCAAGGGGATCTTGGATCTAGTAAATTCAGATGTATGTGGACCTTTGATAGTTGCATATTTCAGTGGATTCCTATACTATGTGATATTCATTGATGATTTCTCCCGGAAGACATGGATCTTCTTCATGAAGACCAAGGATGAGGTCTTCAACAGATTCCAGGAGTTCAGGGGTCATGTAGAAAACCTAATAGGGAAGAAGATCAAGGTGTTGAGGTCAAATAATGGAGGAGCGTGTTGATATTATGGTAGTTGTGGGTAGGGATGATTTTGAGGATGGAAATTTATTTTAAAATGTAGAAACCTTGGCGAAACTCACTAATCCTTCATATTCCAACTATAAATGTTTGGCAATATTTTTGTAAAAACATTCAAATTTCTAAGGATTTGATATAGTTTAAATACAATTTTGGCAATTTTTAAGGTAAACTAATTTTGTCCTTTAGAATTTGGGCAAAGCATTTTTAGAATAGAAAATATTTTTTTGTGAAAAACCATGGAAAATTAGCCCTTGAGTGAAATGTATCCCCTAAAATCATCCCTAGTTGCAGGAGGCATTAACCTCCACGTGTAACCTTTGATGAGACTTGAATATTCTGGGAAGCTAGAGAAATCCTAAACGGTTGGATAAGAACCCTAGAAGACAAGTTGGCTCAAGAGAAAATGTAATATTAAGTTATTAGCCTCTAGGAGTAGAATTCGGCCCAGTTAGGTCACTTGGAGGACTATAAATAAGAGGAGGTTATATCTCATTTGTTACTCTCACCCTCACAACTGCATAAGACCAGTGGTGAGCAAGTTTGGGGAGGAGTTGCAGTTGTAGCTGCTGCAACTGGCATTTTCGATTTTGGCTTGGACTTTCTCTTTGGGTATGGTTTGGACTTTCTTCCTGGTACGCTAGCTCTAGAGAGAGGTACACTACCTTAGTTTTCTATTGGTTATAGGGTTTTCTTCCCAAATTATTCTCTCTATCAAGGTTAAGATGCTCGGGGTGGACTTTGTGCCTATGGTTGGGTGACAATATTTCTATATTGTCTATAGTGAAATGAGCACACCTACTTTTCTAATAGGTTATGGGCCCACACTATATTCGGATAGTCTAGCCTCTGGAAGATAGATTGGGAGGATTTGCATAGTTACAGTTGCAGTTGAAGTCAAAGTTTTGCAGCAACAACGAAAACCTAACCCTCTTGTTAAGGCACCTTAAGTGAAGAGCTTGACCTAATTTCTGGATAGCCTAGTTCACCTCCTGGTACTCTCAACAAGCCAAGATGTCAATTTTGAGTTTTTGGTCAAAGTCAAAGGTTGGCCAAGTAAAACAAGTCATGACTTACTCTATAAAGTCAAAAAACAAGTTAGAAGGGGCTTCTAAATTTAGAGCATGGAAGACAAGGATTGACCTCATCCTTTCCAAGAATAAAGTGTTGGATATCGTGAAAGGAAAGATCATGGAACCACAGTTTGAAGCGGGAAAATAGAAGGAATGTAACACCCTGTTTCCCCCAGTCTGTAAAAATAACTATACTGGCCAAGAACTGTGGAAAACTCAAAAATGTGAATGTGTGATGTGAATGGACCTTGTGGAAAAGGTCGATGAATGTAAATAATAATATAAATATATATATGTATTGAAGGACTGCTGAGAGGGGAAGGTGTTGAAAAAGAGACCACAATGGCTGAAGAAAGGTGGTGGAAGGCACCTAGAATGGTGGCGTTAACTTCCACCAAAACCAATACTGTATTTGGACTTCACTGGCCCGGAGAACCAAGAGCAGCTTGCTGGCCCCGAATTAAATGACTCGCCAGGTTGGTAGGTAAAGGGATTCTCATGAGTAATGAGGGATGGGGGTGAACTGCCCATCCGTAGAGTCCTCAGACCTGACCACCGTGAGGAAGATCATGCCACACGCAACCTCGCCGAAAGGAGAAAAGGCAGGAAGAGTGTGGGATCAAGGGGGATGCGAGGGAAAGAGGAAGGAAAAAAAAAAAAAAAACTCTGGAAAGATACAGAGTGAGTGACAACAAAGAAGAAGGAGAGTAACCTTCGTTCTTGGTCACTGGAAAACAGAGATGCAATCTCGTAGCATCGTGGTCTCAACTCGGGGGTGGCTAGTGGTAAATCTGTTGGGAGTCACTGAGCCTACAGTTGGGTGGAAACGAGAACCCCTCTCAGTGGTTGCATCAAACCTGGTGTTTTTTCTAATAAGTGTTATATCTCGTATCTTGAATTGAATAATCTGACATGTATGATGAAGGTTGTGAAATTATGAATGGATTCTGTATAATAATGTCTATGTGGTGGATTATGATCGGAAATAGTGGTTACTTGCGTATAAATAGAATGACTCCACACGACTCACGTTTATATATATATGTATCCACTGAACTAACTTAGTTTTCAAGTCTGTCTTTGGGAAATTTATTCCCTTATTTGCCTCAGGTAATGTCCCAGATAGACCTTCCCACAAGGGCACCCTTTTTGGGAAAGTCCCCTCACTTTCTAGAGCCGGGGTAAACCCCCGGTATAAGATTGCCCTCTTAATACGCCCTCAAAATGCCTCACTATCTAGTCACAGGAGTTAATAGCTCGGAGACCTCTGGAGACCTTCCAGTCGGGCTTTCAAATCTAGCGAAACTTACCAAGAACTTGAAAGAGGATTTGATAGTGTACGTATTAGAAATACGGCACGAGAGAGAGAGAGAGTGGTTCTCGTAAGTTATGATGTTTCGGTGTTTTGGCATCCACGGTATCCAAGTGCGAGTCCTCACATACTCGCAAGTCCTGAAACCCCGATTTGCAAAATCTCGAAATGGCAGTGTGTGGTTAAGTCTCGATTAAAAGACGAAATCCTTTCGGAGGATCCAAGGTCTGTAATGACCGTTAGATTTGAAGAAGAGACGCAGGCATTAATGCCACGACCCTTTTACCCTTGCAAGAAAAGAATAAATCGGGACCATAGACCCCATGATCCATGGAAGTACCTGGACCGTCCATCTATAGAGTACACGTGGCTGTTGGTAAGCGCTTTGGCGTTTCGACACCTGGGAAACCAAAGGGAAAGAAGCCTTGTCTTCGCGAGTCGTGAAATACCGATCACCGAAACTTGGAAATAATGTGAGGTATGAATAAGGTTAAGTAAATTTGGGATTTGATCGTGACCGTTGATCATATCGAAAAGATCATGACCATTGATCTTGGCTGAATTTTGCCGTCGTCCATCGAAGGGACACGTGGTTGTCGGTCGACGTTTCAACATTCGGGAAACCAGAGGGCCAGAAAACCTTGCCCCCTCAAATCGAGAAATCCTGATATGCGCTATAATGGAGAGGAGAAGTCCAAAAAGAATCTGGACCATCCATCAGAGGAGACGTGTGGTGAGCTGTCAGAGTTTCGGGAAAAGTCTCGAAATCTCATGGACCATTGGATCCACACTCTTAAGAGTCGTCGATCTCTTACACGAATTCCCATAACGTAATTAAGAGATTTGAATGAGAAGGAGTCTTGGAGTCGTTTCATTTTGAACTCCCGAGTACCGAGACCCTGAAAGGATCCATACCGTTGGATCAGGGGAGGCTTACGACCATCGATCTCCCTTTGGAGGGAAACTTTGGAGACCTCGAAATTTTCAGGGATTTGAATGGGGAAAGGTAGAAGTCATGCATCGCAATTCCCCAAATCGCGAAAAGACAATAAGCGCTTGGCTGGCTTAAGTGCGTGGACTCGGAACAGGGTCACGTGGCCAAGACCCCAAGTGGGAAACTTGCCACTCGCTAGCCCTGTCGGGGTTCGGCGTTTCAATGTTTTGAGCTTCGGGGTTTGCAGAGTCGAAAGACTCGACGTTATAGTATCACTAAGTCGCGAAGTGCGAAAATATTTCGTACTGGTTCAGCCCATAGTCGTGACCCATGATCACATCGAGGTGGACATATGAGGAACTAGCTGATGCTAGGCCCCTGTAAGTATCTCGGGGATTCTGATCCTCGAGAAATCGATGAAAAATTTATTATTCCAGAGTGGGTATGTGACAAATTGGTATCAGAGCATGGTTACAAAACTTGGCCTGCTTGGGCTCATGAACAGGTTACGTAGAAGCTCCGTTCGGAACACTCCTAAAAAGAGTAACCCCCTGTCTTAACCTTCCTAATCAAAAGACAAATTTAAGAATGAGAAACCCCTATTGTGTGTGTGTACATGTGAAAATATGAATTATGTACTGGTTATAAATAAATATAAAAAAAATTGACTAACAACCAACGTTTTTCTTTTTACACACAAGCAGAAGATCAACTGCGGGAAATTATCAACGCATAGTATGGTGACTCACCATGAAATGGGAGAGGGCTCCCACAATAGAGATGAATATTTTGATGAAATGAGGGTAGCAGGGATCCCTCCAAGTCTAGCCAAGACTGTGAGGAGCCTCATGGTCGAATTACAAAGTTGTAAGGCCAACAATGGAAGGATGATGAAAAAATAAGAAAAGCAAACAAAAATTAACGCAGTTTTACTACAGAGTTTATCCGATCTACAAAGACAAATGCAGCATGAACCTTAAACTCAAAAACATGGTCATATCAGTGGTCACACTGAGAGGAGCACCTTGAAAAAGGTCCACCCCAGAGGTAAAGGACAAGTGTCGGATGATTCCTCTGAGAAGGAAGCTGGCAATTCAGAGGGCTCTTCTAGCAGCAGAACCAGTTCCTATTCCTGAAAGAAACAGAAGAAGCAAAAGCCTTCCAAAGGTCAAAAATTTGAAGAATTTAGAAAAGCCAAACCACCCTCCTTCGACGGTGAAATAAAGAAGGAAGAGGAAGCAGAGGCCTGGCTGCTTGGACTAAAGAAGTATTTCAGAGTCCATGACTTTTCAGAAAATATGAAGGCCCAAGTGGCCACCTTCAACTTGAACGAAAAAGATTCCATTTGGTGGGAAGACCTTAAGAATGTGAAAGGGGTTCGCGAAGAGGACCTGTCTTGGGAACGGTTTGAGAAATACTTCCGGAAGAAGTATCTGTCGGAAAAATATTTCGACAAAAAGACTAAAGAGTTTTATGAACTCAAACTGGGACAACTCACTATAGAAGAATATGTCAACAAATTCCTCGATTTGTTGAGGTATGTTCCCTATATAAAAGTGGAAAAGGCAAAGGTGCAATGCTTCATCAGTGGACTACCTAAGGACTATCGGAACATAATTGAATTTGATGAGCCAAAGACTCTAGAAGGCACTATTCGAAAGGTGACCTATTGTCATGAACAGTTTGGGCATCGAGCAGAACCTCGCGAGGGATGGAAACAAAAGATTAGTTCAAGATTTCAGAAAAGGGGAATTAAATCCCCGGGATTTAAGAACTATAAGAAGAATCCAAGAATGAGATCCCCAGCCCGAAGTATGCACTAGCAGAATTTTCCCTCCTTGAGCGGAAATAAAACTTCTGGACCCATATCAGTGAAGACTAATAACCCAAAGAGAGAACCTTTGAAATGTTGGGGTTGCGGGGAAGAACATCTATTGAGAGACTATCCACACCGACAACAGAATAGTCAGAGGATTTATAACATCCAAGAAGCTACTACCGTCAATGATGTGTCCAGGAGTGAGCCACAAATTTACGCAGCCTTGGATAATAACCAAGCTGACCACCAAGCTTGAGTGGTGGAAATAGAAGGTATTATTTCCAACCATCTAGTGTCTTCTTTGATTAACCCTGGTTCAAATTTGAGTTATATAGCCCCTAAAGTTGTTGATAAGTGTAAACTACAGCCACAAAAACATACTAAGCCATGGTTGGTACAATTAACCACTGGCACCAGAAGAAGGGTAGCAGAGGTTAAATCAGCCTGCCAATTGATGTTGGGTAAATTCCCCACCCAAGCAACCCTTAACATATTACCCCTGGGATCGTATGATTTGTTGATTGGTATGGATTGGCTAGCTTCCCATAAAGCTAGATTGGACTGTTACCATAAGACCTTAGAATGTGTAAGTAAGGAAGGGAAGAGGATAACCCTTCAAGGGATCTGAAAACCTGTCTCGGTAAGACAAATATCAGGGCTACAAATGAGAAAGTATTGTTGAAAGGGATGTACCCTATATGCAATACAGGTGTTGAAAACAATCGAAGGTGACAAACCAAGCTCTGACGATCACCCTATCCTGAGAGAATACAGAGATGTGTTTTTGGAAGAAGTACCAGGTCTACCTTTGAGAAGGGACATAGACTTCTCGATAGAACTTGCACCAGGAGCAGTGTCGGTGTCTAGGAAACCCTACTGGATGAGTACACCTGAGTTAGTTGAACTCAAATTGCAATTAAAAGAAATGATGGATAAAGGTTATATTCGACCCAGTGTGTCTCCATGGGGAGCACCAGTCCTATTTGTGAAAAAGAAGGAAAGTACCCTTAGACTGTGTATAGATTATAGACAACTCAATAAGGTAACCATAAAGAACAAGTACCCCTTGCCCAAGATTGATGACCTGTTTGACCAATTGGGGGGTGCGTCTATTTTCTCAAAGATTGACTTGAGGTCGAGATACCATCAAGTCTGAATCAAGGGTGAAGATATCCATAAAAATTCCTTCTGGACACGGTATGGTCACTATGAGTTCATGGTAGTGCCATTTGGGTTAACCAATGCCCCTGCCACTTTCATGTGCTTGATGAACAATGTACTCAGTAAATTCCTAGACAAAATTGTGTTGGTTTTTATTGACAATATATTAATTTACTCCAAGAATAGAGAAGAGCATGAAGAGCATCTTAGGATTGTGCTGTAAGTGCTAAGAGAACATAATCTCTATGCCAAATTCAGCAAATGTGACTTCTTCCAGAAGAAAATACATTACTTAGGCCACGTCCTATCTGAAGAAGGGGTAGCAGTAGACCCTGACAAGATCAGGTCTATCATGGAATGGCCTACCCCAAAGGATGTTTTGGATATCAGGTCCTTTATGGAATTAGCAGGTTACTATAGGAGATTTATAAAAGGATTCTCCAAGATTGGTTGTCCAATCACTACCCTCCAGAAGAAGGGGACAAAATTCATGTAGACACAGAAATGTGAAGAAAGATTTCAAACCCTGAAACATCTACTGACCCATGCACTCGTGTTGAAGATCGTCGATCCCGAAGCTAACTTCCTCGTGTGCACAGATGCCTATAAGGAAGGGCTCGGAGGAGTCCTTATCCAGGGAGGAAGTGTGGTCGGCTATGAATCCCAAAAATTGAATGAGCATGAAGTCAACTATGTGACCCATGATCTAGAGCTAGCTGTTATAGTGCATGCCTTGAAAATGTGGAGGCATTACCTCCTGGGAAGAAAATTTGTACTTATGACAGATCACTTTGGATTGCGATATCTGTTTGATCAACCAAAGCTCAATGCTAGACAAGCTAGGTGGATGGCCCTCCTTAGTGAGTTTGATTTTGAAATCAAACATATTAAAGGAAAAGAAAATAGGGTGGCGGATGCCCTTAGCAGAAGCATGAAAACAATTCACCTGGTCGCGGTGAGCATCTGTGAGACGGATGTCAAAGAAAGAATCATGAATGCACAAGAGATAGACACATTCTTCCAGACCGTGACCTCATACCTACATTAAGAACCCACAGGGATAAAGTATGGAGACTACCAGATGATGGAAGAAGGTCTACTCACTTACCGAAGCAGATTGTACATTCCAGATTGTGACGACTTGAAGAGGTTCATACTAGATGAACTACATAAAATACCCTATTCTGGTCATCCAGGATACCAGAAAATGATCACGGCCACTAGGAGACAATTATATTGGCCTGGAATGAGGAAAGACATAGCCGAGTACTTGGCCAAATGCATAGAGTTCCAACAGTTTAAAGAATAACATCGACACCCAACAGGATTATTGCAACCTTTACCAATCCCAGAATGGAAATGGGAAACCATCTCCATGGATTTCATCACTGGATTTCTAACCTCAACCAAATAGAATGACACCATTATGGTGGTGGTGGATAAATTGAGCAAGTCTTCTCACTTCATCCCGTCAAGTCACCTTGTAAGGAAATAGACATCGCCCATGTATTCATGAAGGAGATATTCAGACTGGATGGTATGCCAAAAGAGATCGTGTTTGACAGAGACATGAAATTTACTTCCAACTTTTGGAAATCATTGATGACTGGTTTAGAGACCAAGTTGTTGTTTAGCACTGCCTATCACCCTCAAACCGACGGATAGACAGAAAGAGTGAATCAAATACTAGAAGATATGTTAAGGATGTATGTAATGCATCAACCCAAGAAGTAGGAGGACTACCTGCCACTAGTGGAATTCGCCTACAACAACGATTACCAAGCATCCTTAAAGATGAGTCCCTTCGAAGTACTCTATGGTAGGCCGTGTAATACTCCAGTCAATTGGAGTAATCCCGTAAACGGAATTTATTTTGGACCTGACATGTTGAAATAAATGGAACAGTAAGTGACTCAGATAAAACAAAACCTGAAGGTCGCCCAGAACCGATAGAAAAGTTATGCCGACCAAAAGAGAACTCCAAGAGAGTTCAAAACGGGAGATCATGTATATCTCAGAGTTAGGCCCAGGAAAATTTCCCTGAAAATGGGAGCTTGTGCCAAGTTAGCACCTCGGTATTGTGGACCCTTTGAGGTTCTAGATAGAGTGGGACCTGTAGCCTATAGGCTAGCACTACCTCCCACAATAAAAGCACATAATGTTTTCCATGTTTCATTATTGAAGAAATATGTACATGATGCTAACCATATAATTGACTGGTCTGTGATCCAGGTGGAACCAGAGGGAGAATTTGTACCAGAACCTTAGTGCATACTGGATAGAAAGAAAACCCCACTCTGGAACCGAACCATTGCATAGGTCAAGGTGCAGTGGAGACATTTTGGCCCAGATGAGGCTACATGGGAAATGGAGGATGCCATGAGATAGGCATATCCAATTTTGTTTACTTATGTACATGCATGTCATGTTGATAGATAAGAACATTTAGGATGATATTACTTTAAGGGGGAGGGAATTGTAACACCCTGTTTCCCCTAGTCTGTAAAAATAACTATACCAACCAAGAACTGTGGCAAACTCAAAAATGTGAATGTGTGATGTGAATGGACCTTGTGCAAAAGGTCGATGAATGTAAATAATAATATATATATATATATGTATTGCAGGACTGCTGAGAGGGGAAGGTGCTGAAAAAGAGACCATGATGGCTAAAGAAAGGTGGTGGAAGGCACCTAGAATGGTGGCGTTAACTTCAACCAAAACAAATACCGTATTTGGACTTCACTGGCCCGGAGAACCAAGAGTGGCTTGCTGGCCCCGAATTAAATGACTCGCCAGGTTGGTAGGTAAAGGGATCCTCATGAGTAATGAGGGATGGGGGTGAACCGCCCATCCGTAGAGTCCTCAGACCTGACCACCGCAAGGAAGATCGTGCCACACGCAACCTCACCGAAAGGAGAAAAGGTAGGAAGAGTGTGAGATCAAGGGGGACGTGAGGGAAAGAAGAAGGAAAAAAAATATATATGGAAAGATACAGAGTGAGTGACAGCAGAGAAGAAGGAGAGTAACCTTCATTTGTGGTCACTGGAAAACAGAGACGCAATCTCACAACATCGTGGTCTCAGCTCGGGGGTGGCTAGTGGTAAATCTGTTGGGAGTCGTTGAGCCTACGGTTGGGTGGAAATGAGCACCGCTCTCAGTGGTTGCATCAAACTTGGTGTTTTTTCTGATAAGTGTTATATCTTGTATCTTCAATTGAATAATCTGACATGTATGCTCAAGGTTGTGAAATTATGAATGGCTTCTCTATAATAATGTCTGTGTGGTGGATTATGATCGAAAATAGTGGTTACTTGCGTATAAATATAATGACTCCACACGACTCACGTTTATATATATATATGTATCCACTTAACTAAATTAGTTTTCAAGTCTGTGTTCGGGAAATTTATTCCCTTATTTGCCTCAGGTAATGTCCCAAATAGACCTTCCCACAAGGGCACCCTTTTTGGGAAAGTCCCCTCACTTTCTAGAGCCAGGGTAAACCCCCGGTATAAAGTTGTCGTCTTAATATGCCCTCGAAACAACTCACTATCTAGTCATAGGAGTTAATAGCTCGGAGACCTCTGGAGACCTTCCAGTCGGGATTTCAAATCTGACGAACCTTACTAAGAACTTGAAAGAGGATTTGATAGTGTACGTATTAGAAATCCAGCACGAGAGAGAGAGTGGTTCTCGTAAGTTACAATGTTTCGGTGTTTCGGCATCCGGGGTATCCAAGTGCGAGTCCTCACGTACTCGCAAATCCTGAAACCTCGATTTGTGAAATCTCAAAATGGCAGTGTGTGGTTAAGTCTCGATTAACAGATGAAATCCTTTCGAAGGATCCAAGGTCTGTAATGACCGTTAGATTTGAGGAAGAGACGCAGGCATTAATGCCATGACCCCTTTACCCTTGCAAGAAAAGAAGAAATCAGGACCGTAGACCCGATGATCCATGGAAGTACCTGGACCATCCATCTGTAGAGTACACATGGCTGCTGGTAAGTGCTTCGGCATTTCGACACCCGGGAAACCAAAGGGAAAGAACCCTTGTCTTCGTGAGTCATGAAATCCCGATCACCTAAACCCTGAAATGGCGTGAGGTGTGAATAAGGTTAAGGAAATTTGGGATTTAATCATGACCGTTGATCATCCTGAAAAGATCACGACCCTTGATCTTGGTTGAAGGTTTCTGCCATCCATCGGAGGGACACATGGCTGTCGGTCGACGTTTCGGCATCCTGGAAACTAGAGGGCCAGAAAACCTTGCCCCCTCAAATCACGAAATCCCAATATGCACTGTAATGGAGAGGAGAAGTCTCAAAAGAATCTGGACCATCCATTAGAGGAGATGCTTGGTGAGCTGTCAGAGTTTCGGGAAATGTCTCGAAATCCCGTGGACTGTTAGATCCACAGTCTTAAGATTCGTTGATCTCTTACATGAATTCCCATAACGGAATTCAGAGATTTGAATGACAAGGAGTCTTGGAGTCATTTCATTTCGAACTCCCGAGTACCGAGACCCCGAAAGGATCCATACCGTTGGATCAGGGGAGGCTTACGGTCGTCGATCTCCCTTTGGAGGGAAACTTTGGAGACCTTGGAATTTTCGGGGATTTGAATGGGGAAAGGTAGAAGTCATGCATTGCAATTCCCCGAATCATGAAAAGTCGATAAGCTCTTGGCTGGCTTAAGTGCGTGGACTCAGAACAGGGTCACGTGGACAAGACCCCAAGCGGGAATCTTACCACTTGCTAGACCTGTCGAGGTTCGACGTTTCACTATTTCGAGCTTCGGGGTTTGTAGAGTCGAAAGACTTGACGTTCTAGTAGAACTGAGTTGCGAAGTGTGAAAATATGCCATACTGGTTCGTCCTGTAGTCGTCACCCACGATCACATGGAGGTGGACATATGAGGAACTAGCTTATGCTAGGCCCCCGTAAATATCTCGGCGATTCTGATCCTCGAGAAATCGACGAAAAATTTACTATGCCAGTGTGGGTATGTGACAAGGAACCTTAGAACATTGTAGTTATGGAGAAGTTCAAGGAAAATGACATGAACGATATGATTATCATAGTGGACTCTATAAAAAACCACTTGATACCCTACATCTCTCATCTTGACTCATCTAAGAAGATGTAAGATGCCCTAACTAACCTCTTCTCAGTCAGAAAAATTGGACAATTAATGAGTATGAAGAATGAGCTACGTGACATGAAAATGAATGATGATGATAGCATAACATCATACTTTGTGAGAATCTCTCAGTTAAGAGATCAACTACAAGATATTGTAGAAATCATTTCAGAAAAGGAACTAGAAAATATAGTACTCAATGTCCTTCCCAAGACATGGGATGCATTTTCCACAAGCATGAACACAATAAAGGAGTATCCCACATTTGAAGAAATTTGGATGTGTTGTGCACAAGAAAAGTCAAGGATTAATGCAAAAGAGAAATCCCAAAAGAAATATGATGATCAAGCCTTCACAACAAAGTTAAAGAATTTCAGGAATAAGAAGAAGTTTATCTTAAGGAAGAAACCAAATCAAGAAAAGAATATGTCAATGATACAATGCTTCAGCTGTCGAAATTATGGTCACTACAGGAACCACTGTATTGATTTAAATAAAAGGAAGGAAACAAACGAAGAAAAAGTTTTCGAAGAAATGGAACCCTCAAAGGAAGCCAAGCAGGATAAAACATACTTCTTCTTCTACTCAAGGTAACAATATTCTTCATAGTTCCTGTACATAACATGTTTACATAGTTCCTGTACATATCATGTATATCTATTTATTTGAATATAAGATGGTTAGTGAAACAATACCTATGGAAGAATAACAAGATAAGGATTGCTATTACGATGACTACAAGTCAAGCAATACACATGAAAAAGATGAAGTATGTTGACAATATTTGGTGACAATTCCTTTGGAAGCTATTATATAAGTAACAACTGCCAGATGGGCCACAATCAGAATCAAACTTGAAGAGACCTAGAAGGAGTCATACCAGAAAGAAGTCATTAATCAAGAGGAAACTAGAATAAAACTTGTGACACTTTATAGAAAGCAATAAAGATGCAACAGAAGCATGGACTCTCTTAGATGGAGGGAGTTGATTGCATAATTCCAAATAAGAGCATGCATTCATGCATGAATCTGGGATTAGGAGGGAGATAATCCTAAATGATATGATCCATTAAAGAATCCATGAATATTATAAAGTATATTTCCATGTTCCCCATTGAAAGTAGCAGCCATGATAAGCAACACATGTTTAGTTTGATTGTAGAAGAAGTCTTATTCAAAAAGAAGCCTTAAGTATCCTTGGTTGTCCATCTACATCCATGATCCTATGATGAAAGGAAGAAGTTGGAATATTTAGGAAGAAAGGGCATGGAATCTATAGAAGACTCCATGACCCAAAAGCTAAGGAGGAACATGAGGAAGAACATGAAGATTCCAAGAAAGAAAGAAAATCCAAAACAACCAGTTATTATACCGAGAATCACAAGACTACCAACTTGGTTTGAACCCAATATAAGAAATCAAACATAAGAAATGGAAGTTTTGATGAAGAACAATGTATTTAATAAAATGTGAAAAATACTTATGAATGGAAGCCTTGCAAGATTCAGAACTAGAGATTCTTCCAGAAGGAGGGAGAATACCATGACAACAAATTGTTCCAATAAACTTGATATACCTCTTGTAGTATCCATGGATTAAAATTTACATGTAAAATACTGTTCTTCCCAATAAAGAAAATTGAGAGAGAAGCTTATACCAGAAAGAGACCCATGTATACAAATGGAAGAAGACCTTTTATGGATTCAAGTAACTTGGTACACACTAGAAGTGTGGTGAAAAATTCTTATGACAAAAGAAGTGATACTTGAATATGTTTTAGTTTGAACTTTGCCACGATGTCATGGGATAGTAGGAAACATAAGTATGTTTCCCTCAACACTACAAAACAAGAGTATATTGCAGCTTGTGATGCTTGTACAGAAGCAATGTGGCTCCGTAAGTTGGTTACTGGGCCGTCTGATTAGGTGCTAAATTCGACCATGATATATTGTAATGATTAGAGATACGTGAAGATTTCAAAGAAAATGGTGTTCCATGACAGGCCGAAGTACATGAAGATAAGGAATTATATTCCCTGTGATAAAGTCCAGAAGAGAGAAGTGGTTCTCTAGTATATCTCCACAGATGAGCATATAATGAACATTTTGGTAAGGCCTTTGTCCAAGATAAAAAGTTTGCATACTTAAGAGACAAGATGGGGCTCATGGAGATAGATTCCTTATTGAAAAAGGAAATTATTACTCCTAGGTTGGGAGGCAACATTGATATGTTATTTGATTTATGCCCAGTTATTTTCTAGTTCGAAAAATGGTCCAGGATGGGTGGTTCCTTTCTAGTTTGGAAAGTGGTTTGATATTTCTGACGGAAAGTCATTTTCCATTTTCGAAAATGGTCCAGATCGGATAGTCATTTTCATAATGAATATGGTCTGGAATATTTTTTATGTACCATAGAAAACGATTCCCCTTGTGGCCAGTGTGGGGAATAGTCTAGGACAATCCTTCTTCTTGGAAGTCACTCTGAGTAGTGGTCAAGTAGAATGGTCTACCTCACTAGGCAGTCATTCTTTCGAAGTTCACAGTTGTGAGAAGTTTCGAAGAATGGTCCATTTTGGAGGTTGGTGCAGGAAAATCATTTCCTTAGGAAATGGTCTGGACAGTCATTCCCTAGGGAAAATTCATTCTCTCCATGTTTCACTATGATTAGTGCTAGAGGAATGGCTCAGTTAGGTGAATGGTCCATGTTTAGAAATCGGGGACATACATTCCCTAGGGCAGACTCTTTCTCTCCAGGTTGAACTATGATTAGTGTCGAAGGAATGGTCCATGCTCAGAAATCAAGGACATATATTCTTCTATGCTTGAAAAGAATAGTCCAAATATCCCATGGATGATGTTTTACCTTCTGAGGGAAGATTCTCTTCCAAATCTCATAGATGTGAGTGGAAGAATGGCCCATATGACTCATTTTATATCATGATATTGTTTTATACAGGTTGATATCAGATGATATGATTTTGTGGAGACTGCATGTCTTTGGACAATAGTTGTATGCGACTTTGGTGGATGTGATCCACTGATAGTGACTATGTCACTCGTTAGTAGCCATGTGTTACTAATAGTGGTTGTGTACCACTGGGTAGTAGTTGTATACTACTATGGATAGACATAGTTGTGTTCTATTGGATGACATTGGTTAGATTGCAATGGAGACTATCACTAGTGTTGGAGATGATTACCAGCTAGATGGATAGTCAATATGCTGATGGAAAGACATTCTTTCTATGGAAAATGGTCCAGGACAATCATTCTTCTAGGACATATGTTTGGATTAGAAGAATATTCCTTGTATCCCATGGTGTGGATTTTAGCATCTGTTGGAACATTTATTCTTCTAGGACATATGTATGGATTAGAAGAATGGTTCTTGTATCACTCTATGGAGTGAGTGACTTATTCATCATTATGCTTGATTACTTAGATGGAGTATGGCTTCGAGAGATGATGTAGTTGATGATATCAAATGATATTTATAGTGATGATGGTGCTCATGATTTGACCATGAGATAACCTATGTGGCTTTGATGATTCTATTAGTTTAATGGTCTATGTGTGCTCAAGACCATTGCATTTAATACCTCCCTAGCTAGAAGGGAGTGTTGGTATTATAGTAGCTGTGGGAGGCATTAACCTCCACATGTAACCTTTGACGAGACTAGAACATTCCAAAAAGATAGAGAAACCCTAAATAGTTGGATAAGAACCCTAGAAGACAAGTCGGCTCAAGAGAAAATGTAATATTAAGTTATTAGCATCCAAGAGTAGAAGTCAGCCTAGTTAGGTCACTTGGAGGACTAGAAATAAGAGGTTGATAGAGATCATTTGTCACTCTCACCCTCACAACTGCATAAGACCAGTGGTGCACAAGTTTGGAGAGGAGTTGTAGTTGCAGCTGCTACAACTAGAATTTTTGGTTTTGTCTTGGACTTTCTCTTTGGTTATGGTTTGTAATTTATGCATGGTATGCTAGCTCTAGAGAGAGGTACACTACCTTAATTTTCTATTGGTTCTAGGGATTCTTCTGAAATTATTCTCTCTATCAAGGTTAAGGTGCTCGGGGGTGGCCTTTGTGCCTATGGTTGGGTGACAATATTGCTATATTGTCTATGGTGAAATGAGCACACCTACTTTTCTAATAGAGAGTACACTTCCAGGGACTTCGGTGATTTCTGCAAGGAGGCGGGGATCAAGAGGGAGTTGATTGTTCCTTACAACCCATAGTAGAACAGGGTTGTGGAGAGGAAGAACAAGTCCATTGTAGAGGTTGCCAAAGCCATGATTCATGATCAATATTTACCCATGTTATTATCGGGAGAGGCATCCATTGCAGCAGTGTACGTCCAGAATAAGAGTCCTCACCAGATCTTGGGGGAAAAGACTTTCGAGGAGGCTTTCAAAAGTGTGAAACTAGAGGTTGGTCATTTGAGGATATTTGGTTGTCCAGTCTACATTCACGTGCCCAAGGAGAAAAGGATGAAGTTGAGGCCTTCTGGGAAGAAAGGAATGTTTTTTGGATACAATGAGGAATCAAAGGCTTACATAATCTACATTCTAGGACAACGCCAGATATAGGTTAGTCAAGATGTCACCTTTGACGAAGACACAAACTTCATGAGTTCTAAAGAGTCTCACATGGAGATCGATAGTGAGGAGAAGGAGGTTACGAAGGATGTGGGTTCAAGTCCCTCCGTTCCAGTTGATAATCCTTTAGACTATCAAGAGAAGTCAACAAAGCCAGTTGAACCAGTGGACCTGCCTAGAGTCATTGTTCTAGATACCAAAAAGAGGCCAGTCTAGCATCGTGATACATTGCAGGATGTAGAGAGGCCTGCAACTCCCTATGGTACTTTCAGGAAAAGTAGATGACCTCATAAATTCTCAAATATGGCATTGATTAGTCACATAATTGATTATGAGCCTTCCAGTTATGAGGAGGCAGAAGGCTAGCAAGTTTGGAGAGATTTCATGATGGAGGAATATCATTCCATCATGAAAAATGATGTGTGGGAGATTGTGTCGAGACCTGAGGGGAAGTCAATGGTTATTTCCAAGTGGATCTGCAATATCAAGCATGCAACATACGACAACATCGAAAAGTAAAAAGTGAGGTTTGTGCCAAGAGGGTTCTCTGAGAAAGACGGAGTGTACTACGAGGAGACGTTTGCTCCAGTCTCCAGGTACACTTCCATCAAGACCATTATTTCCATTGCAACACTCATGGATTGGAGATTACACCAGATGGATGTACATATTTTTTTCCTCAATGGTGTGATTGAGGAGGAAGTGTACATAAAACAACCTCAGGGCTTTGAGGTACATGGGAAGGAATATCATGTTTGTAGGCTGAAGAAGGCCTTGTATGGACTCAAGCAGGCACCCAGAGAATGGTACTCTAGGATTGATGGATACTTTATGAGCTTTGGATTAACCAGGAGTGAAGAAAATCCCAACCTTTATTACAAAGTTTTTGATAATGATCCTTTGATCTTGGTGTTATATGTCGATGACTTGTTCCTTACAAGAGCATACCGAATCATTGATCATTCCAAGAGAGAGTTAGCCTATGAGTTCGAGATGAAGGATCTTATCTTGATGCATTATTTCTTAGGATTGGAGGTGTGGAAGAAACTAGGTGAGATCTTCCTTGGACAATGGAAGTACACAGTTGCAATCTTGAGCAGATTTGGTATGATGGAATGAAAATCCATTGATACACCTATGATGACAAATCTAAAGAAGTTGAGTGATTCTTCTTTAGATTCAGATCTGATGGGTCCCACTATGTACAGGTAGTTGATTGGATGCTTGATGTACTTGGTTAACACCAGGACAGATATTTTCTTTGCAGTGAACACCCTGAGCCAATGCATGGTTGAACTGAGGCACTTCCATTGGGTTGCAACAAATCATGTGTTGAGGTACTTGCGTGGTACAGTTGGATATGGTCTAAGATATGACTCAGGTGGCGAAGTGAGGTTGTTGGGATATACTAATTCTGACTGGGAAGGGAATGAAATGGATAGAAAGAACACCCCAAGGTGTTGTTTCAGCTTAGGATCAAATATGATATCCTGGTTTAGCAGGAAACATAATTTTGTAGAACTTAGTACAACATAAGCAGAGTATATCACATCTAGTGTTTCAAGTCACAAAGAAGTATGGCTTCAAAAACTTCTTTCATGAATATTTAATCAAGAACTAGAAATGACCTTAATACACTGTGATAATCAAAGTTTTGTCAAGCTTTCGAAAAATCCAATATTTCATGACAAGTCAAAGCACATTGAGATCAAATATCACTTCATCGGAGACATGGAACCGAAGGGAGCAGTAAAGCTCCAGTACATATCCACAGATGAACAAATTGCAGACATTCTCACCAAGCCTCTGTCTAAGAAAAAGTTTGTATACTTCAGAGACAAGCTAGGCATGATGTAGAATGTGTCCCTCATTGAGAGGGATTGTTGATGTTTCTCCAGTTAACAGCATTGGGAAGACATTCTCCCAGATTGGTCATGCTAATTTGACCAAGGGAAATGACTCATTCACTCACGGAGCTTTGCTAGTGGTGAATGGCCCAGGCGTAGTCTTTCTCCTAACGAGGAGTGGATAGAATTGAGGTGCTCTCACATTGCCTGCTCCAGGATGGAGTGATCTATATTAATTAGATGTGCATTTCAAGAAATAATCATCAACATAAATATAATATATCAATAATATATTTATAATATAATGTATAAATATATAAATAATCAATAATCAATAATTAATTAATGAAAAAACAATAATGGAAAATACATGTCCTTTAATGAAAGAGCACTCCGCCAAAGTATATATATTGAGGCTCTAAATTGTAATATATCATCTCATATAATATTTACTTACAATAACCTCTCATAAAGTTCACTAAAGTCTTGTTGATATTTTTAGCGTGTAATTATTCTATGATAACAATAACATTTAAATCATAAGGAAATAATTATCAGATCTGAAAATTAGAAAAAATCAACAAATGTAACTAACAAAGAAGTTTCCTAAAAGGAAAAGTAAACCATCATGTCAATATAACTAACCAAGAATTTTGTTAAATCATAACAACTTCTAAATATTATCATAACAAGTTTCTTATAAGTATAAGAAATTAACCTATCTCAACTATTTTGGAGAGATAGAATTCATACAAAACTTCAATGCCCATCATAATTATTTCACCAATCATTAGATAGCTACAGTGAAACAACCTACTTCTTCAAACATAATAGGAAATGGAGGTATCAATTCCTCATGAACAATTTTAATTTATATAAAATAATTTTTTTAAGATGATTTTTTTTGGTTTTTTAAACTAAATAGTGTGTTTAGACATTTATTTATTGAACTATCCATTATATGTACTTCGATTATTATACACTAATAATTTAAAACCTATCATCATGGAAAGAATATAGCAAAACCATGTCTTGATAAGAAACTATTTCAAATAATTGTTGTATTCAAACTGACTATATGATTAAGATGCAATACCTCAAAATTCACATTAACTACACTTATTCAATTTGAAATTCTATCAAGATATATTAATAAATTATTTATAAACAAAATTAAAAAATGTATGAATGATATGCACGGTTTTATTTAAAAAGGATTTCCTAGTGAGACCATATCATCTAATGATTTTGGCTTCTTTCTTTAGTTCTAATTTGTTTTCTTAGTTCTTTTTTGACGTTTTGATAATTTGTTTCGGTGAATTTATCGCATTTTCTCTATCTTCTCTCTTAACAAAAGTTTTATTCCAACACTGTGCCATTTAGTTTTACCCCTTTTTATGGCCCATAGAGCACAAATGCATCTTCTACTCCCACAAACGCTTATATGGGTTTGACCTATATATGGAGCCTTCCAAAGAAATATTTATGTTCAAGTCCACGCATTGCTCCAATAACATAAACTAGATTGTAAACTAATTGATATGACCTCCCTACTTCACATCTTAGAGTTACTTTCACTGTGTATATAAATTTTAGTTGATACATTGACTTCTCTGTGACTTCTCTACTACTTTCCATGCCAACATAGGTAGGGACTTAGCTACTCCACAATTTTATGTTGTTTATTTATTTATTTTTTGTTTCCCCACAAGGGATCAAACTCCATAGTTTATTTGGACTAGAGCCCTAGACAATGATAGTTGACTCATCGACTACCACAAAATGGAGAATTAATTTTGTACCTTTAACCCAACCTACAACGCATCAAAACTAGCCTAATTTTAGACCATATGCCCCTTAACGACACACACAATCCATGGTGTAGCTACTAGTGAGTTTGAACTCACAACCACTTAGAGTCTAAGGACTGAGGAAGCCTAGATTAACAACTGAGGTAGAGGAATAACCCTTATTGATATATATTATATCAAGCTTATTAGGAGAAATCATTGAACTAAACCATCTAAGTGTAGGATATCATGCCTATGTGAATGTGTTTAAAATCACACAGGGCATAGTGTTTTACATAAAATGTATTATATGAGATTTATTGGTTAAGCTATGAAAGTGTAGAAGCCATCGAATAATAGATCACCACCAAGATGAACAAAAATTATCAAGTTCACATAGTTTCCAAACATATTTTCATCCAAATTAGTGACTCATTCATTTAGGAAAATGTAAGAAATGATCTCCAAAACTCTAAAAAAAGATTTAGGAAAATGTAAGAAATGATCTCCAAAACTATCAAAAAAGTTTTCTTGAGATTCATTATAAATGGACCATTTTTCTAGAAATTATTTTTTGAGGAAAAAATAAAAATAAAATGACTGTAGAAAATAGTGTTTCTTAGGTAGTTCCTATTTCTAGCCCATTTTGGCATGAGAACATACCCTCCCACTCTGTTTCTAATAACTAGGGTGGTGTTTACCCTTTTGTTCATTCTCATGATTGTGTTGACCATATACATGACCATTGACTATTTGTGTTGTTTTCATTTGAACAAATGGCATTGGATATCATTTTGTTGATCTTGCTACAAATCGTCATCACCTACCACAAGAAAAACTAAAACAAAGGATATAAATCTTAATTAAAACTAATTTTATTAAACAACACCTAAATCCTAGAGAGAGTAAACATGAAACATACACGTATCACATGCGTACAATCTAGAAAGAAAGAAAGATGAGATGCATTATGTAGGGATAAATGGTACAGTAGGTTGTTTTTAGAGGATACAATGAATTTTCAATAATTTTTCTCTCATTTTGAAATTGTGCCATCCCAATCCCAATTCCTCTAATGTTTTCCCAATCCAGATTATATGAACATAAAAGATAGATGTTTAACACAAATTCCTTGGTGTATTTGTGCATTGTTGCACCATTTCTAATTCTTGTTGGAGAAGCAAATCCTAGTTTTAAATCCATATATTAATAGCCAAATACTTGTATAGCTTTGACGAATGTGAATTTGTAAATATATAGGGTAAATTACCATTATTTTTAAGCACAAGAGACAAAAATTATATGGATCTAGTAAAATATCATACAAGAAAAAATCTTGTGCTGAAACCAGACCAGTAGCACAAGTAGAGTTTCTCAGTCCAAATTGTTTGACCAAAATTTTTAAATAGAGTTTTAGGAACTCGAAAAAAAAAAAAAAAACCGACATGGTCTGTTTTGTGGGTATCTATCCTAGAAGTTTTTTAATAATTTATAAAAAACTTGAGAATTGGCTAGGACTCATTGACCTAGCGGCATCACCAACCGGTCCTGGGTCTACTCCAGGGCTGAAATTTCCATGCTTCGTGGAACTGAAGCCATTACCACCATGCTTGATTGGGGAAAGAGGGTAAGTACTTTGTGCATCATCAAGTGGAGGCCTTCTAACTATAATTGCATTGTGTTTTGAGCCTCCTCCCTGGTCTGAAGCATCTAACCCAAGATAATTTTAATATTCCAGTATAGCTCCATTGTCTTATAGTAATTTGTCTCCCCTTCTCGAGTAGTCCCCACATCTAAAATCCAATGAATAGTAGATTCCACAACTTCCTGCTCCATGGTCATAACTCTCTCCTAGTGAACGATTGTTCTCACTTCATCTAGATGGTCTTGAAATCTAGGAGGAATGGTTGTATATAAGGATTGAGCCACATCAAAATACTCACATTGTGTCCTTGACATCGGGGTCTCATTACCTGGCTTATGGGATGGAGGCCCTGGAGGCGAATGACCCCCATGATGATATCCTCTTGGGTGTCGATGCATCAACACCATTTCTACCTAGAAACCTTTCTGCATTCTATGTCTACTGCACTTGATCAGAGGGAGGGTTTCTGCCCCCCCTTCCAGTTGAATATCACAATGCTTCTCCATTGCAATCCTCTGATGGAGCTTCTTATGAACTCTCAGAACTTCAGACTTAGCAAAAAAATTGCGTCCCATACCTCTTTCCATCATGCCCAAGGAAATAACTCCCTCCACCGAGTGGCATTTCATCATTATAAATTTCATTAATCATTCGGTTTACGACTAGAGTGTTGGTGACTCTCCTCCGCATGTTGTTGGGGTATGGTGCCATGTGAATGCACCTAGATATAAACGTGTAGATCCTTTGTATAAATATTTATTTCCTCCATTTCATTTACTTCATGAGATGACATTGCGGGTGCTTGCCTCCATCCCAACCCACTACTGGTCTCGTCATTAATGTCAGTGATTTATTTGAGGCCACGAATTTTCGCGATACCTCATCCCATGTTGCCACCCGAGACAAGTCTATATCCTTTGGCCCTCATACTTGTTGACTCCAATATGAGAGCCTACTCTACCCTGCATTTGACCCTACCATTAATGTCCTCTGGGTCCATTGTCTTTTCAGCCTCGGGTCTGGGTGCCCATCGATTTTCATCCCTCACACCCCATACATGTGATTCCATTAATTCTTGGCTATCATTAGACATTTGGTCACCTTTCTATCCATTTTGTTTGGATACCAAACCATCTCCCACTTTTCATTGCTAGGCTTAACCCCTTTGTTAGCTAGAAAACCTACTAACTTTTTTGTTGTCCTCCTCACATGGCGAGGGATGATGGCGGGGATAATTAGAATTAGCTTTTCCACTCTTTCCATGAAGCTTCAAGATGCCAGCTGGAGGCTATTCTCAGGATCAGAGACCCCTATAGAATCCTCTTGATCATGTTAACTATCAAGAGAGAGTCTCCCTCCAATATTATTTTGTTTTAATCATTCTACCTTCCAATGATGAGACCCTCTTCTAGAGCTAAGAGTTCCACTACATTGTTGTTGGTGTGGTTGAGCTTTCCCAAATAAGTACTAATGATTTATCCTCCCTCGTTTTGGAAGATTCCACATAGGCCAGCCTTTCCATGGTTACATTTAGCCACCCCATCAAAGTTAATATTAAGGAATCCTTGGGGAGGGGGCATCCAAATTGAAGGATATGTAATATTTGGTGGAGAAAATACTTGGAAAACTGAGGCAAACATATTTTCCATAGAAAAATCATTGAGAATGTTGCTCTCATACTAGTTCGTCTTCCATTTCTCTACTTTCCATGGTTGTGTAACTATTATCTCCTTAATGTCTTTAATTATTATTGAACACAATTATCCAGTATGTTGCATCTCATTTATAAAAGTTATTCTATTGCACTATTTCTAGGTTTCCCATAGAAAGAATCCTAGGAGGATATTCCACATGTGATTGACTATAGGGTTGTGAGTAATAGATTCAGGCCACTCTTCTATGGAGGCCGAAAGAGGATTACACTTTGGTTCCATAGATAACCCATGAAGGGGAAAGAGATGAAAATATGCTCAATGGTTTCCTCCTGGGAGAGGTAAAGAGAGCATATTGAGGGTTCAAAAAATCCTCTTTTATAGAGGTTATCCCAAGTAAGTGTCCTGTATTGAGCCACCAGCCAAAATAAAATCAAGACTTTAGGCCTTAATTTCTTCTCCCATATTCTTCTCCAAATCTTCAGTTTGGGGAGATTTTGGGAGTCTATAACAAGCATATAGGCCTCTCTGACTATGAAGGATCCCTCGGTCGACCATCCCCATCAAAGTCTATCTTCCTTTTCAATGACTAAGATTTTATTATTCTCTAAGTTCTCCAAAAATAGGAATAAGATATCTTGGTCCTGGAAGCCATTCCATCCTTCTTTAGGAATCCAATTGTGCCACTTATGTTGATTTTCTCCTTAGTCCCAGTAATGGGTGACTCGAGTTTTCCCTTGTATTAGCATTGATTCTTTTATTATGGTGAGTTGCACTTGGTATAACCACTTTGATATCTATTTCCAAGCATCCTCCCAAAAGAGGGCCTCCTTCTCATTCCTTATTTCCCCAAAATCGTTTTGCTGGATTAGGGATGTGTTTTTCCAAGCCATATTCCATATGTTTGAGCCACTTGGGGTGGTTTGCATATGAATTAGTTTTCCCTCTTCTTCTTCTCTAGGATAATTCAACCTCCAAAGGCAAGCCCATTACGAATGATGGTTAGTGATCCATCGCCACCATAAATTCACACTGGGGAATTTACTCATAACTTCAGGGTCCCTGAGTCCCAAGTCTCCTCCCCATTTAGGCTTACAGATAAAAGTCCATGAAACTAAAGCCCATTTTTTCCTTTCTTTAGCTCCTCCCCCCAAGAAGGACTTTGGATATTTCTCACCGCTTTGAGGACATACATAGGGACCTCTAGGATGAAGAATATGTAGAGAGGGATGGCCTGAAGCACATATTTCACAAGAATCAATCTCCCCACCAAGTTGAGGGATATGAAGGCCCAGATGTCCAGTGTTTTTGTAATACTAGAGATAAGGTCATCCCAAACCGATTTATTCAAGGATATTTCTTCCAAAGGGACACCTAGGTACTTTGATGGAAGACTACTACAAGGGAACCTTAGGGTCTCTGATAAGTGGGCTTTCACTACGGAAGGAGTGTTGAAGAAGAAAAGATGAGATTTTCTTTATTTAATCTACATTCCTGAGGATTCTGAGAATTCCGTGAGAACTTGTTTTATTTCCAAGTCTTCTTTGATCATAGGAGTGGCCATTAGCATAGTTTCATCCACAAATTATTGATGTGTTGCTGATTTTTCATCCCCATGAAGATTGATACCCTTCCACTTACTCTGAGATGTTGTTGCTTGAATAGAATTCCCTGACCCTTCTGCCATAATAATAAAGAGGAAAGTGGATAGGGGGTCACCTTGGCGAATACCTCTATAGGGGGAGAAGGTATTTTAGGGATATCCATTCACTTGGATGAAGACGAAAACAGTCGAAAACAAAGACATTATCCATTTAATCCAGGGAGGGGAAAACCCAAAGGTATGAAGGATATTAACAATATAGTCCCAACTAAGGATATCATAAGATTTGGCCAAGTCCAACTTGATTAGCAATCCAGGCTTGTGGGACAATTTCAAAGAGTGGAAGTTCTATTGAACCAAAATTATGTTTTCCAGGTTCTGATGGCCTTCCACAAAACCTAATTGTTCCTCGGATATTAAAAGAGGGAGGAGTAGCTTCAGGTGGGTGGAAATAACTTTAGAGATGATTTTATAAATCACATTACAAAGGGACACATGTATAAATTTTCTAAGATCTTCAACCTTCTCATCTTTTGGTATTAGGGTTAAGAAGGTTGAATTTAAGGTAGGAAGGACCATGAGACATCTTCTTGAGTCTTTGACAGCTTCCCAAGAGTCATGTTTTATCACATACCAACATGCATGAAAAAATTCAGTTGTAAACCCATCTGGGCCTGGAGATTTACCCTTGGGAATTTCCATGATTGTTTGTTCCACCTTTTCCATCAAAATTTCTCTAGTCAGAGCTTCATTATGTTCTTTAGTGAGAAACTGAGGTATGTTCTTGGTTATATTTTTGATTGCTTTGTTCATGTTTTCTTGGGGTTATTTCATCAAGGTACTATAATATTGAACTAGTTCAATTTATATTCCTCGGTGGTTACTGAGTTTATTTCCATTTGTGTCTCTGATTGATGTAATTCGATTAGAGTGTCTGTGTTGGAGCATAGAACTGTGGAAGAATTTAATATTCTTTTCCCCTTCTCTTAGCCATTGAAATCTTGATTTCTGATGCCATAGTTGTTCCTCCTAATTCTCTTAGATAGAGATTTGAAGTTTCAATTTTGTCTCCTCCTCGATGAGTTCATCTGAGTGTCCATTTATTATCATATTTTGTTGAATTTATTGCATCTCCTCCATAAGCTAGCTTTTGGCCACAAAGTTGTTCCCAAATTCTTCGTTGTTCCACTTTTTGAGTTGTTGTTTGAGATTCTTCAGGTGTTGTTGAAGGTGATACATTGGTGAACCCATTGGTATATCCACATCTTTCCACCAACCCTCAAATTTATCCTAGAAGGATTGATTATTTAACTAGAATTGTTCAAAACGAAAGGGTATGTTCTTTGGACTAGCTTGGATGTCTATGGTAAGGGTTATTGGCTAGTGATCTGAACCCTGGAAAGGTAGAATCGAGGACTCTAAAGAATATTTAAGTTGTAAAATGGAATCTGAGACTAGGAAATGATCAAGGCGGGAGGCTATCTGTTGAGGGCCTCTCCTATGGTTGTTCCAGGTAAAAATTTCATTACTAGTTTCCAAATCCACCAAAATTAGGTTTCTCAAAACCTCCTTGAAGCAATCTGAGTCCAACTCCAGTCGATTTAACCCCCCTTTTTTTTCTGAGAGGGACATGGTGATATTGAAATATCCTCCCACAATCTATGGGGTGTGAGAGGTATAAGGATTGAGGCTTTGATTAGATTCCAGACAGGATAATTTGTCCAACAACAATTATGGGCCATAGACATTTGTAACTATTCATTTTTTATCTGAGCCGACAATTTGGAAGTTAGCTGAGAGGGAATGCCGAGTTGAAAAGAAAAGGTTGAGGGAGATACATGAAGGATGCCATAGGATGTCCAAGCCAACAGAGGCTCCACTTGCATTAATAACTATCATTTGGCTTCCCCTCCAACATTTTGAGGCTATCTTCTCCATAAATTCAAACAAGCACTTGGTTTCTTGAATCATTACTATAAATGATTGTTCCTTAGAGATCAGATTTTTCAAGGATCTGTGTTTTCTAGGGCCATTGAGACCTGTTATGTTCTAGGAGATTACTTTCATTGAGAATGTTGAGGTTGATATGAGAACGTTTCTACCATACTTTTGATTCTACTCGAATTAACTAGGAGTTCCCCTAATTCTTGAAGAATTTGTTTGTTAGAAGGTTGACCTCTCTTCTTGTCTTCCTTTGTTAATTTAATATATTCTTTAGCTAAGGAATTTTTAATTCCTAATGAAGATGTTGTAGTATGCTTACCTTCATGTGTAGTCATTTCTTTCTCCTTGTGTTTTTATTTAAGGAGGGATGATTTCAGGAGTTGTATTTGATTCTCTGGAATTGAATGAATTGCTTTTTTTGCACATGTTGCAACTATACTTTGTAGATCTAGTCCCTCTAATTCAATTTCATCATTATCTTCCTGAGTTGTTTTTCTTTCTTCTATATTCTTCATTTTCTCATCCTGATCTTTGATTATGGTGTTTCCTTGATGCAGATCAACGTCTGTGTTCTCCATTGTCTTGGGTTTAGGTCCTGTGGCTTGGATCTAGTTCTTCTTCGACTTGATTTTCTCCTCACTTGTTTGGATCTCTAGTTGATGTTATTCTATTTTTGCTAATTTTTCAAACTTGTTACTAGTCCAAGGGACCTTAGGATTGGGTTGAGGTGTTGTCATTCTGATGATCTTTCTCTTTGCTGAGATATTTTCGAATCCTTATGCATCCTTTTTGTGTTGATATTTGGGTTGATCTGATGGCTTTTTTAGAGGACATTCCATGAACAAGTGACCATGGGAATGATAATTAAGAAAATGGAAAGGAATGTGTTCATAATCAATTGTTTGCATCCACTCTGTGTCTCTGAATCTAAGGCTTGTTGAGGCTGGTAAAGCCTTGGACACATCAAGGTACACACAAATCTGGGAATATGAAGTGTATCTTCCTTAGTGTGTGGCATATTCCATTCAAACAAAGGATCCTAATCTATTTCCAATACCTTCCAACATATTGGGATGCTAGTATTATTGATGGAGGGAATATAGATGAATCCATACCAAGGATGTTCTAAAATATTCCTTCTCGGGGATGGAATTATCTTTCTATATGGATAAGTATAGTCCCTCCTATTGGACAATTGGTTTGGAAAGCTAGTTGTCATCGATGTCAACACTTAGAGATTGATGTCAAACCTTGAAGAAGTCTGGAATCCCTAGAGATGTGGTTGATATTAATGGTGATTTAGTTGTCATTGATTGAGTGGTCGATGTCAGCATATGTGTTGGGTGCATTTGATGAAATCTACATGAAACCCCGGATGTGTGGTTATGGTACCCAAAGATGATTGAGTAATATGGACTTGAAAGACAGTGTAAATGCATGTAATACACTCTCATATGGATAGTCCTTGTCGTGTTGTTTCCGGTGATAGGTGGTATGCCACGTGGTTCCTCACGGTTAGGGAGATATGGCCTTGTGAAGTTGGAATCCCCCAAGAATGATCAAGAATCCCCCGCATTGGTTACAAGTCATTAATGCAAGGGTAAAGTTGTTGCAACAAGAAAGTTCAAGAATCCCTAAGAATAAGGAAAGAGGTTACCTAGAAAAAGTATAAATACACATCATGAGACATTCATTGGACACACACAATTACATTGAATATCTATCTTATGAGATTGTTATGGCCTAGTATTTTGGTTGGTCTATTGTTGAATCTGATGAGGAGTATGAGGAAGCGAAGAAAGTGTGAGGAAAGAGTGAAAATTTTTAATATGCAGAGTGCTAGGGTTTCTGTGTAACTCTAATTTAGCAGGCCCTCACAGGTCATCTTAAGGGTTTCACGTGAGGCACCCCCACGAGTTTCCTAAGTGATGTCATGTTAAGAACCAAATATCAATATAGCATAGAAAAACCTCAGAATAAGTACTCAACGCCTTGAAAAAGATAGAAACTCAGATAATAAACCTCTTTGAGGGGGAAACCTCTTTATGACCACATAAATGTACAGTTACAAGATGATTCAAAATGAAAATGTCTCCTTGGTATATATAGGAGACTAGGAGGTATAATTACAACTAATGGACTAAAGCCGACATAAATAAAATAACATTACTAATATAATATGCCCTAATTAAGGGGTAATGAGACACTATTTAGGGCTTAACATGCCCCTCCCCTTGAGACAAGTGTTGTCTGCAACGCTTGAGTAACTATGGATGCTTTTGTATAAAAGACTCATCTTCCCAAGTGGAATCTTTAGCTGATAGTTTCCTCCATTTAATGAGATACTCTGAAATGGATCTATTACTCAGTTGGCGAATTCTTGTGTCAGTGATGGCTTCAGAATCCAATATGATTTTTCATTCCTTGTCAAGTTCTGTCAATATAGTTTGAATTGGAATCTTGTCACCTATAACCTTCTTTAAGCATGAAACATGGAAAACTGGGTGTACTCGTGAAGATGCAGGCAACTCCAATTTGTATGCCATAGTACAAAT
>SNQJ01S0004443.1:453016-477332 GCA_010110895.2 Picea sitchensis | reverse complement strand
CCAACATCATCAATTATACACCTCATGTATGTGCCAACTCATCAACTACTTGTCTCAACCATGTACTCAACATGTACCTCAACCAAAATCCCTCATCAATTTCATCATTGACGCAGACCTCCCTGAACCTCGAGCCGAAGTCCTCTCACAGGATCGTTCTTTGTTTCCTTCGAGCCGGATCGGCTCTTTCGATTCCCTGCTGGAATCTCCTTCCAATCGATCCACGGGTCCTTCAGAAGCTCCTCTGCATGAACAACACTAGGTGCAAGCTCCACTTCTCTGTGCGACCACAACGCTATGACCAAGGCCTAACCCAGAAAGCGCTTGTCACAACTCACCCCTCGTGAGTTCATGAGTCGAAACTCCCGACTCTTCCTTCCCAATATCGTGATACCCGAAATTATGATACGGGTATGGCTCCTTCCCTTGTTAGTGCCCTCCATGCATGAGCACCATCTAGGCTTAACACTAGCACCTCTTGCTACTTGCCACTTCATGAGTTTCAATGTCGAGCCCCCATGCTCTTATCTCACGAATTCCTGAGATGCGAGAAGTCAATGAAGTGTTGACTCCTTTTGTTAGGCAACGTGTGTCCACCTATCTATCACACGGGCCCACCTTGTGGTTCTACCATGTGTCCCTCATGCCCAGCTTCGACACTTCGTGACTTTGATTCCCGAAGTGCTGCCTCCTTTATATCCCGACACCCGAAGTGCCGAGATCCCAAACTCCTCATTACTCCTTATCACAAATCGCAACTTCGGGATTTCCGGAACAAAAGTATCAACTTATTATCCTCCGATATGCTGAAACTCTGAATTCTGACACGTTTCCCAGTACTGGCCCACAACGAAACTTCCTTCCTTTTTGGAATTTCGCACTTCATGATTTCACGAATCCTGATGCTAAACTTTCGGTTCTTCAACCCACGAAACCCCGAAATGGTCAACAAAGGTTTGACCTCTGTGTCGACAAGCACGCCACCTGTACACTCTCCATTGTCCATGATCTTTAAATTTTTTCGCCCCTTCGAGACTTCGCACTTCGCGATTTCGCGAATCTCGTTGCAAGGCTTTCGGTTCTCCAACTCGCGAAACCCTGAAATGAGATTACGTGAATGATCCAACGACCCCTATTGGCTCAGATCCTACAACTCTTTTTCTTATGATATTTTACAACAAACTCGAGTCTTCAAAAAGACTCCTGCATGCACTCCTTGCGGAAACCCTTCAAATACTTCCAAGTATTTGAATTCTTAGACTCTGCGCACTCTCTTTGCAACAACAGTCCTTCAACAACTCCCTCAGGTTACAACCCCTAAGACTCTACTCGGCCTGCGCAGACTTTGCAAGGCTCTTGTGCTCAACTTTCACTTCTGCAAGAATGAGAACTATGTTATCCCTCCTGATCTTTCAGAGACGAACTCTGATTTCTGTCAACGCACACCTTGCAGACAATTTCGCTGCACTCCTTGCAGGAAAACTCTTGCTCAGGAAGAGAAACAATTGAAACTCATTCCTTACTCTCCCTCTCTTCAGATTTCAGACATTAAATATGAAATCATACATTCACACATCAAAGAAAATTCATAACAGAGAGTAACAAGCATATATCAATCAGCATATACAAACAGAGAAAGCAATTGAACACCATGAGTCTGAACTAAAGATCTTTGTATTAATCCAGAACTTCTGTACATGGTTTTTTTTTTTACTTTACACAGCTCTCTGCTTCTACTCTCCTATGCTCTCTTCCATTGATAATGTTACAATGATACAATATGAGAGTGTCTATAGTCGGTTTTTCCTCCGCTCCTAAAACTGTCAAATCTAGAATTTAAGTCTACCTACTTACATTTACTAGCATAAATGCCTCTTAATCCTTCAAACGAGAGCGGGATGCTCAAGGTCTGATTACAATCACAAGTACACCCTTTCTTAACTACTTCATTTATGTTTGGCGTATCCCACTTCAAAAAAATTTAAACACTTTTGAACATGTGCCAAAATGGGTTGGCGTTTGTCCCCCGCTCGCTTGTTGTTGGCGATGCTCCTGCATCAATCATCCAAATCTGATTTGTAGCTTTGTAATAGACCTAGTGTATATGATAACATTCCTTAGAAAGCACCATCAAAATAATTTATCCTTCCTTGCATTTCGGCCTTCTTTTCTTCACCTTCACTCATAATTCTGGTTTAGATATCCTTGGTTACCTCAGACACATATAGATATTCAATATGCTCAAGTGTGATTCAAATGAGAGAGCCTTTCCTCTTATTTATACTCTCCAAGTAGCTTCTGTAAAAACATCCTCTAGGTCACTTGACCCACTTTCCTTATTTCAGGGTTGGGTCCACTTCTAATTTCTCCATTAAATTTACTATTTAAATAATTTATTTTGTATTCACTTTGAATTATAATACACTCATCACTTCACTTTATTATTTACCTTTTAAAATCTGATGTAGGAGCATCTCGAGCAAGCCAGCGCGGGGATAAAGGACAACTGGAGAAGCGCCCAACGCAAATTTTGAAATTATCTTGAAGTTAATGAGTCAATATTAAACGAGATAATTAAGAAGGAGCATACTTGTAATATTGTAGACGGACCTTGAGCGATCCGCTCTCATCCTTAGTAGGTAGAAGGAATTATGATAGTTAATGAAAGTAGATAGAATTTAATTCTAGATTAGATAGTTTTAGAGTGAAAGAGGGAAACGGGATATAGACACCCTCATTGTGTAATTGTAACATAGAAGGAGGATGCCAATTGAGATCATAGAGCATAGAAGAGAAGAAGCAGAGAGTTGTGTAGCCGAATTCCATGTACATAAGTTCTAGATTAATACAATAAGGCTTTGATTCAGACTCATGGTGTTCAAATATTCTCTGTGTATGCATTTTTGAATGTTATGCTAATGAATGTTTTACTCTTTTTGTCATGCAATTGCTTTTATGCTATGTATAAATGATTTCTTGTTGAATGTTTGAAATCTGAGAGAGAGAGTAAGGGAAATGAGTTTCAATTGTTTCTCTATTTGAGCAAGAGTTCCTGCAAGGAGTGCATTGAAAAAGGGTTCAGAGGTTTGTCTCTGAAAGCTCAGGAAAGATAGCTTTTGTTCCCATTCCCTTAGAAGTGCAGTTGGGCACAAGAGTCGTGCAAGGTGTGCACAGGCCGAGTAGAGGTTCAGGTTTGGTAACTTGAATGATTTGTTGAGAGACTGCTGCTGCAGGAGTGCGCAGAGTCGAGGGAAGTTCAACACTTGGAAGTTTTTGGAGGTCTGCCGCAAGGAGTGCGTGCAGGAGTCTTCTTCAAGACTCAGAGTTGGAGAAAACCCAGAAGGGATAGATTCTCCACAGTCGTCGAAGGAAGCACATGAATTTTGTGCCTTGGAACAGTGAGAAGGCATTGCGAGTTTGGGTCGCAGGTGGTTAAGTACCATGGAAAAACACTTTGGTAAAAAGTTGCAGACGTCCTTGAGAAGGAAAGAACGGACGGTCAAAATTCTCTGTGGATAATTCGCAAAGTCCTGTGAGCCGTCAGATCTCACGGAGGAGAAGAGGAGTTACAACGAGTGATTTTGACAGGTTTAATCTTAGGAGAAGTAGAACCGTAGATTCAAACCAACAGGAGCCGTTGGATTTACCCATGGAGTTCTATTTTAGGGTTTCGTAGATTGAAGTCCCGATATTTTTTCAACAGGACTCGTGAAATCACGAAAAGCGAAGTCCCGAGGGAGAAAGGATTGTGTGGGCCACAGAATTAGTAGGGTGGACAGGTGGCGCACTATCTACACGGGAGTCAAACTCCGTTGACCATTTCGGAGTTTCGTGGGGTGAAGACCTTAATTCTTTGCATTAGGATTCATGAAATCGAAAAGTTCGAAGTCCCGAGAGAATGAGGGGCTGCTGAAAAGTCAAAGCTTGCAAACGCATCGAAGTTTTGGTAAATTGGGTTTCGGGAGTCGGGGAGATGAGTTGCTTGACATTGCAACCCCCGAAATCACGATAGGGAGAAAGGCGAAATAGAGAGGAAAAGGGTCAAGTGTTGATTGTTTTTCAGGTTTTGGAGATTGAGAGACAAGGCACTTGACCACCGGATTCACGAAAGTGCGAAGTCCGATCTCCTGAAGTATAAGGGGGAATTTCTCAAAGTTAATTGTGGGTGTAGATTTCCTGAAAGGGAAATAGAGGAGAATTTCCAAGGGTTCTTCGGGCCAGTGTAAGAGGAAAGATCTTGTGTATGTGACCTTCTGACCTGCGGGTTGAGGAGGGGTTGCGTGCATCATTTTTGGTATCAGAGCTCAAAATTTTTTTTGCTTTCAGTAGCAGAGAAAAAGGAGAATTCACCATGCCGCCGAGAAGAAGGGACAGGCAAACACCCGATCCACCAGAGGAGAGGGAAATGTCGAGAAGAAGAGGTAGGCAAATGCCTGATCCAACGATGGAAAAAAAAATGCGTGATTTACGCTCCAGATTTGAAGACATGGAGATAGCACAGAGATGCACAATCGGTGCTGGGGATCTTAGTGATTCCGAAAGTGAAATTGAGGTTGAACCTGAAGAAGAAGAAGTTGCATCCGAAGATGCAACAAACAAACTCTTGATTAGGGCTATTGCAAGAATGGGTGCAAGAGAGAAAATGGACATTCCAGTTTATGAGGGAAATCTGGATGCAGAGGAGCTTCTAGACTGGATTAGAGCTCTGGACACATATTTTGACTATGAAGATGTCGAAGAGGACAAGAAGGTCAAACATGCTGTCATGAGATTAAAGGGACATGCGGCATTGTGGTGGGATGAACTACAAGCTAACAAATGCTGCAAAGGAAACAAAAGATCAAGAGCTGGGACAGAATGATCGCAAAGATGAAGGTAAAATTCATCCCCAAAGATTACTAGATCACTCTATTTCGAAGAATGTAAAACTTGAGACAAAAGCTGATGACAGTGAAATAATATACTGAAGAATTCTACAGGCTGAACATCAGGGCAGGTCATCGGGAAAGTGATGATGAAAAGGTTGCTAGATACATGAATGGCCTGAGATACGACATTCAGGATGAGATGAGCATGGTAACCATCCGAACGGTGGAAGATGCTTATCAGACGGCTCTAAAAGCGAAAGAGAAGTTGAGCCAAAGGTAGGGTCAAAGAAGTCGAGGCAGAAGTCATCCCAAAGGTAAATTAGTTGCCCAGGATAAAAATTAGAAGCCCAAGGAGGACTGGAAGAAACCTCAGACTTGAACTGAGAGAGGTGGAAGCTCACAGAGAGGGAAACATACCGAACAGAGAGGAGATTATGATGATAATAATATTTTTCCTCGTACCAGAGGTAGAGGAAGAGGAAGAGGTGGAGTAATAACATGCTTCACATTTGGAAAGAATGGGCACAAGTCTTACGAGTGTCCAGATAAAAAGAAAGAGAGTGGAGAGACTCACATCGCCAAAGCACATAGGTAGAATATTGAGGCAGAAGATGATGAAGGCGAAAGATCGCTGATGATGCGAAAATCTCTTTTGACACCAGAGAAGGAGGTGGATGGTTCAGTCCAAAGAAACAAAAATTTTTGAACTGCTTAAAAGACCAAGGATAGGGTATGAAAGGTTATTGTGGACAGTGGTAGCACAGATAATCTCGTTTCTACAGAGATGGTAGAAAAGCTGGAGCTGGAGATGATTGATCATCCAAGCCCATACAGAGTTTCGTGGCTACAAAAAGGACATCAGGTAACTATCACTAAACAGTGTTTAGTTGAATTTAAGATAGGAGGATATAATGATAAGATATTTTGTGATGTTATTCCCATGGATTTTTGTCATCTATTGCTAGGTAGACCATGGCAATATGACAGGAATGTGATTCATGATGGGAGAATGAACACATACACCCTAGAGAAGAATGGGAGAACTCACATGTTACTTCCAATCAAGGATAAGGAGGTGAAACCTGAAGTAAGTAACACTGTACTTCTCATGAGTGGGAAGGAACTTCTTACAGAGGTCAATAATAAGGTAGAACCGCAATTCATTGTGGTCAGGAAACCGAAGATTGTTTTGACCAGCACAAGGGTAGATGATTTACCAGAAGAGGTTCAGGAACTATTGGAAGAGTTCGCTAACATAGTAGTGGATGAACTACCTCGTTCATTTCCACCGATCAGAAGCGTGAGTCATCATATTGATCTTATACCAGGATCTAGTTTTCCAAACAAATCCGCGTACAGATTGATGCCGCAAGAGAATGAAGAGGTCAAAAGACAAGTCCAAGATTTGTTGGACAAAGGATTGGTCAGGGAAAGATTGAGTCCATGTGTTGTTCTGAAAGTACTCAGTCTGAAGAAAGATGGACGCTGGAGGATGTGTACTGACTCAAGGGCGATCAACGAGATAACCATCAGGTATAGATTTCCATTGCCAAGGATGGATGATCTGATGGATTGCTTGAGTGGAGAAAAATTCTTTTCAAAGATTGATTTGAAAAGCGGTTATCATCAAATCCGCATGAGAGAAGGTGATGAATGGAAGACAGCCTTAAAAACCAATGAAGGGTTGTATGAATGGCTTGTTATGCCATTTAGCTTAACAAATGCACCGAGTACCTTCATGAGGTTGATGAACAAAGTCCTAAGGGAGTTCATCAAAAAATTTGTTATCGTATATCTGGATGACATACTGGTTTTCAGTAAAACAGTGGCAGAGCATCTGAAACATTTGGCTACAGTGATGAAGAGGTTACAACAGGAGGAGTTGTTGATAAACATGAAGAAATCCTCATTCATGAAGACGGAGCACATTTATTTGGGATTTTTTATTTCTGCATATGAGTTGAGGATGGATCCAAATAAGGTGGAGGTGATCAAGAATTGGCCATCACCGAAGAATATCTTTGAGGTGAGAAGTTTTCACGAATTGGCTAGTTTCTACCGAAAATTCATTAGGTATTTCAGTGGAATTAGTGCACCGATGATGGATATAGTGAAGAAAAGACACAAGTCTTTTCACTGGACAAAAGAGGCTGAGAAGAATTTTAATCTGTTGAAGAGGAAGATTACGGAACAACCAATTTTGGTGTTGCCTGATTTCCAAAAGACATTTCAAGTGAAATGTGATGCAAGTGGATTTGCAATAGGGGCAGTCTTGAGTCAAGAAGACAGACCAATAGCATATTTCAGCAAGAAGCTGAATGAAGCCAAGGTGAAATAATCCACATATGATAAGGAGTTCTATGCTATTATACAGGCATTGAAGAAATGGAGACATTACTTGATCTCGAAAGAGTTTGTCCTATACAGTGACAATCATGCATTGCAATTTGTGACTCAATAGGAAAAGTTGAATCAGAGACATGTTAAATGGGTTGAATATATGCAGAACTTTACTTTTGTGATTAAACATATTTTTGGTACTTCTAACAAAGTTGTTGACTCTTTGAGCATGAAGTGTTTGCTATTGCAAGAGTTTGAAGTCAAAACATTGGGTTTTGATGATCTCAGGGACATGTACAAGGATGACCCAGATTTTAAGGAGGCGTACAAAGCAGATGAGAATCCAATTCTCAGGGATAGAAGCCAATGGGAAGAATACATGATCCAGGAAGGATTACTGTTTAAAGGTAATCATCTTTGTATTCCAAAATGCTCCATGAGGGAGAATTTGTTGAAGGAGAAACACAGTGGAGGATTGGCAGGACACTTTGGTCATGACAAGATGTTCGCAAAATTGAATGAGTCATATTTTTGGCCGGGAATGCAAGCAGACGTCAAGAGATTCGTGGACAGATGTAGAATTTKCCAGCATTCGAAGGGCAAGAGATAGAATGCAGGGTTTTATCAACCATTTCCCATACCTGAAAAGCTGTGGGATGCAGTCAGCATGGATTTCATATTGGGGTTGCCAAGAACACAAAGACGTTTTGACTCAATCTTTGTGGTGGTGGATATATTTTCCAAGATGGCACACTTCATTCCATGTCAGAAGACCAGTGACGCAACTCACATTGCGAATCTGTTTTTCAAAGAAGTCATTCGACTTCACGGCTTACCAAGGAGCATAGTTTCGGATCGAGACACTAAGTTCATAGGACACTTTTGGAGGACCTTATGGAAGAAGCTAGGAACTAACTTGTCATTTAGTTCGGCTTATCATCCTCAGATGGATGGACAGACAAGAGTGGTAAATAGAAGTCTGGGAAACTTGCTGAGAAGCCTGGTGACAGAACACCACAGCTAGTGGGACAACATATTACCAAAGACGGAGTTTTCTTATAATGACTCAGTTAACAGAAGCACGGGGAAAAGTCCATTTCAGATTGTCTATGGCATGCAGCCAAGAGGAATTTTTGAGTTGAGAGATTTAGAACAGACTGCGATTAGGAGCACTAGTGCAAGAGATTTTGCAGAGGCGATGAAGGAACTTCATAGCTAGGTGAAGGAGTGATTACAAAGTTCAAGCCAGGAATATAAGTGCAGAGCAGATCAACACAGGAGACAACTTCAATTTGAGGTTGGTGATTTGATCCTCGCATATTTGATAAAGGAAAGGTTCCCGAGAGGAACATATAATAAACTGAAGATGAAGAAAATCAGACCATGTAAGGTATTAAAGAAATTTGGGGCGAATTCTTATGAGATTAAATTACCCGATGGGATCGGAATTTCTCCGATATTCAATATCTCAGATTTGTACCCATATAAAGCTGAGGAAACAGGGACAGGAAATGAACAGCCAGAGGTCCAGTGGAAAAAGAAGATGCTAGTTGCAGAAAAGCCGCAGATGGAGCGCATACTGGACAAAAGGGTCAGCAAGAAGACCAGGTGAAAGAAATACTTTGAATATTTGGTCAAGTGGAAGGGCCATCCAGTTGAAGATGCCAGCTAGGAGAACGAAGCGGAGTTCCAGAGGCATGGACACACTATACACGAGCACATGGATAGGAGCCCATGGAAATTTTAAAGCAAGGGAGTATGATGCAGGAGAATCTCAAGCGAGCCAATGCAGGGATAAAGGACAGCTGGAGAAGCACCTAACACAAATTTTGAAATTATCTTGAAGTTAATGCGCCAATATTAAATAAGATAATTAAGAAGGAGCGTACTTGTAATATTGTAAACGGACCTTGAGAAATCCGCTCTCGTCCTTAGTAGGTATAAGGCATTTATGATAGTTAATGAAAGTAGATAGAATTTAATTCTAGATTAGACAGTTTTAGAGCGAAAGAAGGAAACGAGATATAGACACCCTCATTGTGTAATTGTAACATAAAAGGAGGATGCCAATTGAGAGCATAGAGCATAGAAGAGAAGAAGCAGAGAGCTGTGTAGCCGAATTCCATGTACAAAAGTTCTGGATTAATACAATAAGGCTTTGATTCAGACTCATGGTGTTCAAATATTCTCTGTGTATGCATTTTTGAATGTTATGCTCATGAATGTTTTACTCTTTCTGTCATGCAATTTCTTTTATGCTATGTATGAATGATTTCTTGTTGAATGTTTGAAATCTGAGAGAGAGAGTAAGGGAAATGAGTTTCAATTGTTTCTCTATCTGAGCAAGAGTTCCTGCAAGGAGTACAATTGAATTGTCCACAAGGAGTGCGTTGACAAAGAGTTCAGAGGTTTGTCTCTGAAAGCTCAGGAAAGATAGCTTTTGTTCTCATTCCCTCAGAAGTGCAGTTGGGCACATGAGTCGTGCAAGGTGTGTGCAGACCAAATAGAGGTTCAGGTTTGGTAACTTGAATGGTTTGTTGAGAGACTGCTGCTATAGGAGTGCCCAGATTCGAGGGAATTTCAACAATCGGAAGTGTTTGGAGGTCTGCCGCAAGGAGTCTGTGTAGGAGTCTTCTTCAAGACTCAGAGTTGGAGAAAAATCATAAGGGATAGAGTCTCCACARCCGTTGAAGGAAGCACAGGAAGTTTGTGCCTTGGAACAGTGAGAAGGCGTTGCGAGTTTGGGTCGCAGGTGGTTAAGTACCGTGGAAAAAAACTTTGGTAGAAAGTTGCAGACATCCTTGAGAAGGAAAGAATGGATGATCAGAATTCTCTGTAGAGAATTCACGAAGTCCCGTGAGCCGTCAAATCTCACGGAGGAGCAGAGGAGTTACAACGAGTGCTTTTGATAGGTTTAAGCTCAGGAGAAGTAGAACCATAGATTCAAACCAACAGGAGCTGTTGGATTTACCCGTGGATTTCTATTTCTGGGTTTTGTAGATTGAAGTCCCGACATTTTTGCAACGAGACTCGCGAAATCATGAAACACGAAGTCTCGAGGGTGAAAGGATTGTGTAGGCCACAGAATCAGCAGGGTGGATAGGTGGTGCACTATCGACATGGGATTCAAACTCCGTTGACCATTTCAGAGTTTTGTGGGGTGAAGACCCGAATTATTTTCATTAGGATTCGTGAAACCGCGAAGTCCGAAGTCCCAACGGAATGAGTTGCTTGACATCGTAACCCCCAAAATTGCGATAGGGAGAAATGCGAAATAGAGAGGAAAAGGGTCAAGTGTTGATTGTTTTCTAGGTTTCGTAGATTGAGAGACAAAGTGCTTGACCATCGGATTTATGAAAGTGCGAAGTTCGATCTGCCGAAGTATAAGGGGGAATTTGTCGAAGTTAATTGTGGGTGCAGATTTCCCGAAAGGGAAATAGAGGAGCATTTCCAAGGGTTCTTCGGGCCAGTGTAATAGGAAAGATCCTGTGTATGTGACCTTCTGACCTGCGGGTTGAGGAGGGGTTTCGTGCATCAAAATATCTTAAACCACTTTGATTACTTTGACCTTTTGGGGCTTCTAGATGACATATGAGGGTCCTCCAACTTCGTAAGGCCATAACTCACAAACCGTGAGGAGTTATGTGATGTTCTACATACCACCAGAAATGGCATGACATGTACTATCCATATAGAATAGTATTATCTGAAAATATATCATAACTCATAACATTACCCATCAAAACAACTTGGGTCCATTACCCAACCGTAGGGTCTCCAATTTCTCATGGCCATAACTCTCTAACCGTGAGGAATTATGTGACGTTCCACATACCACTAGAAATGAAATGAAAAGCATTATCCATCTACGATATTTTCCTTGAAAAAATCACTTTCCTTCATCTCATTATTCCACAATTAAGCATGGTTTCTCTTACTCCACAAAGCATCTTCCCGTGAGGGCTTTCACCATAAGGGGACCACTTTGGAGTTCATCCATATTTACTTCTTATCAACAATGACAAAACAATAATGAGTCATATTTACATAAAAAAATATTGGGTCCATTACCCAAACCTTTGTTCTACGGGTCTTTCTTCAAGGGTTGACATCAATGACAACCAACCTTAATCAACAATATCCCCCTTTGCAATTGATGGAAACACTCTAATGCAACACTGAAATCATATCACTCATCCTCTCCCTGGAACCATGCCTCTGTCCTCTACATATGATAAATATGATCCTCCTAGAACCATGCCTCTGTCCTCTGCATTTGATAAATCTCTCCCCCTTTGTCATCAATGGAAAAGGTATCTTTCCATCCGGGGCTGCTCCCCCTAACAGACTGTCCTCTTATGGTGCTTCCTCATGTACAACTAAGACATTGTTGACGGGCGAAAATGAACGCTCGCCAACTGGAAGAGTGGATCCTGTCCAGGGTTGTCTAAATAACCCAAGCCGTTTGTGATAACCCACCCTGACGGGTTTAGCGGCTCCGTTGGCCGATCTAAGTCCTAGAAAACCAAATGAAAACTATACTAAAAAACTAATCTAAATAAAAACAATGATTAAAACAAACTAATAAACAAATCTGAACTAAATATATACAATCTATTACCTAAATCATACAACTATAATTCTATAAAACTAAATGTTTAATTATCAACAGAATCAGCTTTAACTACAAATATACAATATTTACAAATTACAGCTTTAAAATAAAACCTGCAAAAATCATTTGTAATCTGTCCTAAGACAGGGAAACTATTATTTTTTTATTTTTATAATTTTATGAAAAAGAAATAGAATAAAAACAATCTAATCTAAACAACTAAAATAATAACTCTAGCTACGAATCTAAACTAATATATTTATGTAAACTACTTAAATAACACTAATAAGCTAACTATTAAATGACAAATAGCAAACTGACCTGAAGTAACGCTTCAGGTTCGTCCTGTATCCAATAGTTGATTCAGCTGTTCGGTGGGAGGAAACTCGCACCAGATTATCCATGAGCTTCTCGTAAACAAGAAGCAGCTGTGCTCTTCAAATATAAACGACAGGACAAACAAGACATAAAAATAACGACAATTTTATGATTTACAAACCATCACAATTAGATAAATCTGTATGCAACAATTTGTAAAAAACGATTCAATTAATGAAAAAGATAAACCTGTATTCATTAAATTGAATTAAAGTGATTGCTGTATTTTTAAATAGGAGATATCAGATATGGAAAACATATAAATCAAATCACATCAACATGCAATGAATTATGATAGCTAAAGTAGTCGATAATTAATTGCAAACTGATATGTAAAAAACCTGAAACAAAAGTTTGATATATTGAAAGCGAAAGCTGTTACAAGACATCAAATTTCATCTCAGTCTGAATCATAAATCCATAGTCTGTTTCTCTCCACAATGATGATGATGGTTATTATTACAAAAAATAACAAGTATTTAAAGACTTCCCACAGGGCAAAACATCCATGTGGGAATTATCAAAACAATTTACAGAAAATCTGGAGATAATCTCCCAAGTCTGACTAAAACTAACACCCTATAATAAAATTGTATCACAAAAACATCTCTCAAACTACCACATCATGCCACATTGATCATTGCAATTCGTATGCACCTGAAAGGGGCCAAAAATAGACAATATTAGAGGATATTTTGTTGATAAAATTGACATGAATCTAATTTCTAAGACTAGCTACAGAATCTTGCAATTCTGTAGCTGGTCTAAATTGAACACAGAATCGTTTTAAAACCAATTCAAATCTTAAAGAATTATATTCAAACTATTAAACCAATATTTGATTGCTAATTAGAAACCAAACGAATCATTCAAAAACTTGTATTCAAATTAAAACAAAAGAAATCATGGTCAACCGATTTCGTTAAATCAAAACTTGTATGCACTCTGTTCAATTTGTTATCACCAATTTGGGGTAAACATAATCGCATTAGATAATTCGATAGTAATGAAATCATTTTCATGAACTAATTCCAATCGACAGAAACTGTAACCGGTTAATCAAATCATTTATGCAATAGTTTATGTCGCCTCATCCATTAACAAAATCATTGTCGAATCATAACGAAATCAACAGGATCGTATTTCAGATTAATGGAACTATATCAACATATACCAATGATCATGCTAATCATAGCACGCAACAATCATTTACAAATCATATCAAACAGGAACGAATCGAAACAGTTGGGAGCCGACACAATCGTTATGCAAAAACAATTTTTAGCCAATAGATCTTTTGCATAGGTCGAATGTAATCAAAATCCAAACAAAAATATTGATTCCATACAAAACATAGTCATTCCTGGTAAATTGGAATCCACAGAGTTGTTTTGAGTCTATTAGAAGCAAACGAAACTAATCGAAATCAATCCAAATTGACTGTCCTAAATCAGACGAACAAAATTGTTTCAAAAACAAGCCAAACAGAATAAAAAAAAAATCAATCATTTATACTAAACTGAGAATAATAAAATCTCATTAACTAAATGATAGTTGTGTCTGAGTTTTGCAACCAAATTTCTCGCTCATGATTCATAACGAAATTGATTTGGTAAAATAAAAAGAGCAGAATCATTTTGAATCAAAACGAACAGAGCTATAGAAAGCAAGTCCAATCAGATATATTCATCGAAACAAACTCACAAAGAAAAATTTATATCGAAATTCATACCTGAACAATAAAAAAACAACTCGGTCATGATAATTTGGAATTGACGAAGGCCATTGCTGCCTCGAAATTCCTGAAGATAATCGAACCGATGGTTTTTTGTTTCTTTTCATTGGCCTGAAGCCTATCTCTTTCTTTTGACAACACTGTAACTTGCTCCTCCAACGATTTGATCTTTTATTGCAACAAGGGAACATCGGTGTAATAACGCTCTAGCCAAACATTACATTGGATGCATGATGACTGCTCGAGATTTGACATAATAGGCAAGGGTTTGTTTAAGTCACCAGGGGTTTCATTGTGCAACTTGATTCCCGGGTAATTCGGGTCGTTTTTTAGGCAAGGGGGTAAGTTACATACATAGTCATAGGGTTTCTTAGAGCATAGGCCATGAGAATAGGGGTACTCTTCAGCTAGGAAACGCTCGATATCGGAGTCCAAGTCCTCACTCAACACTATGGTATTTTGGTCGATGTTCTGTTTAGGTTTGTTCCGGGCAAGTCTTGATATCAATAGACAATTTTTCTTACCCCTTCTGTCGACAGTAGTATCACTGTTGTCTTTCTTCCTCCCAGGTCTTTTGACGACTTGAATATCATCCTTAGCACACAGGTTAACCAAGGCATCAAGTAGGTCCAAATCGGGGCAAACTGAGGGTTTGACAAGGGGTAGAAGGATATGAAATGGCACGGCTGGCTCAACCCTAGTCTCAGTGACTACAGCCTTGTCAATTTGAGCAGACTCTAGATTAGCAAAGCCATTTCTGGATAGAAAGGCTTGCCAATTATCGCCACTAAGGATTAAATGGTGGACGACAATGAGTTTAATTAAGCCATGATGAAAAAGGCTACTATCAGCCTTCTCAGGTTTGAATCTCTTTGACATCTTGTAAAGACTACGCAAGAAGTAATGCGGCATGTTCAAAGGATAGCCCATGAAATTCATCAGTAATCGGAGGTGATACAAAAATACTAAGCCATACCGACCTTCACAGGTCACAAATTGTTTAACGATTACCAAACGATCATGCCACCTAGGTTTGAGGGTAGAAATAGGCATACCTTTATCACAGGACACAACCTTTTGTGATACGAATAGTAATGGACACGACACCTCGTCGACTTTGGAGTTTTTAAACCATCGTTGGCCTGTAGCTGCCAGTCCTATAGCAGAGCTTATGAATTCTTCATTCATCTCAAGTTGTATGTCACCGACTTTATCCCTACACCTGTCAAAGGTGAGGGAGAATTGTTGGGCAACCGAAAGGTTGAAACCCTCGAACCTCTGTATAAACACCAGCCAACCACTGTTTTCTAAATCCTTACGGGCATTATCGAATAGTAGCAGAGCTTGGCTACCGTTTGGCTCTATGCACACCACCGATGCCATAGATAGGAACACACGGTGAGCGAGGTGAACGGGCCAGGGTTTGAACAGAGTATTCCCAGGGGCAGAAATCTCACAAGCTTAACCGAAAACTAGCAAAGGTGAACCAGGATAGGGGGAAAGCATTAATGACAGAATGTGCGAAGGTGGTGGAGCTATTTCGGCCCATGAAAAATAGTCATTTCCACAGTACAACCGATGGCGCATATAATGGTTCAAATCACTATGCATATGTTAAAAACCATGCCATTCAAACAATCAATGAAACCTATGGTAAGTCGACCAACATTTGCGCGAGCAATAGTTCTATCATAGCTTTAAAACCAAACAATGAATCGAAATCAATACCAAGTGTTTGATCATATGAAATATGTGTTGTATGAAATGATTTATACCAAGGGTCTAACCATAACGCCAATCATTTTCATGAAACCAATGTGTCAAGGGGATCGATCAAAGACTAGAGAAATCAAACCATCAATAAATCAATGATTGAATCACAATCCTTAGGAAATCATCACAGTCTCATAAAAATTGAAATCATATTAACATCAAAAATGCCAAATGAGTAAAGAATCTTGGGGTCTTGCCACAATTAAATTGGAAGCGCAATGAACATATAGACAAGAGTGACCACAACAATCCAGTGAGTATTTTAATATGACTTCGAAATCAAAGTTTTCACGCTTGCAGTCGTGAAAACAAGAGCAAAGGCAGGTGTGCAAATAGCGCAAAAATAATGGTGTTATTTTCTTCCGAGGATTGCGACGAAAATCAAAGTTTGCAAAACACTGGTGTAGGCAGCTTATAGGGACAATATAGAAATGATAATTGGATGGAAAAATGGTGACACACTGGCCAAAGCAGTTATCTCTGCTAAAAGAACAAATTCAGATTAGGATATCAGGAATAATTCCAACTCAAAAATAACAACCAGAAAATCGTGTAAACATCATCATTAACCAAATATTCCAACATTGTTTAAAGGATGAAAAATGATAACAGTCTTAAGACAAGTGAGCCATGATATTAAAGATAAAATCTTCAATACTGTTGACAGAGCCACTGCTGCCAGCAGGCATCCATAGCCTCGACAGGGTTGCCATTTAACTCACTCTGATATCCTTATCCGACCAAGAAGTTCCAGATCATAATAAAGGACATTTTAAGGTCAGAGGTTTCATATATTTGCAAATTTTCACATACCCAACATTGCTTCGCTGCCAGTGGGCCTGTTCAGTACCCCGGCGAAGTTGTCTTTGCATCATGCATGCATTTACCCACTTCCAGCAGACCTGTTCAGCATCCCAACAGGTTTACAAGCACTTCCCACAGCTCTTTTAATGTTTTATTTTGTTTTTTAAAGATATATAGTCGAGCGGGGTGACGCTGAAAATTATGATATTTTAATATATATATATATATTTTTTACAGACCTCACAGAATTTTTTAGAACTGTCCTTTATTAAGATCCATAGATGGTTTATTTACAGAACCAACTTTCTAAGGCAGGGAGACATCTTATGAGTCATTCCCTTAAGGAATAGGGACAGCGTAAAAAGATAATGGATGATCGCGACAGGCTTATCTCAAAGATCGAAATCAGTTAACTTCTTTCAAACAACAAACTTTTCCAACACAGATGTAAATTTCAGAAGTCTACGATTGATGTTTATATAATTTTTTGGGAGTCATTTCAGTGAAGGAATTTTCTGTTTTCTTTGTCCGAATAGCTCAACATGCAGGTATGTGTATTTCCAAAAACAAAAAACTAATAAGGACAAAGGAAAATCAAAACCAAAACAGAAAATGAAAATAAAACAAAAGAAAAGTATGTACATAGTATACAAAGGGTTGTAATCAAGTGAAATATCTTTTCAGAGCTTGGCCATTCAACGGATAGGTGTCAGGTTGCCCCTCTAGGTTTTGCAATCGGAAAGAGATAGGACCCAACTTTTCAGCAATTAAAAATGGTCTAAGCCATAAGTTCTGAAATTTCATGTGCTCTCCCTTTCCCTCATGTGGTTTGTCCCATTTCAAGACAAGGTCACCTACTTCGAAGTTCCTATCAGAGGCAGAGTTAGAATCAAACCAACTTTTGACTATATGTTGATGCTGATCTAACTTACGTTTAGCTTGGGCTCTTACCTCTTCTAGCTTCATCAAAGCGTTAATTCGGTTTTCCAAAGGGGGACAGTCTTCTTCTTGTATTTTCTGTGATAACTGTAGTGAGGGAAGAAGAATGTGTGGTGGCAGAATTGCTTCTCTGCCATAAACGAGAAAAAAGGGGGAGTTACCTATAGCAGTTTTCGGTGTTACCCTGTCAGCCCAAATTGCATTTAACAGTGCATTATGCCAGGTTTTGTGATTCTCAGATACTGTTCTCTTGATAATTTTAATCAAGTTCTTCTTTGTTGATTCTGCCAATCCATTGCCCTGGGGGTAATAGCTAGCAAAATACTTCAATTTAATTCCTTTTTCTAAAGCGAACTCGCTCATCTCAAGAGACGAAATGTAAGAAGCGTTATCGAATACTAAACAGTCAGGGATACTATTGTTGGGAAAAATACCCTACATACTAGCAAACTAGGGTCGGGCTTGCATGAAGATGTTGACCAAAAATAAATTACTTTTTAACCTACAACCCAAGATTAAAACCCCTCTTTCACAGTAACTACATGAAGAGAATCACTAACCTTTTTACCAGCGTTCGATGTAGATCCTCCGTTGCACTTTGACCACTTGTGTGCGCTGCTCCTTCCACAGATAACCTGCAATCAAGACAAAGACCAACTACGCATGCATGTTACTTTTCCTACTCAAGGGTTAGAAATCAAACACAAATTCATCAAATCACAGATAACTCGTGCATTGGGATGGGAAAAGTATTCTTTTTATTAATGAAAATGAATCAACTTACAATCAAAGTCGAGACCGGCCACCGCTCCTTGAACCTGATCCTGGGCTCCCCTTCTTTGTCCTCCAACTACTTTGCGTTAATTCTCCTTTGGCTTGAGGAAAGGATAAAGGGTTGGGACAATGGATTACAAAAATGGGCAGAGTTTCTTCACTATAATTTTTCCTCTTCCAAATGGTACCCCTACCCCTTCTTTTATAGGCTAGAAGGAGCTAGGGTTTTGGACGAACCCTCGGCCATGCATGGCCGGGAGTTTTAGTTAACTGACCCATAGCTTTTTGTTCCATCGACAACTTCCCTCTTTTCTTGATTTGTTAGGTACACGCGGGCTATAGTGAGCCAACCAACATTCACACGCGTGCAGTAATGGGTTAGGGCGCGTGGGCCTTGATACAAGAGGATTTTCAAAGAATTTTTTCATCAGATGTTTTGGAAATGAAGGGATATGAGTTGTCCTGATGCCAGGTAAGCATGTGTGGTGAAATTTAGGGTTATAACATATGCCCCCTAATGTGTGAGGTAATAAGAGCATCTGATGGCCGAAATACATTACCAATCTTTTACCAATATTTACTGATGTGCTGAATGAGTGAGCCCAAGGATCAGGAACCAGGAGGTGTCGTCTGCAAAATAACAAATGTCTCACTGAGGTGGGCATACCCATGCTTGGGATAAAATAGTACCATGGCTACCAATCAAATACACTGTAGATCCATGTCAAATAACTGTAAAGAGTAGCCGCGAATAATACACAGTGGAGCTACATCCCAAAATCAGAAAGATATACATATAGAGTACCCATATTTCAAACGATGATGTGGCCTGATGGCTATACTTCATAACTTGCGAAACAACTTCAAAATATTCTAAAACTCGGGTAGCAGTGTAATATGAGTGTACAACTGCACTACCCAGAGGTCTTTGACGGCTCGTCGGTTGTGGACTTGATAATGTTGATGATCGGACTAAAGGCTTCAGTGATTTCGAACAAAGACTTGATTGGAATTTCAGGATGGTTGGGTATGCGGACAAGAGACACATTGCAGAGAGGCCGATGCAGGCTTAGTGAAAAACTTCCCTTGGACAACAACATGATAAGTGATAATACTCAGGCAGCATACATGTTAATCATAAGTCTACGAAGAAGGAGGAAACACAAACTCTCCATATGTTTGGAAGAGTAACCAAACGGTGGAGGACACAACTCTATATAGTGATAAAAGATTCCTAAGGTCGTACTACATCCCATAGTCTGATAATCAAACGGACATATGTGTGTTATCCAAGGGTGACTCATTATGCTTCCAAATAAAGAAACTACCTTTCCCATCCTCTTTTTGGGGTATATTTGATTTTTTTGTTCTTTTTGATAATTTTTGAAAAAGAATAAAGGAATATTACGTTACAGTGGAGGAACAAGTACTACAAACATGCAAGCTCAAGGCACAAGGACAAGACTAATGTTCTGGTAAAATGATACTCGGGAAAAATCCTCCGGTGGCCAAAGGTGTTAAGACGCAGAAGCAAACTATCACAAAACTTGTGGATAAGGTATGCAAATGCGGTTGATAGAACACACAATGGTAACGTCCTTCGATGTAAGTTTAACGAGCCCAAAGAAGGTAAGCTCGGTGGTTTTTCATATTTAGAGAGTCTGAAAAAGCATAAAAGCAGACTCCGCTGGGGTACCTTTTTCGATAATAGTCTAATCAGTTCGAAAAAGGGATAAACTAGCACCGATTAGACGTCAATTCAAAACCATTTTAACGAGTGTGACAAGGACAAGATCACTCGGCTATTTTTTCACTTTTAAGGAGTCTGAAAAAAGCTTAACTATGGACTCCGTCGGGAATATTCTTCTAGACCAATTTAACGAGTCTGAAAGAATAAGGTCACTCGACGATCTTTTCAATTTTAGGGAGTTTGAAAAGAGATTAACTATGGACTCCATGGGGGTTTATTTTTCGTAAGTTTAGTCCCTCAAGCCCGAAAAAGGAATAAAATTATACCTGAGAGTACTCTTCTAAAGAATAAGAATTCGATAGAGTATACCTTTGTTCGTACAACTGACCGTACGGACTGAAAAATGGGTAAACTACCGCCGGACAGATGTGACTTCAAATTTCAGTTTAACGAGCGTGAACAGTCACAATATTGCTCGACAATCTTTTCATTTTTAGAGGGTCTGAAAAGGGCTTAAAAGGAGACCTGTTATTTTTTGGGAGTCCTGAGGGTAAGACAAAGAGTGAAAAAGACTCATGCAAACGAGGCTCAAACTCATATTCAGGAAAGAATATACGGACTCTCGAGCCTACGGTGTTGTTAGAAACGACATGGACACCATAATGCAACCGGGACCTACCTAGGGCATCCATGTTCTGGTAAGCTCTACCACCAAGTTGCGACACTTCTAGAGCAGATATGACGGTTCCGTGTCACAACTGGATGGGATCAATCCTATAGCATAAAAGAAAGCAACGTGATGCAAAAAGTTGGGGTGATATCCTAACCTATATGCTCAAGTTGATTTTGGAGATTTTTTTTTTTTTTATGGACCGTCAATATTTTTTCGAAACTCAAAAAAAAGTGTCCCAATACCTGATCAAATCCCTCCCATATAACTCATGGCTCACTCTAAATGGTTTTTGATATAAAGAAACTGATAAGGGGGGCCAAGAAAGTGACAAAAAGAGGCCAAAAAGTCTATAAATAGAAGCTGGCAGCTCATTATCACCATTGCTGATTTGGAAATTGACTCTGGAGCCAAAAGACCCCGTTTGCCAAAGATCGTGATTCCGAGAGCTAGAGTGGACGAAACGAACTTCTTCTTGGACCAAGTAAGTACAAACTCCCTTATCTAGCTAATCAATACTTCATTTTTTCTATTTAAGGTATTTTTTGGGTGGGCGTTGACCTCAAAGAGGTCGGCCCTAGGTACACGCGGGTTGTCCAGAGACAGCCCACGGGTACACACATGTAGAGCAAAGCGTGCACGCATGTACACGCGACTGTCACCTCTACAGCCTGCGTGTACCCCTCCCTATTGATGAAAAAGAAAATGGACAAAAGCATTGACCCTCCTTTACCTTGTTGTGTTGGCAGGATGTATGTCCAGTGGAGGGAAAGGGAGCATGAAGCAATCAGTGAGTTGGTTGCTGCAGATGCGAATGTTGTGGCCGTGTTAATGCAATACGGTTTGATCAAATTATTTTTATGTTCATTCATGCGCGCGCAACCAAGGCTACTAAACGCCTTGATTTATTACTGGCACCCTTACGCAGGGGTGTTTATGCTAGAGGGGAAATCCTTGGTGCCCACCACGAGGATATTTACTTTCTGACTTGCCTCTCAAGGAGAGGGGAACCAGTCAACTTTCAGACTTTTCCTGCGGGGCCGAGCAAGGTCTCAGAGCTGATAGCTGAGTACTGTGAGGCTGGGACCGATCGTAGAGGTTCCTCGGTACCTATTAGCAAGATTACCAACCTCGCACTACAGACTATTTTGTTGCTTATTGGGCGGATTACCGACTCAACAGCCATGCATCAGGCTTCACGCGCACAGATGAACTGTGCTATCCAGTGCATGAATGCACAAATTTTTGATTGGAGTACCACACTGCTGGGGTGTATGAAGAGGCAATTGACAGATTGCCGACAACGGACACAGAGGAACTTTGGGTTCAGGACTATCTTGTGTTCATTGTTTTTCGAGAGGGTTCCGTGCTTCAGTCCTTGGATGGTAGTACGAGGACATCTGGCCTCTTTCCCTGCATTGTGCAGATGGGCAGTGTTACTGCCGCGACAGGGTGGTGGAAGGACCGTTGAGGCCTTCGACGACAAATTTTTTGCTTGGCTGTCACGACAGATCCCTGATATCAAGGACTACCCATATGCGCGGATAGACTTTTCTAAAGATCCAGAGATACCCGTGCCTCCTAGTGAGGAGCGAGGGGAGATGGGTAAGTCTCCACCTGTGTAGTTTTTTTGTTTGCATATGTAATTTTTATGTCTTTTTGATATATATATCATGTTTTTGTATGTCAGAGTATTTGGCGGGTAAACATTTGTTGTATACAGATGTGGGGCCCGTGCGACCTATTGATTATGCATGGAACAGGCATCACCCACATCCAGAAGCCGTGGCTTCCGCCGCTAAGGGAGCAGCAGTAGCCGGGAACCTCCCAGCAGGAGAGGCCGAGAGGGTCCTTAGGCGAATTGAGCGGAACTTCACTGTGCTCACTCGCACAGTCCCGATGGCAGAGATATAGGACCTGCCACCATCCATGCAGCCTCATGTTGTGGGGGCACCTCGGACATGGGTCCGATTGTTTAGGCGTTTAGCCCATGCTGTAGATGACTATAACAGGGCCCACAGGCTCTGAACAGACTTTATACTTTCTGATGTGCCACGAGCACTTATATGTATATATTTTGTGAGGGCATAAGCCCAGTGACTTGTTACTGTTCCCATTTTTGAGGTGCTTGCATCTGTCTATGTACTCTGAGGATTTTATGATGTTTATATATTGTTTTTATCTTTTTTGTGTCTTATGGATTCTGTGTGCAAAAATGTATTTACATGTTTATGTCCATGTTTTTTTATATATGGGCAAGATGCCAATCTAAAATGTGATTAGCTAGAGTATCTATAACTTGGTTTAATCTCCTAGGAACATGAAAATATGTAATATAATCAAAGTTGTGTTCTAAGAGACGTACCCTAAGGAATCGTTGGTGTAAAGTTGGATCATGAACCTGGTATAGTCTGTTTAGCTGCGACACAACCAGTTGAGCATCTAGATAGACCCGGAGATGAGAGATACCCAATGACAAGGCATCATGAAGAAAATCAATAACTGCACTATACTCTACGACATTATTTGTGGTGTCACCTAAGCATACCCCTCCGGAAGATAACAACTAACCCTGTGGTGTAAATATTACCCAAGATGCAGAGACAAACCTCCGCATGTGTCGACTAGCACCGTCCGCATACCCAACGAATACCTCGAACTCACTTGACATTTTCCATGTCGATGAAAGATAACATCAATGACACATCCATAACACTTTTAAAAGAAACGTAAAAAAGTAATAGTACAAAGACTATACATATGTTACAAAAAGTTACCCACAATGAGTAATACTTCTTGAGGTAGAGCCCATTTCTAGGCTCTGCCAAAGCATTCCCTTCAAAATCAACCAAACGATAAGTGCCCTTTTTTAATACCTCTTTTATAATGAAGAGTCCGAACCACATGGGTTTAAACTTTCCTTCCCCCACGGGGTCCTTGTCTTGGTCATAGACCAAGACAAGGTCGCCTTCAGAAAAAATACGAGGATGAACGGACCTATCATATTGACACTTGAACTTATGTTTATGAGCCTCGTTGGCTAGGGCCGCATCGCGATGCTGCTCATCAAGCTGCTCAAGGTGTACTAACCGTTCTTCAAGTGGAGAAGTGTCTGGCAATAACTGTACTACCAATTTCAGAGATGGGATTTGACATTAGATCGACAAGACTGCCTCCAGCTCGTAAACGAGTTGGAAAGGTGAGAAACCGGTTGCAGTCTTAACAGATGTTTGGTAAGCCCATAATGTCAAATATAACATCAAATGCCAATTTGACTTGGCTGAGTTGATAGTGCACTGTAAAATAGTCTTAAGAGTTTTCTTTACAGCTTCCACCTGCCCATTGGCTTGGGGGTAGTAAGGTGATGAATGCTCCTTCCGTAACCCAAGCTTTGATGTTAATTCGAACATCATTTGGTTCTGAAAGTGACTGCCATGGTCAATGACAATCTCTCTCGGGACGTCAAACCGTGCTATAATCTGGTTGAATAAGAAGAGGGTTGTAGTCTCTCCATTATCTTTAAATGTTGGCATAGCCTCGAGCCACTTAGTGAAGTAGTCGACAGCTACGATGATATAGTGGTGCCCCCTTGCTGACAGGGGGTTGCATGTAGTGTAATCAATCCCCCACTTAGTGAAGGGACCAACTATGATGACAGGAAACATAGGAGCGGGATGTGCCCTCATCTTCCGCGAGAAGACTTGGCACGGATGGCACTTCTTGACCGATT
>SNQJ01S0004443.1:426810-445984 GCA_010110895.2 Picea sitchensis | reverse complement strand
TGGCAAGTGTAACGTCGCCAAGAATGGTAGTTTGGGTTGCTGCTGATAACCTGGGAAAAAGGGACCTGGAGTTTGACTGGCACCAGGTTTCCAGGAAAAGTTTGGCTACTGGCCCGAATTCTGGTAGAAACCATGGCCCTAACCAACATAAGTATTTTGCATCTGTGGAGACATCATCGGCTGATTTCCCATAAAGGACATAGGATGTTGGGCATTCATCATGTGTGACGGACTTTGGGAAGGATTACCCCATGCCGATCCTGATGGGAGAGGCATGGTAGTCTATCCAGGGTTCCATTGACTGTGGAAATAATTACCCCAGAATGACATTCCAGAGGAGGGAATGAATCCTTGTCCTGAGTTCCAAGATCCTACTATATGTGCCCCCGACGCAGGAATAGTACCCTGTGCCGGCGTAGACTGTCCAAAAATGGGAGTGCCCCCAGACGGGAAAGTGGTGGATGTGAAAGTGTTGTTACCAAACGTCCCGTTCCAAAAAAATGATGAAGAACCTACCGGCATACTATGCGCAGGTGTTCCTTGACTCCCGACTCCAAATAAACTAGTGTGTGCAGGCTGCCTGGTGGACTGCTGATGCAGACCACCAAGCGAAGGGGACGAAGGAGAGATATGACCTTCAGCATAAGGAAAAGCATTAAAAGGGATGGAAGTGCCCCTAATTTGACCTTGCAAAGGAGCATTAGAGCTCCCTGCCCCCAGACCCAAAGTCTGTAAAGTGGAGTGAGTGAGTGCAGGACTTGTGCCCGAACTAGGCATACCGTATGAAAACGGAGGACCTGTCGCACTAGGTGTGAAGGGAGTTGTGGTCGCTGCGATAGACGGGATCGTTCCACTGTGAGACGTAGTTGCGGCTGAGACCACGGTGGCTCGGACCAACAACGACAAGTTATGAGATGCTTCTCCTATGGTAGAAATGGTGGTGGGAATGGAAGAGTTCCCAGAGGAAGTAACAATGTTTGTTTCCATAACTGTGTGAGGCATTGACAGGCGTTCGTAAAATTGGATTGGTACAATAACCGATGGCCAGGTATTAGTGGTTGGGGTGTCAACCGAGCCAATATTGGTGGTTGATTCCTCCGAGAGTTGTTCGGGCACAAAGGTTTCTAACCCGGTCGCTTCAAAATACCCTTGATGGTCTAGCTTCCGCCTCAATGGTGGCGGGGGTGGCTCCAGTATAGCCGGCGATAGGCCCAGAAGCCTTCGTGATCAGTGGAGCTTGGGATCCTCCACTGTGTGAGAAGATCTAAGACATGCTAAGGTATTCTACATGTTCAAACAGTAACACGCCCTAAAAAGAAGCCTCTAAAAGATAAGACAAGCAAACACTAAACTAGTTGGAAGAACAGTTACAACAACCAACACTAGAGAAACTTACCGGTGCAAGTGAAACTTGAAAACGGAAGCACCCTCTGATTATACTCTGCAAAGTGTGGCCTGATGTCTGTCCTAGGTACCACGGTATACCCCCGCATTCACCTGTGTATGTCCCTAAGAATATTGGCAACTAGGTTTCCAGCACGCGAACAGTCACCAGGCGGGTACAGTCAAAATTCGGGTAGACCACAATGAGCAGGGTATCAAGCCCGAAACCTGTCAAGGGTATCGAGAGAAAATGGTCTAGAAGACAACTGAGGACCTCGAATGGATTCGATACCCACGAATCCCCGTGGCAAATGAAAACGACAGAATCCAAAAACAAGCCCTCGATATGTGTTCTCCACTACGCTTGGTCCGGCTTTGGAGGGGTTATCTCCGCTACCTTTCCGCACGCGAACTCGTGTTTATCCCCTGTGTTAGAGGGGGTTCCCGGATAAATTCCACGAAACTGGACTTCTACACTCCCTACCATAGACTCTAATGTTTGGTTTTGAATGGCCTTGGAGAGTTTCCTCTCCAACCTAATCCAAGGCCCTAGACCTGAACTAGTTTGTGAACCCTACAAACAAAAAGTCTAATAGTTTTTAAATTATCGTTGCTTTTAAGGATTTTTCTTACGTCAAAGGGTATGGAAGTGAAACTGATGGTGTCTATAGACAAAAGAAAAATGAATGAAAAAAGAAACGGGAAACAAAAGACTTTTACTAGATGCAAAATTTTCAGCAACTTTTCACAAAGAAAGTTTTCTTTTTCTTTTCAATTTTTCTAAGATTTTATGCAGCAAAAAATAAAGAAATTTTGCTCGACTACGAGCTACTTATGCTCTAAATGCACTGCAAAAACTTATGAAATAAAGACTTCTCCCTAGCTAATGATGCAGAAACACACTCTTCAAACAAAGAAGAAAATGAAAAGAGATTTTTATTTATTTAAGTGCTACATAAAGAAACAAAGTGAAAATACCGACAAGAACAAAACCAAGAAAAAAAAATTCTAGCTTAAAGCACAGATCGCAAAGAATCAGAGAAAAGACACACAATGCAATAATGAAAAATAAAGACTCTTCAACTTGCCTAAAAATTGTAAAGAAAAGTATCATTTTTATATTTTTTGTGCAACTATCAATTGAGAAAAAGCAGGCTAAGGGTAAGATGACCTAACCTATTGACTGTTCAACCCTAGGCTCAAACATCTGAGAGGAACACTTGTCATCAAAGGAGGGGATGACTTCCCCACCCTAAACAAAAAGTAGCCTGTCAAGCACGCTACTGTCACTAAAACAGCACGCGTGCGAATGCGTGCTGAGCTGAAACAGGACGCATGTACACGCGGTCTGACCTTGTACAGTTTGCGTGTATGTATAATTCTTAAGACAAAAATAAAAACAAGCATCCCAGACCAAGAAGAAGACTCTGGTATTGACAACCAGGGTCCCTTGAAGGCTTGGATGCTTTTTCTAACAGAAAAGAAAAATAATTGCAAGGAATAACAAAACACAAAAAGATAAACTGAGACAGGACTGTGAACCAGCAAGACTCAGACAGGATTCCAGAAAACCCCCTGAGAATGTATAACTCTGACAGGGAAGAGGAGGACTGCCTCTTAAAGTTCTCTGAATTCCTACACGCTACTGAAACCTCTACAGCTAGCGTTCACACGCGGGCTGTAAGAGGTTAGGGCGCGGGTACACACGTGTAGGACTTATGCAGGCCGTGTGTACCTCTGTATGTCCCAAAAACTACTGTCAAGCAGAAGTCAGGGAAAACTGGTATGAAGAACCAGGCTCCCTGCTCACTCAGATCTTACAGAAAAAGACAGGCAAAGAAATAGAAAATCTAATCTTTTTAATCTACCCAAAAACTCAACTAAATCCGGAAACCCCAAAGAGTATCTTCCCCAGTACGGTCGCCAATTCTGTTGTTGGGAAAAATACCCTATAGACTAGAAAAATAGGGTCGGGCTTGCATGCAGATGTTGACCAAAAATAAATTACTTTTTAACCTACAACCCAAGATTAAAACCCCTCTTTCACAGTAACTACATGAAGAGAATCACTAATCTTTTTACCAGCGTTCGATGTAGATCCTCCATTGCACTTTGACCACTTTCTTGCGTTGCTCCTTCCACAGATAACCTGCAATCAAGACAAAGACCGACTACGCATGCATGCTACTTTTCCTACTCAAGGGTTAGAAATCAAACACAAATTCATCAAATCACAGATAACTCGTGCATTGGGACGGGAAAAGTATTCTTTTTATTAATGAAAATGAATCAACTTACAATCAAAGTCGAGACCGGCCACCGCTCCTTGAACCTGATCCTGGGCTCCCCTTCTTTGTCCTCCAACTTCTTTGCGCCAATTCTTCTTTGGCTTGAGGAAATTCTAAAGGGTTGAGACAATGGATTACAAAAATGGGCAGAGTTTCTTCGCTATAATTTTTCCTCTTCCAAATGGTACCCCTACCCCTTCTTTTATAGGCTAGAAGGAGCTAGGGTTTTGGATGAACCCTCGGCCATGCATGGCCAGGAGTTTCAGTTAAATGACCCATAGATTTTTGTTTCGTCGGCAACTTCCCTCTTTTCATGCTTTGTTAGGTACACGCGGGCTGTAGTGAGCCAGCCAACATTCACACGCGTGCAGTAATGGGTTAGGGCGCATGGGCCTTGATACAAAAGGATTTTCAAAGAATTTGTTTAGAAGATATTTTGGAAATGAAGGGATATGAGTTGGCCTGATGCTAGGTAAGCATGTGTGGTGCAATTTAGGGTTATAACAGATACCAAAATGAGTGATAATATTTGAATTTAGAAAGGCGATTACCTGACTGGTATTTACAGTTCTTAATGCGGCAGCTTCAATTCACCTGGTGAAGTAATCTGTGGCTGTTATGATAAACTTATGCTGTTGTGAGGATGGAGGGTTGATTGGACCTATGATATCAAGGCCCCACTGCTGAAAAGGAGAGTTTACCGACACTGGATGCAAAGGAAAGGATGGTTTATGTAATCGCCCTGATGCTTTTTGAAAAATAATACACTTGCGACACAAGGTATGGGTGTCTCTAAAAAGTGTGGGCCAGTAATAACTGGCTCTCAAAACTTTATGGGCAGTGGTGTCACCACCAAAATGCCCACCATCTTCTCCGACATGCAACTCTAGTAAGACTTTTTCTGCTTCGTCTTTTTCAAGACAGCGCATCAGTACGCCATCAAAATTTTGACGAAACAGAATACCATTAACCAAATGAAAGGAGGCATACTTTAATATTAACACTCTTCTTTTAGTGGGATCTAGGTGACGGGGGGCTGACCCATGTTCAAGACAGAATCTTATATCATCATACCAGGGACTGACAGAGTTTTGTGCACAACAGATTACATTTTGATTGTGCTGTCCTAGGTTTGACATATCATTTTCTTCTTGCTGTCCTGTTGTTGAATCAACCACTAACTTGCATAACCCTTGGCCTCTCACTATCTGAGCTGGGGTAATTTCTATTTCGTACTCCTGTAAAGAAGTAACCCAGTTAGCCCTCTTTTCTCCTAGCTCTTTCTGAACTAACAGGTTCCTAACGGCTGGGTACGGGACAATAATCTTCATCCTGGGTTTCAAAATATAAGACCGGAAGTGTTTGACTTCTTTGAAAACAACGTAGGCTTGCTGATCTATCGCTGGGTAATTTAGTTCCGCACCTTTGAAAGTAGAGCTCATAAAGGCAATGGGTACTTCATTGTTTTCCGCGTTCTTTTGAGTTAGGATGACGACGTAGGAGCGGTCGGAAGCAAAAGTGTAGAGCGTGAAGTCTTGGGAAAAGTTGGGGTTCATGAGAGAAGGAGCGCCTATTATAGTCTTTTTTATTGAATTAAAATCTTGATTTTCTAGGGGTCCCCAATGATATTGTGCATCTTTCTTAATTAGGTTCTGCAAAGGCCTGACCATTTCGGAGAAACTAGGGACGAATCTCCTGACGAAGTTTATCTGGCCTAAGAAAGACTGCATAGAATTTTTCGATGTAGGAGGGGGAAGTTTCGCGATGGCTTTAGTCCTTTCGGGGTCGATAATCATCTCCTCTCTTGACATAATAAATCCTAAGAGTTTACCTTGTTCTACAACAAAGATGGATTTTTTAGGATTCAAGGAAATGTCGTATTTACGACATAGCTATAGAACGGCCCTCAAATGAGCTAGATGATCGGTTTTGTTTTTTGAAAATACAATAACATCATCTAGGTAAACTATGATGGACTGATTGATTAAGCCTCAGAAAGTGATGTCCATCGCTCTCTGGAAAGTGGCACCGACATTAATCAATCCAAAGGGCATTTTTCGATAAGCATAGGTGCCCCATGGAGTGCGGAAGGTAGTTTTAAGTTGGTCTGGAGGAGACATCAAGGCTTGGTTGTACCCTGAGAAACCATCCAATAAATATAGCCTCTCAGAACTAGATACCTATTGAAGGATCTGTTCCATGGGTGGGACAGGATAGTTGTCTTTATCAGACGCTCTATTAAGGATCCGGAAATCGACGCAAAGTCAGATTTCCCCGCTTTTCTTTCGGACAGGGACAAGGTTAGAAACCCATTGAGTGTGCCTAACTGGAAAAATTATCTTAGCATTCAGGAGTTTATTTAATTCTTTTTTGATGGTCGGTTCGATCTTAGGGTGCAATTTTCTTAATTTCTGTTGAAAGGGTAAGGTTTGGGGTTTCATAGGAATGACGTTTTGTATGATGTTAGGGTCAAAAGTCTTAAGGTCATCATACATCCACGCAAACACATCTTTAAATTCTTTGAACAATTTAATAAATGCATCTTTTTCTTGTTCAGAACACCCAACCCCTAAATTAATGCACTGCAGATTTTCATTAGTTCCTAAGTTTACTTTTTCATATGATAACAAGGACCTATTGGTTTTACAGTTGACCGATTTTTTGAATTTATATTGAAGATCATAAAAATTCTCTAATCTAACTACAGATTTAGGGATCGAATTTACCATGTTCGATGAAGATTCAGGATTTCTCGGATATGGTATTACCATGAAATCGCGCAAATTATCGCCGTGAGTGCATTCGTCTATCACCGCGCCTTTAAAAGTTTCTTCCATATGTAGGAAGGTAATAATCTGTTGATCGTCGTCGAAGACTCTCCAATTCGTGATGTTGTCAGGAACAGATGGCCTGAACAAAAGTTTGATGGAGAATGCATCTGGGGACAAGACTTCTACAGGAAAGAGTTTAGAAGCTACGTTAGCTAATAGATCAGCTTCAGAGTTATTCAATCTAGGAATAGAATTTATATTGAAAGCATAAAATTTATTCATTAAATTCCATACCTCGGATTGGTAGATTTTAAGATGCAGAGACAGACAGTGGATAGAATCTCTTACCTATCTAACCACGATTTCAGAATCGCCAAAGACAACCAAGTTTTGAATGTTCATATCTAAAGATTTTCTGAGACCTTATAGTAAAGCCTCATATTCTGTTGTGTTATTAGTACATTCAAATTCTAACCCACATGCAATCAGGGTTTTGTTACCTGCCAGATCAATAATAATGCAGCCTGCACCAACTCCTTCTTTGGACTTTGACCCGTCAAAATACAGAGACCAAATTTGATTTTTATCGGGTACATGAGACCGTTGTGTAGAAGCTGTTGGCTGCACATATGCTACAATCTCATACTGGTGTTCTCGATTGGTGATAGTTGAAGTATCGGCCATGAAATTTATGAAAAAGGTATCCATCCCTTGTATTTCGGGTGAATCGGCAGAAGGTGTAAATGGTTCGTTGGGATCATTCAAATCTGTGACTATGAACTTAAGGTAGCGTTCACGGTTTACGTTGATCTTGTTGGGCTTGCCGTTCTCTGGAAGCCACAGGTGAGACCAATCTGTCGCGAAATAGCCATGTAACTGCTCTGACCAGTCCCTGCTTAAAAACATACCGTACACTTCTGGAATATCCACAATGATAATATCAATTACTTGATGAATCTTGGGGTTAGACGATAATCTTATAAGCAAGTTCCTTAATTCGCCTATAACTTTAACATTAGTTCGATCAAGTTGGATGATTTTTAATGTGCATGGTTCAACCTTAGCATTAATCTTCTGACATAGAGACCATGGCATTATATTGGATGTCACTCCTGAGTCTACCATACAATTGTGCATGTTTCTATTAAAGATTTCGAAAGTTAACAAAAATGGAGGTACATTTTTGTGAGTACTAAGGGTAGTAGCTTGTGGCTTTTTACTCGCAGTTTCTAAAGCTACTTTATCTACATTATTTACATTATTTACAGGAAGGATTCCTTTATCTTGAGGATCAGGGTTATTCTTAGTGGAAGTCTTCTGAGGAACTTTCTTCTGAACAACCTTGTTACCGTTTGGATTACCGTTTTTGCTATTCTCTAAGATGTTCTATAACATTTTTTGTAGAAGAAACAGAAATTTCAATAACTCATAAACAGAAATGTTAGCCCTTAACTTTTTAATATCTTCAACTAAATCATAATCTAAGTTGGGGTTTACATGATTCTGTTTAGTCTTTAGTTGGTTTGGATTGCTTTGGGGGAAAAGTCGTAGTGTTTTCGGAAGAAGGTTTGTTTGCCATCTTACTCCTAGTATTGTAGGGATGAACTGTCTCGAAGTTAGCTTGAAAGATGCTATCCGAGAAGTGTCCAAAAATGTTCGGAGAAGGTTCTTATTCTTGAACTGTCTCTTTTTCAACAACCTCCTTAGGAATCTCAGGAGGCATCAAGTTATCCTGGGCTTCTAGAATTGTTTGTAAGGCGTATTGCGGACTTTCTAGATTAAGGCCCTCAGTAGTAGGATTAGGTCGGTTGGTGGGAAAAGGCTTCCTGAATGGGGGTTTGTAAGGCCCTTTGCTCGAAGAAGATTCTTCGGTCGTTCTTTTCAAATCTATGACTTGATTTGACAGTTTTTGAATGACTTTAGTTAAGTTTTCTAAATCAGATATTTCAGGTTGTGTTTTACTTTGAGTAGGTCTAGGGAGGATTTCGATCTTCTTTTTGGAAGAAGAGCTAGTTTATGTTTCATTGCTAGTAGTGTCTTTTAAACTAAGTATGTCTTTTTCAATCTGGCTAGCCTCTTCGAAGGCCTCTAACAACGTGGATTTCTTAGATCGTTTAACCCAAATGGATATACTTTGATGCAAGGCTTTAGTATAGTATGCTATGATAATATTCTCGGCAGGCATGGAATCCATAGGGATTCGGTTTTTAAGTGTTAAGAATCTTTGATTAAAGTCTTTAATTTTCTCTTTTGGGTTCATTTTTAAGCTAGAAAGCTCCATAACTAGAACTTCTGGGGTTTTATCATCTCCGAACTTTTCCAAAAAACAGTATTCAAACTTTTCCCAAGACACGATGGTATGGGGTTGCTGGGCAAAGTACCATGTAGATGCGTTGCCCTCGAAAGTGTAAGGGAACAACCTACAGAATACGTCTTCATGCTCAACATTGCGGATTCTTATGGCTAACATAAACTTTTTAATGTGATATTCGGCGATCTGTTTAGAGTCAGGGTCGAACTTGGAAAGCCACTTATTTGGATGTTTGGGTAAGGGGTGTTGTGCCCCAGGTACGGCTACTGCATCCTGGTCGAGCCAAGGTGTAGCAGGGTTGTTCTGGTTGACCATTGGTGTAGTCGGTGTGGAAGGCTGCGAAGGGGAACTGCCTTCATCGGAGGAGTCTTCTCACGAAGAAGAAGGGGATGATGGAGGTGGTGAGGGAGGTATACCAGATCCTCTTGCAGCAGGAGTGAGGGTTGGATCTGTAGGGTTCAAAGTGAGGTTAGTGCCTCCGAGTTGTTCTCTAATATCAAATAAATCCAAAGGTTGTTCCAAAGGTCGATTTGGTTTCCTTAAACAGGCTAAGGCACGATGTGTTCTTATGAGAGATTGGCAGACAATCTCTTGTATGTCACCACCTGTAGGATTTGGGGTTGCTGGCTCAACTATGATCCGTGGATCGTCATTTGATGTGGTTTCTGTTTGAGGGGGAATGTTTTCGTTCGAATGACTTCTTGTCACTATAGGTGAGCGATTAGGTGGTGGAGAAGTCATACGACTGCCTCGTGCCATTAATAAATTTCAGGCCCTCCTTCTAGCACCATTTGTTGACGGGCGAAAATTAACGCTCGCCAACTGGAAGAGTGGATCCGGTCTGGGGTTGGCTAAATAACCCAAGTCGTTTGGGATAACCCACCCTGATGGGTTTAGTAGCTCCGTTGGCGGATATAAGTCCTATAAAAACAAAGTAAAACTATACTAAAAAACTAATCTAAATAAAAACAATGATTAAAAAAAACTAATAAATAAATCTAAACTAAATATATACAATCTATTACCTAAATCATACAACTATAATTCTATAAAACTAAATGTTTAATTATCAATAGAATCAACTTTAATTACAAATATACAATATTTACAAATTACATATTTAAATTAAAACCTGCAAAAATCATTTGTAATCTGTCCTATGACAGTGAAACTATTATTTTTTGTTTTTTATAATTTTATGAAAAAGAAATAGAATAAAAACAATCTAAGCTAAAAAAATAAAATAATAACTCTAGCTACGAATCTAAACTAATATATTTATGTAAACTACTTAAATAACACTAATAAGTTAACTGTTAAATGACAAATAGCAAACTGACTTGAAGTAATGCTTCAGGTTTGTCCTGTATCCAATAGTTGATTCAGCTGTTCGGTGGGAGGAAACCTGCACTAGATTATCCATGAGCTTCTCGTAAACAAGAAGTAGCTGTGCTCTTCAAATATAAATGACAGGACAAACAAGACATAAAAATAACAACAATTTTATGATTTACAAACCATCACAATTAGATAAATCTGTATGCAACAATTTGTACAAAACAATTCAATTAATGAAAAAGATAAACCTGTATTCATTAAATTGAATTAAAGTGTTTGCTGTATTTTTAAATAGGAGATATCAGATATGGACAACATATAAATCAAATCACATCAACATGCAATGAATTATGATAGCTAAAGTAGTCGATAATTAATTGCAAACTGATATGTAACAAGCCTGAAACAAAAGTTTGATATATTGAAAGTGAAAGATGTTACAAGACATCAACTTTCATCTCAGTCTGAATCATAAATCCATAGTCCGGTTATCTCCACAGTGATGATGATGGTTCTTATTACAAAAAATAACAAGTATTTAAAGACTTCCCATAGGGTAAAACATCCCTGTGGGAATTATCAAAACAATTTACAGAAAATCTGGAGATAATCTCCCAAGTCTGACTAAAACTAACACCCTATAATAAAATTGTATCACAAAAACATCTCTCAAACTACCACATTGATCATTGTAATTCATATCCACCTGAAAGGGGACAAAAATAGATAAGATTAGAGGATATTTTGTTGATAAAATTGACAGGAATCTAATTTCTAAGACTAGCTACAGAATCTTGCAATTCTGTAGCTGGTCTAAATTGAACACAGAATCGTTTTAAAACCAATTCGAATCTTAAAGAATTATATTCAAACTATTAAACCAATATTTGATTGCTAATTAGAAACCAAACAAATCATTCAAAAACTTGTATGCAAATTAAAACAAAAGAAATCGTGGTCAACCGATTTCGTTAAATCAAAACTTGTACGCACTCTGTTCAATTTGTTATCACCAATTTGGGGTAAACAGAATCGCATTAGATACTTCGACAGCAATGAAATCATTTTCATGAACTAATTCCAATCGACATAAACTATAACCGGTTAATCAAATCATTTATGCAATAGTTTATGTCGCCTCATCCATTAACAAAATCATTGTCGAATCATAACGAAATCAACAGGATCGTATTTCAGATTAATGGAACTATATCAACATATACCAACGATCATGCTAATCGTAGCACACAGCAATCGTTTACAAATCAAATCAAACATGAATGAATCAAAACAGTTGGGAGCCGACACAATCGTTATGTAAAAACGATTTTTAGCCAATAGATCTTTTGCACATGTTGAATGTAATCAAAATCCAAACGAAAATATTGATTCCATACAAAACAGAGTCGTTCCTGGTAAATCGGAATCCACAGAGTTGTTTTGAGTCTATTAGAAGAAAACGAAACTAATCGAAATCAATCCAAATTGATTGTCCTAAATCAGACGAACAAAATTGTTTCAAAAACAAGACAAATAGAATAAAAAACAAATCAATCATTTATACTAAACTCAGAATAATAAAATCTTATTAACTAAATGATAGCTGTGTCTGAGTTTTGCAACCAAATTTCCCTCTCATGATTCATAACGAAATTGATTTGGTAAAATAAAAAGAACAGAATCATTTTGAATCAAAACGAACAGAGCTATAGAAAGCAAGTCCAATCGGATATATTAATCGAAACAAACTCACAAAGCGAAATTAATATCGAAATTCATACCTGAACAATCAGAAAACAACTCGGTCATGATAACTTGGAATTGATGAAGGCCGTTGTTGCCTCGACATTCCTGAAGATAATCGAACCGGTGGTTTTTTGTTTCTTTTCACTGGCCTGAAGCCTGTCTCTTTCTTTTGACAACACTGTAACTTGCTCCTCCAACGATTTGATCTTTGATTGCAACAAGGTAACGTCGGTGTAATAACGCTCTAGCCAAACATTACATTGGATGCATGATGACTTCTCAGGCTTTGACATAACAGGCGAGGGTTTGTTTAAGTCACCAGCGGTTTCATTGTGCAACTTGATTCCCGGGTAATTCGGGTCATTTTTAAGGCAAGGGGGTAAGTTAGAGACATAGTCATAGGGTTTCTTAGAGCATAGGCCATGAGAATAGGGGTACTCTTCAGCTAGGAAACACTCAATATCGGAGTCCGAGTCCTCTCTCAGCACTATGGGATTTTGGTCGATGTTCTGTTTAGGTTTGTTCCGGGCAAGTCTTGATATCAATCGACCATTTTTCTTACCCCTTTTGTCGACAGTAGTATCCCTACTGTATTTCTTCCTCCCAGGTATTTTGACGACCTTAATATCATCCTTAGTGCACGAGTTAACCAAGGCATCAGGTAGGTCCAAATCAGGGCAAACTGAGGGTTTGACAGGGGGTAGAAGGATATGAAATGGCACAGCTGTCTCAACCCTAGTCTCACTGACTACAACCTTGTTGATTTGAGCAGACTCTGGATTAGCAAATCCATTTCTGGATAGAAAGGCTTGCCAATTATTGCCACTAAGGTTTAAATGGTGGACGATGATGACTTTAATTAAGCCGTGATGAAAAAGGCTGCTATCAGCCTTCTCACGTTTGAATCTCTTTGACATCTTGTAAAGACTACGCAAGAAGTAATGTGGCATGTTCAAAGGATAGCCGATGAAATTCATCAATAATCGGAGGTGATACAAAAATACTAAGCCATACCGACCTTCACAGGTCACAAATTGTTTAACGATTACCAAAAGATCGTGCCACCTGGGTTTGAGGGTAGAAATAGGCATACCTTTATCATAGGACACAACCTTTCGTGATACGAATAGTAATGGCCACGACACCTCATCGACTTTGGAGTTTTTAAACCATCGTTGGCATGTAGCTGCCAGTGATGTAGTAGAGCTTATGAATTCTTCATTCATCTCAAGCTGTATGTCACCAACTTTATCCCTACACCTATCAAAGGTGAGGGAAAATTGTTGGGAAAACAAAAGGTTGAAACCCTCGAACCTCTGTATAAACACCAGCCAACCACTGTTTTCTAAATCCTTACGAGAATTATCAAATAGTAGCAGAGCTTGGCTACCGTTTGGCTCTATGTGCACCACTGGTGCCATATATAGGAACACACGGTGAGCGAGGTGAACGGGCCAGGGTTTGAACAGAGTATTCGTAGGGGCAGACAACTTACAGGCTTAACCGAAAACTAGTAAAGGTGAACCGGGATAGGGGGAAAGCATTAATGACAGAATGTGCGAAGGTGGTGGAGCTATTTCGGCCCATGCAAAATAGTCATTTCCACAGTACAATCGACGGTGCATATAACATTTCAAATCACTATGCATATGTTAAAAACCATTCCATTCAAACAATCAATGAAACCTATGGTAAATCGACCAACATTTGCACGAGCAATAGTTCTATCATAGCTTTAAAACCAAACAATGAATCGAAATCAATACCAAGGGTTCGATCATATGAAATATGTGTTGTATGAAATGATTTATACCAAGGGTCTAACCATAACGCCAATCATTTTCATGAAACAAATGTGTCAAGGGGATCGATCAAAGACTACAGAAATCAAACCATCAATAAATCAATGATTGAATCACAATCCTTAGGAAATCATCACAGTCTCATAAAAATTGAAATCATATTACCAACAAAAATGCCAAATGAGTAAAGAATCTTTGGGTGTTGCCACAATTAAATTGGAAGCACAATGAACATATAGACAAGAGTGACCACATCAATCTAGTGACGATTTTAATATGACGTCGAAATCAAAGTTTTCACGCTTGCAGTCGTGAAAACAAGAACAAAGGCAAGTGTGAAAATAGCGCAAAAATAATGGTGTTATTTTCTTCCGAGGATTGCGACGAAAATCAAAGTTTGCAAAACACTGTTGTAGGCAGCTTATAGGGACAGTATAGAAATGCTAATTGGCTGCCAACAGACATATAAGATAAGAATTCAAAAAACATTCAAAAATAATTCATTTTTGGAGTAGAAATAACTTCAAGTCTTTGGCGAAGATATTCAAAGGCTTCCCATGGAAGTGGTTTTGTAAAGATGCCTGCCACTTGTTCTTTTGTGCTCAAATACTCAACTCTGATGTTCTTTTCTGCAACCTGTTCCCATAGAAAGTGATACTTGATTGGAATGTGCTTCATCTTGGAGTGCATCATCGAGTTTTTTGAGATATTGATGGCACTTGTATTATCAAAATATATTGGAATGGGCTCATCATACTCAACCTGTATATCTGTCAAAGTTTGTTTCATCCAAATAACCTATGTACAACATGTTGCTGCTGCAATATACTCTACCTCGGCTGTAAATAGAGATACCGATGATTGTTTCTTGCTTAGCCATGATACCAAACACTCACCTAAGTAGAACACTTCTCCATTGGTGCTTCTTTGGTCATCAATACAACCTGCCCAATCTGCATATGTGTAGGCAATAAGTGATAGATCTTTTCCTTTTGGATACCATAATCCAAACTCTTTTGTTCCTTTGAGATATCTAAATATCCTCTTTACTACTAATACATGTGATTCCTTTGGTGCTGCTTGAAATCGTGTCACCTGTCCAACTGCCTGCATTATATCTGGTTTGGATGCTATCACATATAGTAGGTTGCCAATCATTGACCTATATTGCCTCTGATCTGTAGACTTTGAATCATCATCTTTGCTCAACTTACAACTAGTTTGCATGGGAGTGATAACCAGTTTGTAATCTTTCATTCCGAACCTCTTTAGCATTTCTCTGATATACTTGGTTTGAGAAATAAAAATTCCTTGGTTGCTTTGAAGTATCTGAAGTCCCAGAAAGAAGGATAGTTCTCCAAGTAACGACATTTCAAATTCATTATGCATGTCTTTTGCAAATTTCTGGCTTAACCTGTCATCATCACTAACAAAAATAATATCATCAACATAAACTTCAATTAATAAAATATTACCTTGACTTACCTTGATGTAGAGGTTGTTGTCTGCACTTCCGTTTCTGAACCCTGCATGCTACAGATACCTATCCAGTCTAGAGTACCATGCTCTAGGAGCCTATTTTAAACCATACAAGGCCTTCTTTAATTTACACACATAGTTTGTGTTCTCTGACAACTGAAATCCTTCTGGTTGTTCAATGTAGACTTCTTCTTCAAGTTTCCCATTCAAAAACATTGATTTTACGTCCATCTGATATACTTTAACATTTTTGGAGCATGCATAAGCTAAATGAAAATGGATTGCTTCCATTCTGGCAACTGGGGAAAATGTCTCTTCAAAGACGATTCCTTCAATCTATGCAATATCCTTTACATACCAATCTAGCTTTGTTCCTTGTAACCTGTCCATCTTCATTCATTTTATTTCCTGAAAACCCATTTTGTGTCGATCACATTCTTATTCTTTGGTATTGTAACCAATTCCCAAGTGTCATTTTTCTCTATTTGATCCAATACTTCATCCATGGCATTATTCCAAAATTCATCCTTGCTAGCTTCTTCAAAACCGTTTAGTTCAATTGTAGATAAGAGTGCTAGGTGTATTTGTTCTGGTGAATGGATTCTTCTTCTAGTATCAACTCCTGCATCTTTGTTCCTGATAATTTGATTTGAAGGATGATTCTTCTATACTCATTTACTGGGTGTCTTTGGAGATACTTGTTGGACTTTCTATTCTTCTTCTGTCAGATTCTCTTCATCTTCATCTTCCTCTTCTACTTCTTTTTCATCTTATTCTTTGAAAAGTTGTTCCATTGATTTGTTTTCTTCTTCCTTTGATTCTAGTCTGTCTGTTTCATTAATTGTTACGTTGATGCTTTCCACAACTTTGTTTAATCTTAGATTGTAACACTTGTATGTTTTCCTTGTACTTTAGTAATCAACAAGTATTTTTTTGTCCGCACGAGAGTCAAACTTTCCCATTCTGCCATCTTCTCTTTTGATGTAGCATTTGCTTCCAAAAACTATGAAGTGCTTCACATTTGTTGGTCTTCCTTTCCATAGCTCGTAGGGAGTTTTATCAGTGTTGTTTCTGAGCATTACTCTCTATGGAAGTGCTTCACATTTGTTGGTCTTCCTTTCCATAGCTCGTAGGGAGTTTTAGACAAGGTTTCTCCGAAAGCATTACTCGCTTTTGAATGTGAACTCATGTATGCACTACTTGTGTCCAAAACATATTCGCTAATTTGTAATCCATTAGTATTTATTGAGCCATTTGCTGTGTAATTATAATCCATCACTTATAATGATCTCTGCCTTGAAATCCATACTCTATAACCACAATCTATGAATCCGCCTCATCCACTATCACATATTTCCTATTAAAACTCGCTAAGTCTTCTTACAAATCCATCTTCGTCCATACCGCCCAAGACTATACTATGCAATTGTCCATACTGCTAACCCATTTATCATTATACTATCAAAACTATACTTATGCTAATCAGATTGCTTCAATATGTCTTTCAAATCCCTTCTAAGTCGCCACAAGGATGGTTCTTTTGGTTCCCATGGTGCTATCACATAGACTCGCCTAATATTCATATTACTGGGAGTTTCTAAGACGGATGGGTCGGAACAATTCCTTCTCTCATGTGCATTCATCATCATCTTCATTGGTAGATTTATTATCTCTCTCAGCTCTAACTTATTTCTTTCTATCTCGGTGGATTCATGTTTCACTACAATGTTTGAAAGTAAAATCTCTTGAACCTATTCCTTATTTCACCGCTTTTCTTTCGCCGCATTTCTTTCCAAACCTTTTGTATCTAACATCTTTTCCTTTTCTCAGGAATTTTCTTCATCTCGCTTTTATTGTCAATCTTGTGATCTATGGTGTACCGGCCTTTGTTCACCTGCTATTCATGTTTATTATCCATACTTTCTTATATCTGATATCAGTATTCTCTTTCATGGAAGTATCGATCATGCTTCTACAATCACTGGCTATGTGTCCATAGTTATGACATTTGTAACACTCAATGTTACGTGCGACCACATAAGCACGGTCTTCTTGAACATTTCTTTTATAATCCCTGCAATCTAAAACCTTATGTCCAAAGTTAGTACAATAAAAACAATGACCATAAAATAAATTTTCATACCTGGGAGTGAATGATCTTCTTTGTAGGGTAGTCCTTCTGAATTTTTTCTTTGACTGATCATGATCATGATTGAACCTTTTTTTGTGGCTTGAACATGGATGGTATTCTTGAAGATGTATCTCCAATAGTTTTCTTAGATTCTGGTTGACCATGATTCCTTTCTTTGAGTACTTATGCGTAACTCTTTCTATTTTCTTCATTCTTCTTTTCTAGCAATGTAGAGTGCTTCTCTTCATTCTCTACAACTGATGTGGATGTTTTTGTCCTTTCAACTTTCTTGTTGAGCTTGTCGATTTTAACTCTTAGTGTGACAACTTCTTCTTCAAGATTCTCAAGCTCTTCTTCTTTCTTCATTATCTGAGACTTCATGACCTCTTCTGTTCTCTTTGCTTCTTCAATTTGGATTTTCAATGTAATAATTTCTTCTTCTATTCTTCTCTCTTCTTGACCAAACTCTTCCTCAAGTTGGTTTAAATCATTGGTTCTTTCCTTGAGATGATCCATCAATATATTTTCTCTCTTTTTTGCATCTTCCTTTTGTGCTGCTATGTTGGCTTCTAAACATTTCTTTTGATATTCTAGAGTTTCTTCAATTCTTTTTTCCTCTTCTAGTTGATCTCTTAAATTCTTGATGACCTGCTGATCCTTTTTAGAACCTTGAACACTTTGCTTTTGCTTCATCAATTCTTTCTTGGATGACTTGTTTTCTTCTCTTTCTTTCCTTAGATATTTAACTGCACTGGTCAATTTTTCCTTGTAATCAACTTCTGCTTCATCATACTCTTCCTCTTCTGAATCTGTCTAACATGATGAGCATATTTCTTCTTGTTCTGTATCTGCATCTTCTTTGGCATTTTCTAAATCTACAATGGGTGAAGAATATATGTCATGTAACTTATCCCAAATTTCTTTGGCTGATAAACATTTACCAACCTTTTCTCTTACCGGTTTAGGTAATCCTTCCTAGATGAAATCCATTGCTATTTTTTTATTCTTCTTCAATTCCTTCTTGGTTGCAGTCTTTGCCCTTTTTGAACTATCATATCTTGTAAAAAATGATAGCCAAATATAATGTCTCTGTGCCTGTAAAAATACTTTCGTCCTTCTGCTCCACATCTCATACTTAAAACCATTATGACCATTAAACATTGGCACTCCATTCTCAGAATAATCCATGAAATACTTCCGTCCTTCTGCTCCACATCTCATACTTAAAACCATTCTGACCATTAAACATTGGCACTCCATTCTCATAATAATCCATGATCTCCTTCCAGTGGTTAAACTATTTCTTGAAGGAACCTTTCTCTAATACCAATTGTTGGATTACTGAGAGGGGGGGTGAATCAATATTAGAGCAATTTAGTCCCTTTTAACCCTATAATCCAAGTGTTATAACAATGAAACATTATTATCCAATAACTGAAGAGTAAATAAGCAATGAACAATCATACACATGCACATTACACCAGTGTTTTACGTGGAAACCCAAATCGAGAGAAAACAACAGAATTCTTTTTCTTATATATCTTGAAGAATTAAATTCATTGGAAGCACCAACTTCCTTTGTTTTCTAGCTGCAATTGGAAGGAGGCTCCAACCCCCTAGTTTCTTATGCTACAACCTGAGGGAAGCTCCAACTCCCCAATTCTCTGGCTACAACCAAAAGGAGGCTACAAACCCCTATGTTCTCCGGCTACAACCGGAAGGTGGCTACAACCACCTGTCCTTGCCCCGTCCTGCCACCCTGAAGTAGAAGTAGAATGATGAAACCACTATCACACTATCACTGTGAGATATACCGCTGTAAACTTGTACCAATAAATCTGAACCGTGCATCAGCCATGCATCAACCTGTACCTCAACCTGTAATCAATTTGTACCATAAACCAGTGCATCAACCATGCACCAAC
>SNQJ01S0004443.1:409399-426800 GCA_010110895.2 Picea sitchensis | reverse complement strand
TGTATTCACTTTGAATTATAATACACTCATCACTTCACTTTATTATTTACCTTTTAAAATCTCTTAAACCACTTTGATTATTTTGACCTTTTGGGGCTTCTAGATGACATATGAGGGTCCTCCAACTTCGTAAGGCCATAACTCGCAAACCGTGAGGAGTTATGTGACGTTCTACATACCACAAGAAATGAAATGACATGTACTATCCATATAGAATAGTATTATCTAAAAATATATCATAACTCATACCATTACCCATCAAACAAACTTGGGTCCATTACACAACCCTGGGGTCTCCAACTTCTCATGGCCATAACTCTCTAACCGTGAGGAATTATGTGATGTTCCACATACCACCGGAAATGAAATGACAAGCACTATCCATCTAGGATATTTTCCCTGACAAAATCACTTTCCTTCATCTCATTATTCCACAATTAAGCATGGGTTCTCTTGCTCCACAAAGCATCTTCCCGTGAGGGCTTTCACCATAAGGGGACCACTTTGGAGTTCATCCATATTTACTTCTTATCAAAAATGACAAAACAATAATGAGTCATATTTACATAAAACAATATTGGTTCCATTACCCAAACCTTTGTGCTACGGGTCTTTCTTCAAGGGTTGACATCAATGACAACCAACCTTAATCAACAAGTTGATCCCACCACATGGAGGCCTTTCCTTTGAGTTGATAAATAAACATTCTACCTTCAGCATGGGAAGAATAATTATGCAATTGAAAATACTTCATCATGCCTAGCAACCATGTTTCGACATCTTGATCCTTCTTGTGCTCACCATCAAATGTAGGAGGTTTGATTTTGTTCATTTCTCCTCGCAGCTCATCCACCCCAGATCTCTTATACCTTATGAAAAGGGATATACTTGAGTTGTTTCCTACTCTCTTATGGGAATGCCTATGGGAATGATGGTGATGCCTACTAGCACTTTTTTCTTCTCCCTTCTCCTCTGAAGATTTGTGACTCTCATATCTACTTGAGTTACTCTCCTTAACCAATTTCTTCTCTATTCTATTCAAACCTTCCAATAACTTCATGTTGAAGTCATCCTGCTACTCTTTGGCTTTCATAAGCCTTTCATTGTCAGCTTTATGGCTTTGGACATCCTTCTGAAAATTCTTAATGGTCTCAGCCATATTCATATCTTCATTCCTTTCTTCTCGATTTCCATTGGAGTTCATTCCTTCCATGCCCAAATGGAAATCCATCCCACTTGTCTTCTCTAGATGACTGTAATTCCCCTGTGCCTCTTCCATTCCTACGGAATCTGCACTAGTCTGTCCTGACCGAGTTGTTGTTAACTCTGCAAAACGTGCATCCATCAAAACTAATCAGAGTAACCAATCAACAATTCATGAGAATATGCACCATTTCGATTCAACATACAGATCAACATTATCACTCCCAGTTTCCTAGTGTTATCACCACGACAATTCTAGAGAAGACCCAAGTCTCGAGAATGCTAACATGCAGTGCCTTCCGAGATACACTCGAGAAAGAAGGTGGTATTGTCGAAACCACTTTCGCCAGGACACGATATCACGTGTCCCAACATGTCAAATCCAACACTCATGGAGTGGGTGACGACTGGTCAGATCACCCTGCTTCATTCGCTTGATACTTTGCAACCATGTGATGTCAGTTGAACATCGTGTTGGCAGGCATAATATAATTTCTATTTTTACAAGCTGCCTACACAGGGTCTTTAAATTCTCGTTACTCATCATGACCATTCTCACTAAACGACACTTGTCACTTGTCACTTCTTACACATTTTTCTTTCAATTTTTGTTTTCATGACTGTATGCATGAAAACTCACAGCTGGAATTGACACTATGTTTCAATTTTTGATTAAGGAAAACTGTTCCTATGGTCTATTATCGAATTGTCGTCTTTTTCTATGAGCATGATTGTTTTCCTTGTTTATAACCCCTTGGTCTTAAATGTGCATTGGTTACATAATTATAAAACCTCCACTCATTTATTATTCGATTAATATCAATGGGGTTTTGATTCATAAAAATTTTAATGGTTCAATGCTTATTTGATACATTTTTCTTTGTAACCAAGTCATGGATGTGCGTACTATGGTTTTCAAATGTTCTGATCCTTATGCATACCATTATGCCAAGGTGTCATTTTAAGTATAGCGTGATATTATTGATCTATATGGCCTCAGGCTTCATGATCTCATTCCCATGCATGGTGATTAATTCTTCTGCCTACCATTTCGAACTGTCTTTGCATTGCACTAAGGAAACTCGGGACTACGGCTCTATGTTTCTCAATCAAACCCTACCTCCGATTTTCATGTTGATTGCCTTCTGTTAGCCATGGCTCCTGTGGTGAGTATTGAGCCCAATGGCATCCAAACCTTGTTATCGTATGATAATGCTAGAGACGACTTAGAAAAGAACGACTAGCGCTTGTTTATTGAAAAGTTTAAGGGTTTCAATCTGAGAGTTGCCCAAGATTTCGCATTGACTTTCGATGGTTGCAGAGCAAACATAGGAGATGTGCAACTTGAGGTAAATGAAGATTTTATAATCCAAGCTATGGGTTTACCCATTGTTGGACAAAAGTGGTTCAAGAACGCAAAAGTTGAAGAGGTCCCCTGGTCATTATTGTTCACCTCAAGGAAAATTACCAGTTGCGACCGAGGTATGCCTGTCTCATCTTTAAAACCTAGATGGAATGATCTGTTAGCTATTGTGAAATAGTTCATTACATGTGAAGGAAGATTTGGGTTGGTTTTCTTGTATCACCTGTGATTGCTTATGAGTTTCATTGACTTCCCGTTGAAGATGCCCTACTTCCTCTTTAGAAGTCTGTACAAAATGGGAAAGCGGTTTAGGAGGCAGAAGTCTGATTCTAGTTTGTTCCATCATGGTTTAATTAAGATTATCATTGTGCATCAGTTGCAATTAAACAACGATTGTTGGGATGATTTTGTGTTATGAAATGGGACAGGTTGACAAGCCTGTTATCACAGAAACCCTTGTGAAACCTACCACCTCTCCACCACTGCTCCTGCCCTGTGATCCTATCTTTAATTTGAAACCCTCGACCTACCTTGATGCTACTCAACCCGAAAATCAACCGGATTCGTATCCTAAGAGTTGTACTAAGACTGTTAAAAAACCCATAGGGAAAAAGATTAAGGGTAGCGTCAATGTTAATTATAAGAATAAAAGGGTCGCTCGTTGGATTTCATGATGTGCTCGAAACAAACCCAAGCCCTGTGCAGACACAAAAAATCAAATTGAGGTAAGTGAGGATTCGGATTCGGAAATTGAAAGGTTCTTGGCCGAAAAGTATCCATATTCATATGGACTTTTCCCTGACAGACCCTACGATTATGTTACCAACTTGCCACCGTGTCTAAAGGACAATCCTGATTTTCTTGGCATCGAACTTCGTGACAAACCTACCTTTCAAATGGATGATTCTCCAATAGTTAATGATATCAGTGCCAATGCACATTCCCTACAGCAAGAGTGTAATGAATGTCGATCCTGGATCAATAGGTATTACAAGGATGTGCCTTTACTACAGTCCCAGCTTAAATCTTTGAAAGACCAGGTGGATTCATTAACAAATGAGAACAGTAGGCTCCAATCCATAGCTCAAGAAAAGGACAAACGCCTAAAAACTACAGGGTCTGTCATTTTTAAGAATGTAGAAGCAGCGACAACAATAGTAAATTCAAAGATTTCTTGATTTGTTTGAATCCCATGATTTGAGGTATAATTTTTTTCAAGTTTAGCATGATTTTGTCTTCCTCAATTTAGGATATACGATTTGTTGAATAGATTACTTTTCTTATAAAAATTAGTTTGTTTTGTTTGTTGAATAAAATATGATTCTAGTTATAATTATAACTAGCTACAGAATCATGAGATTTTGTAGCTAGTTATGAAAAATTTGAATTGCTTGTTTTGATAATTGAAAAATACATCTAAAATCTTTTTATTTTTATTTGTTTTCAGGAACTCATGATTTTCAAAGAGATATGAATCACTATTGGGATCTCCCAGCCATACCATCTTTATGTTTTTAGTAAATAGATTAGGCTGTTAGTTTTTTGATATCAAGTAAAATCTGGGAGGTTGCATCCCCCACATTTTTGAACAGATTTGATGTTATAAACAAAAAACATTTTGTTCCTGGAACCTATATAAGCATGTTATTTTGTAAACATAAAACCATCTCTACCTGGGGAAAGACTATGGATTTTTCCATTTACTGACTTGAATGAAATATAATATTGGTCACAACTTTAGCTTCTCCATATTGTGGTTTTATTCAAGTTATGATTGTTTCAATTCGTAATTAGATTATGATTGCTTTAGCTATCGTGGTTTACTACAAATTGGTATGTTAAAAATTTATATGATATCCATGTTTTATGTTCCAGATTTAACATACAGTAATCATTCTGTTCAAACTTGAGATTAAGAGATTTATCTTTATCATTTGTTGAACATTAATACACAAGTTCTCACACCAGGATTTATCTTAATGTGGCTTCTTGTCAAATTATAAGATTGTTGTGATTGTATCTCTTATATGTTATATCATTCGAATTCCATTATTACTGCTTCACGTTTATGAGAAGAAATTATAGGATCTATTGCAGGTTTACCTCATCAGACAGGGAGATTGGATGCTACACAATGAACAAATATGGGACGCGATAACAAGTCAGTTTGCTAGTTTAATTTCATTAGTTTAATGAATACAAAAACTTCCTGTAGCTAAATTTTTTTCTATTATCTGTGATTTCTGTTTTCAATTAAACAGTTTGATATTTCCATTTCTCAGTTATTAATATTATAAGGAAATAAATCAAAAAAAGATTAAATAGTTTTACTATTGTTTAAGGAATCAATTGATAGTTCGATTTTCGCGGATTTAGATTAAAATTCGTATTGTGTTGATATTATATATATATTAGAAATAGAATCAGTTGTATATATTGTACATATAATAAGTAGAGTGATTTTAGAAATATTAGTTAGTAAATTGTAAATATATATTATATTTATATATAGTTTTCAGCGATTACTATTCATCAAAGTTATTACATTTCGTTTAGTTTTTTTTTTTTTTTTTTTTTTCTTTAGGACTTAGATCAGCCAACAGAGCTGCTAAACCCGTCGGAGTGGATTAATCCAAACAACTTGGGTTAAGTAGACAACCCCGGACCAAATTCACTCCTCCAGTTGACGAGCGGTCATCTTTTCCCATCAACAAATGGCACTAGAAGGAGGACCTGAAAAATATTTATGGGACGAGGAGGTCGTAAGACTCCTCCACCACCTACCTTCTCACCTATAGTGACTATAAGTCATTCAGATGACAACATTATCCCTAAAACAAAAACCACATCAAACGATGATCTATGGGTCATAGTTGAACCGGTAAATACAAATCCTACAGGTGGTGACATACAAGAGATTGTTCGGCAATCTCTCATAAGAATGCACAGTGCCTTAGCCCGTATAAGACAACCAAACTGACCTTTGAACCAACCATTAGACTTCTTTGATATCATAGAACAACTTGGAGGCATTGACCTTACCTTAAACCCTACAGATCCAATCCTCACTCCTGCAGCAGGAGGGTCTGGTATACCACCATCACCACCTCCTTCATCTCCTTCTTCCTTTGGAGAAGAATCCTCTGATGAAGGCAGCTCCTCATCCTAGCCTTCAACATGACCCACACCTATGGCCAACCCAAACAATCCCACCAGACCCTGGCTCGACCAAGATGCAGTGGCCATACCTGGGCCTCAACATCCTTTACCCAAACACCCAGAGAAATGGCTCCGTAAATTTGACCCGGACTCCAAGAAGTTAGCTGAAGATCACATTAAAAAGTTTATGTTAGCCATTATACTCCATAGTGTTGAACACGAAGACGTAGTCTGTAGATTGTTTCCCTACACCTTTGAAGGCAATGCCTCTACCTGGTACTTTGCCCAACAGCCTCACACCATCGTGTCATGGGAGAAATTTGAATCTTGTTTCCTTGAGAAGTTCGGAGACGACAAGTCTCCTGAAGTTCTAGTCATGGAGCTTTCTAGTTTAAGAATGAACCCTAAAGAAAAGATCAAAGACTTTAATCAAAGGTTCTTGACACTAAATAACCGAATCCCTACGTATTTGATGCTTACCGAGAATCTTATTATCGCATATTATACGAAAGCATTACATCCAAACATAGCCATTTGGGTAAAGAGATCCAAGAAAGCCACGTTGTTAGAAGCCTTCGAAGAGGCCAGTCAGATCGAGAAAGACATTCTCAGTTTAAAATACACTACTAGCAACGAGACAAAGACTAGTTCATCGTCCAAAAAGAAAATCGAAATCCTCCCTAGGCCTTCCCAAAACAAAGCTCAACCTGAAAGCTCAGATTTAGAAAACTTACAGAAAGTCATTCAAAAACTGTCCAACCAAGTTATAGATTTGAAAAGGTCGGCTGAAGAAGCTTCTTCGAGCAAAGGGCCTTACAAACCCCCTTTTAGGAAGCCTTTTCCCACCAACCGACCTAATTCAAATACTAAAGGCCTAAATCTAGAAAGCCTACAATTTGCTATTCAAACGATTCTAGAAGCACATGATAACTTGGTGCCTCCTGAGATTCATAAAGAAGTAGCCGAACAAGAAATATTAGAAAAAGATGAATCCTCTCCGAATATTTTCGGACATTTTTCGGATAGCATTTTTCAATCTAATTTCGAAATAGTGCATCCTTACAATACTAGGAGCAAGACAACAAATAAGCCTTCTTCTGAAATCACTCCAACTTTACCTCCAAAATAGTCTAAATCAACTGAGACTAAACAGAATTCAGTAAACCCAATATTAGATTATGATTTGGTTGAAGATCTAAAAAATCTTAGGGCTAACATTTCTATTTATGAATTATTAAAATTCCCTTTTCTTCTGCAAAAAATGCTACAAAATATTGTAGAGAACAACCAAAATGTCAATCCAAGCAGTAACAAAGGTGTTCAAAACAACCCGAAAGTTCCTCAGAAGGCCTGAGCCAAAACCACATCCGATCCCCATGATAAAAGAGACCTTCCTGTAAATAATGTAACAAATGTAGATAAACCAGTTTCAGAGGCTGCGAGTAAAAAAGAAACAAGCTTCCACTATTAATACTCGCAGAAATGTCCCTCCATTTTTGTTAACTTTTGAAATTTTCAATAGGAATGTACATAACTGCATGGTAGATTCAGGTGCATCATCTAACGTAATTCCTTGGTCTGTTTGTCAAAAGATTAATGCCGAAGTTCAACCATCCAGCTTAAAAATTATCCAGCATGATCGAACTAGTGTTAAAGAGATAGGCGAATTAAGAAATGTGCTTATAAGATTGTCATCTAAACCTAAATTTCATCAAGTGATTGATATTATTTTTGTAGATATCCCATAATTTTATGGTCTGTTTTTAAGCAGAGACTGGTCAGAACAATTACACAACTACTTTGCGACAAATTGGTCTCACTTGTGGCTACGCGAGAATGGAAAGCCCAACAGTATCAAAGTAAATCGTGAATGTTATCTGAAGTTCACGGTGACTGATTTAAATGATCCCAATGAACCATTCACTCCTTCTGCTGATTCACTCGAAATACAGGGGATGGATACTTTTTTCGGTAATTTCATGGTCGAAACTTCCAATATCACTAACCCGGAACAACAGTCTGAAATTTTGACATATACACAGCCAACAACTTATTCTCAGTGGTCACATGCAACCGACGACAATCAAATATGGTCTCTATACTTTGATGGGTCAAAATCCAAGGAAGGAGATGGTGCAGGTTACGTGCTCATCGATCCAGCAGGTAACAAGACCCTGATTGCTTGCAGGTTAGAATTCGAATGTACAAACAACACAGCAGAATATGAGGCACTCTTGCAAGGCCTCAGAAAAGAATTAGATATGAACGTTCAAAATTTGACTGTCTTTGGTGATTCAGAAATCGTGGTTAGACAGGTAAAAAATTCTATCCACTGTTTATCCCCGCACCTTAAAAGCTACCAAACTGAGGTATGGAATTTAATGAACAAGTTCTACACATTTAACATAAATTCTATTCCTAGATTGAATAATTCGGAAGCTGATTTGTTAGCTAACGTAGCTTCAAAACACTTTCCTGCAGAAGGCTTATCTCCAAATGCATTCTCCGTCGAACTGTTGTTCAGACCGTTCATCCTAGACAACATCACGAATTGGAGAGTCTTCGATGACAATCAACAAATTATAAGTTTTCTTCATATGGAAGAAACTTTCTAGGGTGCGGTGATCGACAAAGGGACCCATGACGAAAATCTTCATGACTTTACGGTAATACCAGATCCAAGATCTCCAGATTCTTCATTAGACATGGTAAATTCTATCCTGAAATCTGTAGTTAGATTAGAAAATTTTTATGATCTTCACGACAAGTTCAGAAAATCAGTGAACTGTAAAATGAATAGTTCCTCTTCGACGCATGAAAAGGTAAATTTGGGAACTAAAGACAACCCACAGTGCATTAATTTAGGGGTGGGGTGTTCTGAGCAAGAAAAAATAGCGTTTATTAAGTTGTTTAAGGAATTCAAAGATGTTTTTTCTTGGACGTACAACGACCTAAAAACATTTGATCCTAACATCATATAACACGTTATCCCTATGAAACCCCAAACCCAACCTTTTCAACAAAATTTAAGGAAAATGCACCCAAAACCCGAACCAACTGTCAAGAAGGAATTAAATAAACTCTTGAACGCTAAGATAATATTCCCAGTTAGGCACACACAATGGGTCTCTAATCTTGTCCCTGTCCGAAAGAAGAGTGGTGAAATCCGACTATGTGTCGATTTCTGAAATCTCAATCGAGTGTCTGATAAAGACAACTACCCTGTCCCTCCTATGGAACAGATCCTTCAACAGGTATTTGGTTCTGAAATATTATCCTTGTTGGATGGTTTTTCAGGATATAACCAAGTCCTGATGTCCCCTCCAGACCAACTCAAAACCACCTTCCACACTCCATGGGGCACCTACGCTTATAGAAAGATGCCCTTTGGACTCATAAACGCCGATTCCACTTTCCAGACAATGATGGACATCGCTTTCCGAGGCTTAATCAATCAATCTGTTGTAGTTTACTTGGATGACATCACTGTCTTCTCGAAAAATAAAGAAGATCATCTAGCTGATTTAAGATCAGTTCTATAGCGATGTCGTAAGTACGACATTTACTTGAATCCTAAAAAATCTATCTTCGCAGTAGAACAAGGTAAACTACTTGGATTTATTGTATCGAACGAAGGGATGATTATCGAACCTGAAAGAACTCAAGTCATCTCAAAACTGTCCCCTCTCTCGTCAAAAAATTCCATGCAATCTTTCTTAGTTCAGATAAACTTTGTTAGGAGATTCGTCCCCAGCTTTTCAGAAATGGTGAGACCATTACAAAACCTAATAAAAAAAGATGTACAGTACCATTGGGGACCTTTAGAAAGCCAAGATTTTGATTCAATAAAAAGGGCCATAATAGACGCTCCTTCTTTAATGAGTCTCGAATTTTCTCAAGACTTCACCCTCTACACGTTTGCCTCTGACCGTTCATACATTGTTGTCCTAACTCAAAAGAACACTGAAAACAATGAAATCCTAATCGCCTTTATGAGCTCAGCCTTCAAGGAGGTGGAACTTAATTACCTAGCAGTATATCAACAAGCCTATGCTATTTTCAAAGCAGTAAAGCACTTCTGATCTTATCTGTTGAAATCTAGGACGAAAATCATTGTCCCTTACCTAGCTGTCAGAAACCTGTTAGTACAGAAAGAACTAGGCGAAAAAAGGGCAAACTGGGTCACATCCTTGCAAGAGTATGACATAGAAATCACCCCAGCACAAATAGTAAGAGGCCAAGGTTTATGCAAATTGGTCGTTGATTCAACTGTAGGACAGCAAGAGAAAAATGATATGTTAAATCCAGGACAACACTATCAGAATCAAATATGTTGTGCACAAAACCCTGTTAGTCCCTGGTATGATGATATAAAAAAAATTCTTATACACGGATCAGCTCCACGTCACCTTGATCCCACAAAAAGGAGAGCACTAAGATTAAAATCTGCTTCTTTTCAGCTGATTAATGGTATTTTGTTTTGTCAAAATTTTGATGGAGTACTAATGCACTATCTTGAGAAAGATGAAGCAGAAAAAGTCTTATTGGAATTGCATGCAGGAGAAGTTGGTGAGCATTTTGGTGGAGATACCACTGCCAATAAAGTATTAAGAGCAGGTTATTACTGGCCTACCCTTTTTAAATATGCTCATGCTTTGTGTCGCAAGTGTGTAATTTGTCAAAAAGCATCCGGATGGATATAGAAACCAACTTTCCCTCTGCAACCAGTTTCAATAGACTCCCATTTTCAGCAGTGGGGTCTAGATATTATAGGCCCAATCAATCCTCCATCCTCGCAGCAGCATAAGTATATCATAACAATCATAGATTACTTCACCAGGTGGTCTGAGGTTGCCCCATTAAAAGCTGTAAATACCAGTCAGGTAATATCCTTCCTCAATTCAAATATTATTACCCACTTCGGTATTCCTGAATGCCTAGTATTTGACAATGCCTCTTATTTTTCGTCTATTGAGATGAGTGATTTCACTCTAGAAAAAGGAATCAAATTAAAGTATTCTACCAGCTATTACCCCCAAGGCAACGGTTTGGCAGAATCGACTAATAAAAATATGATCAAAATTATCAAGAGAACAGTCTCTGAGAACCATAAGAATTGGCATAATGCATTTTTAAACGCAATCTGGGCTGATAGGGTAACTCCTAAAACTATTGTGGGTAACTCACCTTTCTTTCTCGTTTACGGCAGGGAGGCAATCCTTCCACCACATGTCCTTCTTCCATCTTTGCAGTTAGCACAGAAGGTACAGGAAGAGGACTATCCCCCTTTGGAGAGTCGAATTAACGCTTTGTTAAAATTAGAAGAAGTGAGGGCTCAAGCAAAATGGAAATTGGATCAACATCAACTCATTGTTAAAAACTGGTTTGATTCCAATTCTGCCTCTGACATAAATTTTGAGGTAGGTGACCTTGTCCTAAAATGGGACAAACCCCATGAGGGAAAAGGAGAGCATACAAAGTTTCAGAACTTGTGGTTGGGACCATTCTTAATTGCTGAGAAATTAGGTCCCAGTTCCTTCCGATTACAAAATTTAGAGGGACAACCAGACACCTTTCCGGTGAATGGCCAAGCTCTAAAAAAGTACTTTGCCTTATGACACTCCCATGTACACTGTGTAAATATTTTTTGTTTTGTTTGCTGTTTGTTTTGTTTGCTGGTTTGTTTTGATTTTTCCTTTACACTTATCAGTCTTTCTTTTTGAAACACACATGCTTGCATCATGGGATAGCTCAGACGAAGAGAACATAAAAATTTCCCCTCTAAAAATGACTGTTGAAAGTTGTTTAAACATCAACTGTGATATTTTTCTGAGTTTGCAGCCATGTTAAAGATAACTTTTTCCACGTCACCTTGATCCCACAAAAAGGAGAGCACTAAGATTAAAATCTGCTTCTTTTCAGCTGATTAATGGTATTTTGTTTTGTCAAAATTTTGATGGAGTACTAATGCACTGTCTTGAGAAAGATGAAGCAGAAAAAGTCTTATTGGAATTGCATGCAGGAGAAGTTGGTGAGCATTTTGGTGGAGATACCACTGGCAATAAAGTATTAAGAGCTGGTTATTACTGGCCTACCCTTTTTAAAGATTCTCATGCTTTGTGTCGCAAGTGTGTAATTTGTCAAAAAGCATCCGGATGGATACAGAAACCAGCTTTCCCTCTGCAACCAGTTTCAATAGACTCCCATTTTCAGCAGTGGGGTCTAGATATTATAGGCCCAATCAATCCTCCATCCTCGCAGCAGCATAAGTATATCATAACAATCATAGATTACTTCACCAGGTGGTCTGAGGCTGCCCCATTAAAAGCTGTAAATACCAGTCAGGTAATATCCTTCCTCAATTCAAATATTATTACCCACTTCGGTATTCCTGAATGCCTAGTATTTGACAATGCCTCTTATTTTTCGTCTATTGAGATGAGTGATTTCACTCTAGAAAAAGGAATCAAATTAAAGTATTCTACCAACTATTACCCCCAAGGCAACGGTTTGGCAGAATCGACTAATAAAAATATGATCAAAATTATCAAGAGAACAGTCTCTGAGAACCATAAGAATTGGCATAATGCATTTTTAAATGCAATCTGGGCTGATAGGGTAACTCCTAAAACTATTGTGGGTAACTCACCTTTCTTTCTCATTTACGACAGGGAGGCAATCCTTCCACCACATGTCCTTCTTCCATCTTTGCAGTTAGCACAGAAGGTACAGGAAGAGGACTATCCCCCTTTGGAGAGCCGAATTAACGCTTTGTTAAAATTAGAAGAAGTGAGGGCTCAAGCAAAACGGAAATTGGATCAACATCAACTCATTGTTAAAAACTGGTTTGATTCCAATTCTGCCTCTGACATAAATTTTGAGGTAGGTGACCTTGTCCTAAAATGGGACAAACCCCATGAGGGAAAAGGAGAGCATACAAAGTTTCAGAACTTGTGGTTGGGACCATTCTTAATAGCTGAGAAATTAGGTCCCAGTTCCTTCCGATTACAAAATTTAGAGGGACAACCAGACACCTTTCCGGTGAATGGCCAAGCTCTAAAAAAGTACTTTGCCTTATGACACTCCCATGTACACTGTGTAAATAGTTTTTGTTTTGTTTGCTGTTTGTTTTGTTTGCTGGTTTGTTTTGATTTTTCCTTTACACTTATCAGTCTTTCTTTTTGAAAAACACATGCTTGCATCATGGGATAGCTCAGACGAAGAGAACATAAAAATTTCCCCTCTAAAAATGATTGTTGAAAGTTGTTTAAACATCAACTGTGATATTTTTCTGAGTTTGCATCCATGTTAAAGATAACTTTTTTGTTTGAAAAGCGTGTATTAATGTTCAAACTTGAGATTAAGAGATTTATCGTTATCATTTGTTGAACATTAATACACAAGTTCTCACAGCAGGATTTATCTTAATGTGGCTTCTTGTGAAATTATAAGATTGTTGTGATCGTATCTCTTATATGTTATATCATTCGAATTCCATTATTACTACTTCGTGTTTATGAGAAGCAATTGCAGGATTTGTTGCGGGTTTACCTCATCAGACAGGGAGATTGGATGCTACACAATGAACAAATATGGGACGCGATAACAGGTAAGTTTGCTAGTTTAATTTCATTAGTTTAATGAATACATAAACTTCCTGTAGCTAAAACATTTTCTATTATCTGTGATTTCTGTTTTCAATTAAACAGTTTGATATTTTCATTTCTCAGTTATTAATATTATAAGGAAATAAATCAAAAAAAGATTAAATAGTTTTACTTTTGTTTAAGGAATCAATTGATAATTCAATTTTCACGGATTTAGATTAAAATTCGTATTATGTTCATATTATATATATATATAATAGAAATAGAATCAGTTGTATATATTGTACATATAATAAGTAGAGTGATTTTAGAAATATTAGTTAGTAAACTGTAAATATATATTAGATTTATATATAGTTTTCAGCGATTACTATTCATCAAAGTTATTACATTTCGTTTAGTTTTGTTTTTTTCGTTTTCTTTAGGACTTAGATTGGCCAACAGAGTTGCTAAACCCATCGGAGTGGATTAATCCGAATGGCTTGGGTTAAGTAGACAACCTCGGACCAGATTCACTCCTCCAGTTGACGAGTGGTCATTTTTGCCCGTCAACACGCTGCCATGTAACGAACTCAAAAGATAATCATTCAAAATGGATTGGCCGAGCATGGCAACCCAATGCTCTTTGTACGTAATCTGTCTGTGCTTCATAAATGGAGTTATATAATTACCACTCCCCAAGTATGAATATTATTGAGTATCCATTACCATAGTAATCTTCAGCTACTCGAATTCCTGCTCTCTGTAAAGACACATTTCTGTATCCCCATCCTGAGATACATGGACAAAGCTAAGTCGGGTGAGACTGGTTATTCGAGCAACATGCTAGGCTTTCCTGCAAATAATGAGGAAAGGGTCCTTGTGCACATTCTAGAAACAAAGTTCCACACAGAGCGAGTTATAGACTCGCGATTGGAATTCAGACTGAATCCCTCTATAAAGGATTTAGTCATCAACATGCCAGCCTCTAAGAAGAAAAGGAGTAAGCGACATAAGAAGGAGGAATCTACGGTTGAAGCAGCTAAAAGTGTTGGAAAAAATCAATCAATCTGGTTAGACTCCTCTTTAAAGGTGGAGATCGCTAAGCTGAAGTAAGTCTTCAACTAAGATAATATGTCTCAATGAATTTTGAACAGCCATTAGAAGAGTTAAAGAGTACCAGAGATGATAGGCCTATTCTTCAACGACCCTTTTTACAACAGGCTAACTGTTGTCATCACCCTTTTGTAATTTTGTGATTAATATGATTATATAAATACATAAATGGGTTTTAGACTATTTTATTATAATTTCTATCTGGTGATGTTATGACCCTTGTTTTCTTTTATAATAATATTTTCTTGTAATCTTATATTTTATTTTCATCTGTCTAAATCGAAAGAAATTAAAATTTGAAATTCGTTTTAATTCATGCTTCAATGCGGTTATGTGTTTATTTTTCTTTTATTATTATGCTATTTAAACTCAGACTCCTTGCCTTCCAAGCGACTTCGTGTGCATTAACTTATACTATTCATTTATATTATCATACATAGCAATATTACAAGGTAAACGCTTCTCCGCGCACCTAAATCTACTGTGCATTTCTTCTTCGTCGTACCGACTAGTTACACGCACTATTATGGTGTTGTTTGCCAATATCCACTAGGAATATTTTTGATACTGCGCACCGATATTCCACATGCATTTTCGTCCTATGCATGCACCATGTCAAGTTTAACATATTCCTTTGCACTCAAATATATGCGCACACTACTGAATACACTGTCGTGAAACAACTTATACTCATACTTATGCGCATACCAACAAAACTCCTCTACATTAAAAAATTCTTGCGCACCCCATGTGCACCTTACTATGTGTGTTCTTACTGCGCAAGGCTAATTTCATCACGTGCATCTACACATAACAATATTCCACGCGACGCCACAATTTACTGCGCAAACTAGCACACCACGGTTTCCCGTGTGGTGCTAAATTTACCACGCACACCAGTATGCCAACCTTTTCCAAGGACACTCTATGACTCTAATTCTGGTCACTTCAAAGTTACTTTTCTGTGAATTTTCACTTCGATTGCACCCTTCTGGTCCATCCAATCTCAGTGTTGAACTGAGGCTCTGATACCAAATTGTAATGATCCCCCCTGTTGGCATCAGAAGTCACTCCTATATTGTAGCATAAGTAAGCCTGAAGCCCATCAATTTATGTCACGATTTGTTAAAAGGGGGTGATCGAATGGAAGTAAACTCAGAACAATATCACTCACTAGAAAAACTGGGTTGGAACAGTAAGGACATGCGAGGTATTGATCTAACTTAAGCCAGTAAATTTGCATAGTGGTGAGTAAGTGAAAGGAAAGAAAGGGGAAAAGTCTCAGATATGAGATCCTCTCAAATCGAAGAAACTTCAATGTAAACTTCAAACATTGCAGAACTAATACAATCAAACATACATCATATAGTTACAACAACACTCGACTGGATCATCCATACCCGGGCTTTCAGATTCAGAGGAAAAAGGAAAGGAGGAGGTTGGTCGCCATTAAATAAGAAATCTCAAAATATCATTCTATAACCAGAGAACCATAGGCTTTGTTAAAGATTTACAGCCGGGAGCTTTTCTCTACCATCGATACCTACAAAAATGGAAAAAATGCCTACATATACTTGGAACCGACCCAGGCATTGAAGGCACAATCACATCATGAGTTCAATGCTTGACGTTGAGGAGCTTCTCTGTCAGGCTGTGCATGCAGACATTGGGCAGACTGCCCATGAAGTCTTCTGTCAAATGCGATCCTTGTCAAGATAGACTGACAATGTACCTCTACACTTTGTCCTTTCCCGGCCTTCTATTTATGGAAGGAGACGACGTTCAACCACCATCAACTGCCTCAATAAATGTTTTCTCGGGATCGGGCATGGCTTGGTCAACTCTGCACCTACAGGACATGGTAGTCTCCCTTTGGATTTTGCTTCTTTTTTGGACTGCTGCAAGGGGACTCATATGGCAGATGTGGATGAGGGTTTGACGGGGGCGATGGCATCAACACTGTGAGGGTTAGACGAGAGGTGTTGAGGTGGAAGCACCAGGTGGAGAAGAAATGGAAGCTGTGACACCAAATTATGAAGCGATGTTCCACGAGAAGGTGACACCCCCGACCATCCTGAGGCCAGGGTATGCCACTCCAGAGCAACCACTCATGCTCTAACGCCAGTCGGTTACATTCCCAGCCATTAGACCCAGAACATTCTACTCTAGGGAACACTTTCATTAACATACTGCAGAACATACAGGGGCATACCCAGTAGCCAACTAAGAAATGCCACCTAAATTTACTCTTTAGACTGCATGCAACTAAAACATATACATACAACACACTCGGGGAAGCTTTACATCTAAACATGACAAACAATTACTTTCTGTAACATACAATTTTTATTTTAAAATAATAGTAATTATCGATATGCATCATTTACAGGAAATTACCCATAAGCACACAAGCAATCATAATCACATATGTAACATAGGCATGTCTCTCACAAAGTGATACTGAACATCAATATGCTTTGTCTTCGAATGATAAGATGGGTTTTTTTCTAGGAAGATTGCACTCTGACTGTCACAATCTAATCTCACTGCTTGTTGTACCAACCCAATACCTGAACACAATCTTTGTAACCACACTACTTCCTTCTTGCATGAGTGGCTTCCATGTATTCATCTTCTGTAGTTGAGAGTGCCACTATAGCCTGTCTTTTGCTCATCCAACTGATTGCTCCTCCAAATAGGTTAAACACATACCCACTTGTAGATCTTCTGCGATCCAGATCTCCAGCCTAGTCTGCATCAACAAAGCCATGTATGTCCAACACTCTATCTAATCCTGGTCTTCCTTGGTAGCACAATCCATAACTGGTAGTGCCACGAAGATACCTGAAGACCCTCTTTACTGCTGTCCAATGCTCCTTCCCTGGTTTTGACATATACCTGCTCAAAACTCCCACTACATGTGCAATGTCTGGTCTAGTAAAGACCATTGCATACATCAAACTGCCAACTGCAC
>SNQJ01S0004443.1:392227-409193 GCA_010110895.2 Picea sitchensis | reverse complement strand
GTTATTTCCTACCAACAACATGTCATCAACATACAACACTACATAAATGAAGTGATTACCAACCTTCTTGGAATATACACAATGATCAACCCTTCTTCTTACAAATCCCAATCCAAGGATGTATGTGTCAAAATTTTGGTACCACATCCTAGGTGATTGCTTTAGACCATATAGTGACTTCTTTAGCATACAAACTAGCTCTTTATTTCCCTTCACTACAAAGCCCTCTGGTTGCTTCATGTAGATTTCTTCTTCCAGATCCCCATGTAGGAATGTTGTTTTGACATCCATTTGTTCCACTTCAAGATCAAAAGCAACAACAATAGATAAAATAAATATAATAGATGTTAACTTGGCAATAGGAGAAAAAATATCACCAAAGTTAATTCCCTCTACCTGGGAATAACCTTTTGCTACTAACCGAGCTTTGTATATCTCCACTTTACCTTCTGCATTAAACTTTTTCTTAAACAACCATTTGCTACCAACATATTTTCTTCCAGCTGGCAACTAAACTATATCCCATGCCTAATTCTTATCCAAGGCATCCATTTCTTCAACCATGGCCTTCTTCCATAGTTTACTATCCTTTGAATTCACTGCTTCCCTGACAGTTCTGGGATCATCATCAGTAATAGATAAAGCAAAATTGACGGAAATCAGGTGGAATATACCTTTTTGGTTGCCTTCTTTCTCTCACTTATCTCCTCAATACTGGGGAATGAGGTTCTTCTTATTCTTCTTTTGCTTCCTCTTCTTCAGATGATTCATATTTTGCATCATCCAACTCAAGATCTATTTTCTCAGGTTCATATTGCATTGGTAGGAATTCCTGTTTGGACACATCTTTTACATATCTGAAAACAACATCTCGACTGTAAAAAAATTTCTTGGTTTCTGGGTTCCAATTCTTATAAACTTTCACACCATCTTTATAACCAATAAAGATACACTTTTCAACCTTTTTATCCAACTTACTTCTATTTTCCTTTGGAACATGTACGTAAGCATCACAACCAAACACTCTAAGATGTTGAAGAGAGGGTTTCTTTCTAGACCATACCTTGTGTGGAGTTTTATCATCCAAAGATGACGAATGCAATCGATTGACCAGGTAACATGCTGTACCCACTGCCTCTACCCATAATTCTTGTCCTAACCCAGTACCGCTAAGAATGCTCCTTGATTTTTCCATAAGTGTCATGTTCATCCTTTCTACAACTCCATTCTACTGAGGAGTGTAAGGAGTATTCTTCTACCTTGCTATGCCACACTTCTTACATAATTCTTCGAATTCATTTCCGCAGAATTCTCCACCATTATCTATTCTCAATACCTTTATTTTCTTCTCTGTCTGATTTTCTACCAGAGCCTTAAACTCTTTAAATTTATCAAATACCTCATATTTCTTTCTAAGAAAATAAATCCATGTGTTCGTTGAAAAATCATCTATGAATGAAACATAATACACAGATTTACCTAGGGATGGAACAGGAATAGGTCCAAACACATCACTGTGTATCAAATCTAAGATCCCCTTTGTTCTTGTAGCACCAGATGGGAATCTTACTCGATTTTGTTTACCATATATGCAATGTTCACAGAAATCAAAATCCAGAGTGCAATTAGACATACCTTCAACCATACCTTTACCGTGTAGTGTTCAAAGGCCCTTTTCTCCAATATGTCCCAGTATTTGATGCCACAACATGGTCTTCTTTCCAGGGACAATATTGGTCTTGTATTCTTTATTTCTCTGTTCAGGGACAACAGAACTGTTACACCCATTAGTATAAGTGCTTCCCAGTAACTTGTACAAAGTTCCACACCAAACTCCCCTCATCAACACCATTGCTCCTCATACCATCTTGCAAGTGTTCTTTCCAAATACAGTATCCACTCCTGCATCATCCATTTTGCTTACAGATATTAGGCTCCTGGCTAGTTTTGGAATGTGCAGAACCCCAGGAAGTGTTCTAATCCTTCCATCTTTTAGAAACAACTTAACCCTTCCACGTCCCAAGATTTTTGTTGTTGAGTCATCTCCTAGGAATACATCACCACCATCATATTTTTCATATTCAGAGAACCACTCCCTATGAAGAGTCATATGGTATGACACACCTGAGTCGATCAACCATATATCACGGTCTGCATGTGTACTTGTAGATGCCAGGTAAACATAGCCTCCTTCTTCAGTGGAGGTTTTCGCCTCTGTGGAAGAGGTACTATCAAGTCCCTTTGGTTTTTCAACCTTCTTAGACTTGGAATCTTTCTTATAATGCCCTGTTTTACCACACTTCCAACATTTCCTCAAAGATTTTCCTGGAGACTTAGATCTACCTGTAGATTTATATCTCCACCCCGAAGGCTTACCAGGGTTCCTGTCTTGGGTATGCCCTCTTACAAATAAAGCATTTGTTTTGTGACCATCCATTCTTTTTCGCTTCATCTCTTCAAATAACAAGGATGAAACTACATCCTCATACTTCAATGTAGATTGAGTGGTACTACCAATTGCTACAACTAGATTATCAAAAGAGTCTGGCAAAGAACATAACAAAGTAATACACTTATCTTCTTATGCAATCGTAATATTAACAGAGACAAGTTGACTTACCGGAGTATTAAAGGCATTTAGATGTTCTGTCACAAAATCTCCATATTCCATCCTAAGATGATAAAACTTCTTTCTAAGAAACAACTTGTTTACCAGGGACTTTGATTGATACAAATTCCCCAACTCATCCCAGAGTTCCTTGGTTGTAGAGTCTCCTGAGACATTCAACAAAACCAAATCTTCCAGGCAGAGTCGAATAATACTCCTTTCTCTTTTGTCCAACTTCTCCCAATCTTCCTTTGACATACCAGTAGCTGGTGTACTAATAGTTTGTGTACTCGTAGGTTGTATACCAGTAGCCTATATGCTAGTAGATGTGTACTAGTAGGCTGTGTACCAGGATCCACAAATATCCATTGTTCTTTGTCTACAAGAAGGTCCTCCATCTTCAGCTTCCATAGCTCAAAGTTTTTACCATTGAACCTCTCTATCTCTATTCTATAAGAGCTTTCCATTCCTCTTTCTGCACTCAAATCACCACTGCAAAATCTCCCACTAAACCCAGGTTTATCACAGACCGAAGATAAACTTGATCTATCAAGACCGAGCCAAACCCTCAACAACAAAGGCGTTCCTCTGAAGCCAAAAACGAGCTCTGATACCACATGTAAGTTTTAAACTTGTGAAGTAAAGCAATGAATATAGATTCATAAGCAAAACAAAATTTAATTAGTGGCTCATTCACATAGTACACAAAGATTTATACCAGAAACCCTCAACCGAGAAAACCTTTCTTATATTCATTATATCGAATTTCACCATTCACTATACAATATATATAAAAAAAATTCAGGTATTTCATAGATACCAAAACTCTAATCCCTTAATCCGAGATTAATTTACAAAATCGCTAAAAATAGCAAAAACCGCCCAAAAACAAAATTTCGGGGCGCTGCCCCGAACCCTATTGGCCTCAAGCTACTGCCCGTTTCCAAACGTTGCGCGTAACTAGGGGGGAATACCTGCCCCCCCCCTATGAAATCTCCCGACGCACACGAAACATACAGGGCACTAGTACGAGGGATCATCAAACGCATTTTTCATATCTGACGCGCCCACACACACACATGCAAAGAATATAACACATACCCAACAAGGCATGTAAATAACAAAACAACATATCCATATATCACACAATTGGTACTTATCTTTAAAAATACTGTCACCAACTACTTACAGACCGTCCATGAACCTCCCAGCCATAGATTACACTGTTCATCACTCTCAACAATGAATCACCCCCGAGCTGGGAATGAAATCCACCCAGGGTAAAGGGATTTCTATCTAGGCTAAGGCTCGTGGAAAACAGGAAAGTCTTTGTCTCAGGTGCCCACTCAATAAACAACCTACAACCTCTCATTCCACACATGCATATCCCACCCAAGGAAGTGTTCCCCTTCTTTGCTCAACAGTCCCTCAGCTGCCCCACTTCCCTTCCAGGGCTTCAGCAACAGGCCGGACCAAAAGTCTTAGAGCAATGTAGATGCAATTTAGAACCTACCAAAATCAATCCCCAACAATTCTCTCGCCCAGAGAACTGCTCACAGGCCTGAAAACCCGCTTCTTCAATATCGCTCCAAGCTAACTAGGTACACCAACCAAAAGGGACAGGGAAACAGGTTTTGAAAAAATGGAATGGCTATCTCAAGGATAACGGAATGTATGAGTGAAATGGTCATGGAGTAATTGACTAGATAACTGAGTGTGTTTTTGTAATCACTATGAACTCTCTGTCAAAATGATGGTTAGCCTGATGGTTCTCCCCCCCTGTGTTTTTTTCTGTTCGTAAGGCATCCTTCCCAAATAATCCCCCCTGAGCTTAGTTTCCCCACGATATGAATGCATGTCCCCAACTTGACACTTGTCATATTGGAAGTTGCTTTTTTCCACTTGTCCCCAGCTTTAGAACTTAGGATAAACTAAATATCCATACTATATGTTTTAGGAAATATTAATATAATATTCCTTGACTTTTGGCCCTCCCTTTCCCTAACTGGTGAAGTTCAGTCCCCCATCTCTTTTATCATGGTTGGTCTGCGCCCATTAATGTATTTTATACTATTCATGAGTCATGTACAAAGTAGGGGCATTGGCCCTTGACATCTAGGCGCGCTGGCCTAAGTCCAAGACATAAGCATTCCGACTTATAATACTAGCTCACCATCCTATAATGCATATTATATAAACAAAGGTTCTCTAACCTTAATATCGCACACACTTTGTTACTACACTCTGTATCCTCTATCTTTAAGGTTGCACACACCTTAGTTACTGCGCACGCTATTCAAAAATGTGCACATTACATCCCTTTACTGCGCAGTATATGCGTGCACCATACCATGAAAGGTGTATGACAAAAATGATGTCTAAACAGCTCACTAGCTTAAATATACTTGGAATATATTTACATTTGGGTTCGGCAGAGGGATATTACAAACCTCCTTATGCCCACATAAATGTACAATTACAAGATGATTCAAAATGAAAATGTCTCCTTGGTATATATAGGAGACTAGGAGGTATAATTACAACTAATGGACTAAAGCCGACATAAATAAAATAACATTACTAATATAATATGACCTAATTAAGGGGTAATGAGCCATTATTTAGGTCTTAACACGTCATGCGAGGCCCCGTGTGACAGGGAGTCTTAGTCCCATTAGGCTAAGGAAACTTTGGGGGAAATGTTGGTACTAGGATGCTAAAGGTTGTGGAACAGTTACAATTCATTGTTACAATACAACAAGTCAACTACAGGTCACAGGTATTCTTATGTGATTGTATCTTATGCTTGGTGATGGTATGGTACATGCTTGAGAAGCATGTCTTGTTGATGCATGGTACAACTTGGTGATATTGGTATGGTGCATTGAGTAGTAATACATCTTGGTTGTATTGGTATCTCGTTTTGCTACATAATGATGATGCTATATGCTTGAGGATTATTCTTGGTATACTCTTGAAGCATTGTCACATGGTGTATGGTTGTGATTGATATTGATACATTGTTGAGGATTACACTTGGTATATGACAACAAATGTATGAGATACATCTCTTGGTGATGTTGGTACTTGGTTGAGGTACACCATTCATGGTACTAATTTCTTGATACATCCTATGGTACATGGTGTATGGCATGATGAGTGATATGGTATATGGTTACGGTTGATATACATGATTGGTACATGGTTTATGGTTGAGGCATATAGAATAGGTTATGGTGCATGGTTGATGCACATTTTGGTACAGGTTATGGTGCATGATTGATGCATGGTTTGGTATAGGTGTTGGTGCATGGTTGATGAACTGTTTGGTACAGGTATTGGTGCATGGTCGATGCACTTGTTGTGGTACAGGTTGTGGTACACGATTGATTCTTGGTATGGTACAGTCTGATGGTTTGGTACATGCTTTGATACATGGTTGAGACACATATCTTGTGATGGTATGTTGGTGATATTGGTACATGCTTGGTAGAGGCATGTGTTGGTGATGTTGGACATCTAGTTGAGAGTTGTCCTTGGTATATGATCCATGTGAGAGGATATGTTTGAGTATCGATGATAGTGATAGGTTGGACAGTTTGACAGTGACAGATTGGATATAGTGATAGGTTGACATGTTACAGGTTGATGTGAAAGTTGTAGTGGTAGTGACAGTGACAATGGTAGTGATTGTGGTAGTGACAATTGGTATACACTTATATTCTAGGGTGGCAAGACAGAGAAATGAAAGGGGGTTCATTCCTCCTTCTAGTTGGTGTCGGGAAACATAAGGAGTTGGAGCTTCCTCCAGGTTGGAGCCTGAGAATTAGGGGGTTGTATCCTCCTTCTAGTTGGAGCTAGATAATTCAAAGAGTTGTAGCTTCCTTCAGGTTGGTACCTATAAATCAGGGGGTTGGTTCCTCCTTCCAGTTGGTGGCAGAGAATTTGGAAGTTGGTTCTTCCTATGAATGTATTATTGATATATATAAGAAAGCATTCAATGGTTTTATCAAGTTTGGGTTCCCATGTAAATTATGGTGTACTATGTACTTAACCACTAGAAGGACGATCATGGAGATCTAGAACAATGCATACATAGATAATGGAATACCATGGTTTGATGGTCAGATTGGTCAAAACTATGAGATGTGGAATATCAGGATGAATTTTTGTTTACAGGAATGGGGATATGATGTTTGGTACTTAGTTGTTACAGGATACACTACTACAAAGAAGCCAAAGACTATAGCCAAGAAGGAATTGAAAAGAACCAACAAAATTGAAATGGATTTCATCTGGGAAGGATTAACTAATCCAATAAGAGAAATTTTTGGAAAATACTCATCATCTAAAGAACTTTGGGATAAGTTGCATAATATCTACTCTGAGGAATCTCTTATCACAAAGCCAAAGAATGATAAAGAAAGTGAAAGTACAGAACAAGAAGAGAGATGATCATCATGTCACACAGATTTAGAAGAAGAAAATTGTGAAGAAGGCATAATAGAACTTGAAGCAGAGTTAATCAATGCTTTAGACGAATTGAAAAAACAAAGGAAGAAGAACACGTCTCTTGAGGAACAATTAGTCAATAATAATTCTCAAGAAAGCTTCAAAGAATCCCAACAGGTCATCATAAAACTAAAATCTCAGTTAGAAGAAGCCATAAAGATTGAAGAAACTTACAAAAATCATATGGAAGAGAAGCAGTGTAAGGAAGCTAAAATAGTAGCACAAAGAAATGAAGTAGAGAAGAGAGGTTGCTAGAAAATGAGAATGAGGAGAAGATCAAGTGTTATGTAGAAATACGCAAAGGAAGGAATCATGGCCAACTCGAATCAAAGAAAAATGATAGAGACACATCTTCAAAAAGAGCCTCCACATTCAAGATACAAAGGAGCTTCAATCATGATCATGATCAACCAAGGCAGGAATTTAGAAGGGAATACATCACAAAAAAGATCATTCACTCCCAAGTATGTAAATTTATTTTATGGTCATTGTTTTTATTGTACTAACTTTGGACATAAAGTTGCAGACTGGAGGGCTTATGAAAAAAACGTTCAAGCAAGAAATGCTTATGTGGCCCCTCATAAAATTGAATGTTACAAATTCCATAATTATGGTCACATGGCTCGTGATTATAGAAGCATGATGGATATTTCTATGAAATAGAAGACTGATATCAGATATAAGAAAGTATGGAAAATAAAACAAGAATAGGTAAATGAAGAGAAGATGAATAAAGGACAACTAGAAGTCATACTCTCAGGAATGGAAATAGTACGATATGAAGACAAATATACAAGGAAAAAGAAAGATGTTAGATACATGAAGTTTTGGAGAAGAAATGAAAAATAATAAGAATAGGTGAATAAAGAACATGTCCCATAGATCATAGGATTTTCAATAGTATGAGAAAGAAAATAAGAGCATGTAAATAAAGAACAAGCCCAAGAGATTTTACTTATAGGAATTGTAGTGCAAGATCAATCCACATGAAGAAAGGAAGAAGTCAGAGTTCAGAGAGATGAAGAGTCTAAAGATGAAGAGGAATATTACTCCACATCAGAGTGAGTATTTTTTTGAGCCACCTGACTTGGATACCTCCAGTGAATATGAATATTGAACAGAGGGAGTCAGTGTAGTAGTGTTGGCTTAACTTGTTTGCGCATGGGTTGTAACACCCAAGGTTTGGTTTAACTATAAAAAAAAACCACTAGACATCGACCCTTTCTGGATCACATGCTTGCACATATGAAATCTCACACGAGGTATCTATTGGGACCGCAAGAACCAAGCCTCTGAAATAGTAAGGGAAAGGGAGATAGACACTCGATTCATTGTTCCTTATTTTCTCTATGCATGTGATTCGACTCTAGTTAGTATTAATTTCTTTTAGATTCCTCTGCTTAGCATATTTCTGATTATTACAGATATTCCTCATAGTCACAATCATGAATATTACACCATAATTAATCGATAAATTAATTATATTCTACAAATCATAGCAACGTAATTGATAAGAACACATATATAATTAGATACCACAGGACTCAATATGCTCTCTAAACTCTCTTTTTATTCATCTGTCTCTTTGCTAACCAACTATTACATTCACAACTCTGGTATACTGTTTTTCCAGCACATTAATCTCCCAACCCATTACATATTTATACTTCAAAGTCTAGGGCTTAAAACCCTAGTCTATTTATCCCAAAAATATCCCATTACAATGCATGGCCACCTCAGTTAACTGGTTGTTCGAATTCTTCCTTCTTCTTTTTGCTCTTCATGTTGCTTTTCTATTATTCTTCTATTTTTGGAATGTCATGATGTCATCCTTCATTCGTGATTTATTCTCTCACTCTCTTGATTTATTCTTCTGTCTGTGCATTTTATTCCTCCTGTACGCTTTCTTCCTTCTCCACACTTTCTTCCTTTTGCACACTGTCTTCCTTCTGTGCACTTTATGTATACTTAGGTTTTTCTCCCAACCTTGTATCCAAAATTGTTTGTCCAACAGATCCCCAACAATCACCTGTGGCTTGTACCATGCCACTTAGGCATGTTTTCTATTCTTCCATGCCAAGATGAAGTGTTGAGAGGAAGCCTTAGTGACCTCTACCTGTTTCAAAACTATGACCTATGTTGTTGTTGTCTCCTCTATGGACTACGGGGTTAATTTTGTGAGTTGGTTATCTTCTTCCACCACTTCTTGTTTGACCTTACCTTGAAAAATGGTCAATTCTTCAATGATCCTTACCGATTCTTCCTTCCTTGTTCCTAGTCTCCGTTGAAGGATATTTTGTTGGTCCCTCAGTCTCTCCACTTCTAGACATGCCTGCCACTGATCCAAAATGGTTTCAATACGCTCCACTGGTGATAGTGTAGTTTCTTTTTTTGCTACCTCGTGCACATGTTCTTGCACTTATCTTACCTTGGAATTTATGGCATTCATTTTAGGGTCTCCCATGAGCTTTGTCAACACCTGCGCACTCTCCTCACAAAGTTTTGTGTATTTATATTCTACTTTATTAATATTGGCAATTGTTGTCGTTTCCATCCTCACCCTAACTTCGTGCACATCCGGTGGCATTCTGAGAATACTCCTCAGTTGTAAATCATGGATATTCTCTCAGAATCCCGTAATGACTTTTCCAATCTTCAACAATTGTTCCTCCATAGTGGCTTTTATTACCAGGGGAATTTCTGGTAATTCCTTGTGTAATTTATGGACAACTTCTTATGTCTTCTGCACCATGGCTTCAACTTCATCCTTCTCCTATAATGATTTCATGGCCCTTTCCTCAACCCCCTTGTTATTCTTCAGAACTTCCTCTATGAGGCCTTCAATCTCCTTCTTTTGTTGAAGTGTCATATCATACTGTGATTGCACTTGGGATTTTTCATCCCTTATTCTTTCCAAGTCTCGATTCATTGCATCTCCTTTGTTCTTTATTTCTTGCACCAATTATGCTTACAAGTCTTGTAATATTTGTATGGGAATTTTTGATATGACTATATTAAGTTGGCCCAACGCATTTATTTTCTCCTGTAATTTGCCCGCTGGAAACTCTAGTGCATCTGCCCCAATCAGTAATGTTCGATGTTCCCTTGTTAACTTTGTCATGGACAGTTGCGCGCTTTCTGCTTCTATCCTTGGTTCTATGGAAGGCTCTCCCTCTGATCGATGTTATTTCTTGACACATGATCTTTTTATTATTTATTGAATTATTCCTAGCTAGTCCTGCACCTTCTTATGTTGTTCTTCTTACTTATTTACTGCTTCCTCCCATATTTCCTTTGTGGTATCCTGTATCTGGTAACAAATCCTATCCATATCATCATTGGTTAAGATACAAAATGGGGTATTCCTCTGTGCCTTATATTTCTTCCATGCCTCTCCTACATGTTCTAGCCTCTTATCCTTCCTTTCGAGTCCTACTTCAGAGACTGTAGATTGCCCATGAATATTTCTTGCATTGTTCATCTGATCATGTTCTTCCTCACTTTTGTATTGATATTCATCCTCTTCTGATGGCCCTGTATTGTCTTCTAGGATCTTCCAATATTCCTCCCAGTCAGTGATTATTAAGTTCATGTATTTTGTTGTCAACCGGTAAAATTCCATTTAGGGCCTCAAAATAGCCTCGGAAGTTTGGAACGCGAAAAATTGCTGAAAAAATGCTAAGGTGGAAAATTGTTTTTCGACCCAGTGGAATAAGTGGGTGGCCACCAATATCCACCTAGATCAATCCTCCCTCCTTAGGAAGAAATGGTCTCCATTGCATTGAGTTCCCGGGGGAGAGGGGGAAGCGTTTGTTGAATCTGAATCTTGGTGAGTTGCTTTCCTTGCTGGAGAAGTTTCACTACTTAGCTTGTTGAAGGTTGTCACGAACCTGTGGCTAGAAGGATTGGACCTTTTTAACCAGTGTAGATACATGAGAAGACTATGTGCAGAAGGAATCCTTGTCCTTTAATTAAATCTTGTCGACCTTCTTCCACTGGACAGAAGGTGCTTGGAAGACATACATGGAATACAATCATAAACTTCTTCCCGTGTAACTTCTAACTAATATCTACATGGGAATAATACTTCTCAACTGATCAATCTATCATTATTCCACATATGTATTCAGAGAACCATCCTTCAAGAAGTTTGAATTATTTGCAGAGACAGATTCAGAGAAATTAGATAGAAAAAGAACATAATGATAGGTTGATTAGTTGAGAAGTATTATTCCCATGCAGATATTAGTTGGCAGTTACACAAGAAGAAGTTTATGATTGTATTCCATGTATGTATTCAGGAAGGGATATCTTTAGTACAAATTGTTTCAGACATGCATAGGTTGATTTACAGATAGAGAAGACTAGTAGTTACTATAATACCCCATGGACGAGCCCTAGTTGTATTCATAAATTGTAAACATGTTTTGTAGGCGGGTGAGCCGAGTTATAATAAGCTAGGAGGATTATTTGGTGATTAGGCCAGAGATCCTAGGTGTTAAAGGCCAAGAGACTGATTTTTTATATGTAATTATGCAGATCATTAACAAAATATAATCGTTGTGTGCAGACAAACCATGAAGAAAGAGTGATGGGGGACTAATCTTCCACAAGGTTGGGTAAGGGAGGAGGCTAAGTGTGTGGGCCTAGGGGCTAAGCTAGGGGGCTTACCTATAAAGGGGATAATAATTTATTATTATTTCCTAAAGGATAAGGTGGACAATTGATGAGTGTTGTCCTAAGTTCCTAGGAAAGGGGAATGAATGCAAATGTAGTGCATGCAGATCTAGGAAGACAAGTGTCGACCTGGGCACATGCATTAAAAGATGATGAGTTGAGCCGTGTTGGGGGTTCGTTATGTGGAGTCTGGAGATTCTCCAACCACTGTCTAATCATGAATGGGGACATCCACTAGGAACCCTGAAACGATTAACACATGAGTCATTTTTCCATCCTCCATTTGAGTTAGTGGTTCGTCCTGTCCATTCTTCTATCCATAGTCAGAACCCGAAACCAGGAGAGTCAACCTCTTCTTTTTTTTCTCTGGTCGTGCACCTTGAAAACCAATGGGAAAAACCTGTGGTCTGATCCATCGTCTAAACTCTTCGACCTCTTCATAGTCACGCATCCTGAAACCCGTAATCCGTGAGTCGTTCTATGTCTTCTGAGGAACCCAACACCTAGTTAATCACCTTAGCCGTGTCATGTTTTAGTGTGGGTTGTTGCCTCCTATGGTGCCATGACCATATTTTGTTTCCACTTTCATCCTTATGTGAATGAGTGTTGAACCGTTTTTGTTGTCCTCACCTGGTTGGAGCTGATTTGAGGAGTGTGCTGAAGAAGCGAGTTTTCAGGCCCATGGTAGAAGAGGCATGTTTTTAGGCCTGTGATCAGCTCTCTCTAGGTGAGAGAGTCTGCTGGGAAGTTTTTTTATCCCAGAGATATTCTAGCACCAACTATAGAGCTCTAAGAATTCCTGATCTATCCTGTTGTCGAGACCCAGAGAGGGAGGTGAAGCACTGATGGACTGTGCTTATGAAGGTGTATACTCGCAGGTGGAATAGGCATGTGGGGAATGAGAGTCAGTGAGTAGTGGGTGTAAGAAGGCTCCTGGAGAGAATGCTTCTGGTTGCAATGTGAAGTTTTCTTGTAACCTCAACCTAGTATAGGATTCCCTTGCATTGGGTGGAGCTTAGTCCCAGCTCGAGGGTGACCCACTGTTGAGCGTGATGAGCAGTGTGGTCTAAGGTTGGGAGGTTTGTGGAAGGTCTGCATGTAGTTAGTGGAGTTACTACAATTTCAAATATAAGTATTGTTATGTGTTTAATTTCAATTAAAATGCATTTTCGTGATGCTTGTAATATTATCATGTATTCCGTTGCAATGATATTTATTGTTAATTCTATTGGAAGATTGGTTGTTTTCATTGATGTCAATTCTAGTCATTGGTTTTGGACTGCAAGATTGATGAAGGTATTTGGACATGAAGGAAAATGCACATGTAGATACAACACTGATGGATGGATAGTATACATCATGTTGTTTTGGGTGGTATGTGACACATCATGTGGATCCTCATGGTTGAGGAGAAATGAATTTTTGAAGATGACAAAGTGAATTGAAGAAGGAAATACAGGTCGGCCCTAAAGACAATTAAAGAAAAGAATTACAAAATAAGAAAGTGCCAGGGCGGCCCTAATGTTAAAATAAAGTGACATAAATGGTATAAATACATATCATTATACATTCATTTTATACACAAGTCGAATTTTAGAGGAAATTTGAAGAAAAGAAGGCTGGATTTCGAGGGAGGATAAAGTGTTTTCGTGATGTGTTCTAAGGTATGTTATTTACATCTCATCTTTGTTAAGAACCAAATATCAATATAGCATAGAAAAACCTTAGAATAAGTACTCAATGCCTTGAAAAAAAGATAATTTCAGATAATAACCCTCTTTGAGGGGGCAACCTCCTTTTACCCCACATAAATGTTCAAGTACAAGATTATCCCAAATGAAAATGTCTCCTTGGTATATGTAGGATACTAGGAGGTATAATTACAACTAATGGAATAAAGATGACATAAATAAAATAACATTACTAATGTAATATGCCCAAATTAAGGGGTAATGAGCTAATATTAGGGCTTAACATGCCCCTCCCCTTGAGACAAGTGTTGTCTGCAATTATTGAGTAATGTTGGATGCTTCTGTATAAAAGACTCATCTTGCCAAGTGGAATCTTTAGCTGGTAGTTTCCTCCATTTAATGAGATATTCTGAAATGGATCTATTCCTCAGCTGGTGAATTCTTGTGTCAGTGATGGCTCTAGGATCCAATATGATTTTTCCTTCCTTCTCAAGTTCTGGCAATATAGTTTGAACTGGGATCTTGTCGCCTATAACCTTCTTTAAGCATGAAACATGGAAAACTGGGTGTACTCATGAAGATGCAGGAAACTCCAATTTGTATGCCATAGTACCAATCTTTTGCAACACCTTATAAGGGCCATAGTACTTTCGTGATAATTTATTATCCTTCTTGGATTTATTGGGGGACATCTATTTGTATGGTTGTAGTCTTAAAAACACCCAATCCCCTACTTCAAAACTTCTTTCACTATGATGTTGATCTGCTTGTTGTTTCATGTGATTCTGTTCCATTGTTAGGTTGTCCTTTAAGATTTGGAGAACTTTTTGTTGATGCTCGATGTGATATTCCACTGCTTGAACCTTAGATTTTTCTTTTAGAGAAGAAGTGATGGAAGGAGGGTGGTATCCATAGAGTTCCATAAATGGTGTCATTTTTGTTGTAGTATGAAAGGAAGTGTTATACCACCATTCTTCCAAGGGTAACCATCTGAACCATTATGTTTTTTTATCAGAGACAAAGCAACGAAGGTAGCCTTCCAGACATTTGTTCACTATCTTAGTTTGTCCATCATATTGAGGATGAGCTATGAGCCAAATGAGTACCCAAACAAGAAAATAATTATGTCCAAAAATTTCCGGTGAAGATGGGATCTCTATTGTTATAACCCTATAATTCATAGGATCATCTGTTGACTGGAAAATTTTCACTCTAGATGTATTTTGGCTTGCAAATAATATTTCATTTCTGCAAATTATTTTCAAGGAAAGGAAAAGAAAAGAAAATTCATGATTGTTGACACTGAGTGGTGTTTCCTAACCCCATGGAGACAAAAGCAAGGGAAGGGGCGCACAAAACCCACAAAAAGAACTAAGACTAAGTTTTTTCTGCATTCGCGCCTCGAGAATAAAGAACGCGCTTAGATCAACAGTCGATCTAGTGGCACGTAGATCAACGACTGACAGTGGATTATGGACCCCCTCCACTGTTCTGCTTTTAACAGTAGGGGGGTCCGAAATGGTGACTAACAAGTGCGCATAGATATATGGTCATCATGACAGCATGCAGATAGACGGTCTACAGGCGATTCTGGACTCCCCAACCGTTATGCCTTTAACAGTGGGGGGGGGGTCTGGAATGAGGCAATTTTTTCGGTGGGCCCTATCCCAACGTGTCATCCATCCATTGCATCAGACCTCCTCCACTCTAGACCACTTACTGCTTACCACCTTTCCAACTTACCACCCTTCCAACTTACCACCATACTGGCAATACCATATCGCCCCTGCCTCATGACATCATCCTCCATTATCCCGCCAACCATCCATGAATAAACAACTTAGGCTAAAAAGAACAATATGTTAATTATATTAATTAATAATTTTAGTATAGTTAGAATAGGCTAAACTAGCTAATAACTAATTAATTATTAATTAGTTAATTAATTAATTAATAATTAAGTTAATTATTTAAGTTAGTAATTAGGTTAGTGTTCCATTGCTTTAAATTAATTAAAAAACAAAACAAAAAACATATAAAATAAAACAGTAATAAAAAATATTAATTTAAAAAACAAATTAAAACACATAATAAATAAAACAAAAAGTTAAAACGTAATAAAACATTAAAACAAAATAAAAAAAATAAAAAATAAAAAAAGGAAAAGGGAAACACGTAAAAAGAAACAAAAATAAAAAATAAAAAAAATGTCAAATCATTTTCCCCCGATCCGCAACTTAACATTCACACATCCCAAAAATTAATCCACGAACATAAAAAATTACGGACCCACCCCCCCCCCCCATGTTTTTCGAACTTTAACGGAGGGGCGGGGGGGTCCGGAATAGTGGTATTGGGAGGGAAACTTGTCACCTCCAGGTGATTTCTGACCGCCCCCTCCCAATACCACTTACCACCTTAGGGGGGGTCCAGAATACCACTTACCTCTCCAAAACCGCCCTCCCCCATTTTCACAAAACCGTTGTTTTTCTATTTTTGACTAGTCTTTTTCCGAAGCAGATTCTGGGAAAACGAAGACGAAATTTTAAAATCCTAAAGATGTTTTTGTTCATCACGGGCTTAAGAAAAACAACCTCTCCTAGTTTTTGCAAAGGTGCCACCAGTTGGGAGAATCGAAGCTGTCTTTCAGTCTCATTTTTTGGATTTCTGGTTTTTCCTGTTACAGTCCTGATTTTGCGGGAGCTGTTTCGGAGAGGTGGAGACAAACTTTGAGAAACTGAAGGAGGTTTTTTCTCCAGAAAAGATAATATACAATAAAATCCTTTGGTTTTTTCATAGGTGTCACTGATTGGGAGAAATAAATGACTGAGTGGCCCCCTGTTTTGCATAAGTTCGACCCGTTTTCTCATGGCAGACAATTCAATATTTTTAGGGATTTTTGTTATTTTTGGCCAGGATTGCCCAACTTCCAATGAAGGCATTCGAAATTGACATTGTTTATAGGGTTTTGTCCCATTAAGATAGGATCCAATCCTGTTTTTATGGAAACTATTTGATCTTGTACTATTTTTAGTATTTCAGTTCCTGTTTAATATGATCTATGTTTTTGATGTAAAGGCTATAAATCCTATGATTTCAAGGTGAATGAGGGATCAGTCAGAGGACCATGATTTAATTTTTGTAAAACATCTCACTGAGCTTTCTGTATTTTCATCAATTCAATAATACAGTGCTATGCTGCAGGATTCTTGTGACTATTTCGATTGGTGATGTGCATCCCTCTTTGTAAATTTGTTTCTGTAATGTCCCCCACCTCTTAGAGAGGTGATGAGGAGACTCAGTGGCCTGGGCACCCCCACTAGGTCATAGTCTCACACTGAGGGGGGAAATGTCAAGAAGTTAAAAGTTATATTTTTAAGTTGACTTAAGAAAGGAAAAGGATAAAGGAGTAAAATATAACTCAACAGAAGAATAGAAGATTAACCCTGGGAGTTAACCTAACTCAACAGAGAATTAG
>SNQJ01S0004443.1:368771-387464 GCA_010110895.2 Picea sitchensis | reverse complement strand
GAGGAGTTGTTGGATTGGATCCGAGCGCTCGACACCTACTTCGATTATGAGGATATCGAAGAGGACAAGAAGGTAAGACATGCTGTCACCAAGCTGAAGGGACATGCAGCCTTATGGTGGGACGAGCTGCAGGCAGACAGACGGTCAAAAGGCAAACAGAAGATCAAAAGTTGGGATCAGATGATCGCCAAGATGAAGGAGAAATTTATTCCGAGAGATTACCAGATCACTCTGTTTAGGCGCATGCAGAACCTGAGATAGAAGTTGATGACGGTGAAGGAGTACACCGAGGAATTCTATAGGCTCAACATTCGAGCTGGTCATCGGGAGAGTGATGACGAAAAGGTGGCAAGATACCTGAATGGTCTCAGGTATGAGATTCAGGACGAATTAAGTATGGTTACCATCTGCACTGTTGAGGATGCGTACCAAATGGCTCTGAAAGCCGAGGAGAAACTGAGCTGCAAGAAGGGTCAGCGAGGGCGAGGCAGAAGCCAGCCTAGAGGCAAGGCGGTTGCCCAGAAATAAATTCAGAAGCCCAAGGAGGATTGGAAGAAGCCTCAGGGTAGAGCTGAAAGAGGAGGAACCTCACAGCAGAGGTAGCAAGATGATCAGCAAGGAGGATATGTTGATGCGAATACATTTCCTCGTACCCGAGGTAGGGGAAGAGGTAGAGGAGGAGTTATCACATGTTTCACGTGTGGTAAATACGGTCATAAATCCGTGGACTGTCCAGAGAGGAAAATGGACAGAGGAGGAACTCACATCACTGAGGCGCAGAGACGTGATGCTAAGTCAGAAGATGCTGACAGCGGAAGATCGCTTGGGATGCATAAGATCCTTTTGACACCTGAGGAAGAGGGGGATAGCTCAGTGCAGAGGAGCAGACTGTTCAGGACGGCTTGCACAGCTAAGGACAGAAAATGAAAAGTCATCATCGACAGCGGGAGCACTGATAATCTCGTTGCAGCTGAGATGGTTGAAAAACTGGAGCTGGAAACAACTAAGCACCCGAGTCCATATAAGGTCTCGTGGTTACAAAAGGGACACCGGGTAAGTGTCAATAAACAATGCTTAGTTAGATTTAAAATTGGGAATTATCACGACGAGATTCTGTGTGACGTCATTCCCATGGATGTATGCCACATACTGCTGGGTAGACCATGGCATTATGATAGAAATGTTGTTCATGATGGGAATATGAACACATACACCTTGGAGAAGGATGGAAGACTCCATAGGTTGCTTCCGATAAAAGATAAATATCAGGAAGTAAAGCCGGAAGTTAGCAGCACAATACTTCTCATGAGTGGGAAGGAGCTTCTCACAGAGTTGGAGAAGGATGAAGATCCACAATTCTTTGTTGTCAGGAAACCGAGAGTTGTCTTGACAAGAACGAGAGTGGACGACTTGCCGAAGGAGATTCAACAACTACTGGGAGAGTTTGCTGATATCATCATGGACGAACTACCTCGTTCGTTGCCACCGATGAGGAGTGTGAGTCACCATATTGACCTCATACCCGGAGCAAGTTTACCAAATAAGGCAGCGTACAGGTTGACACCTCAGGAGAACGAGGAAGTCAAAAGGCAGGTACAGGATCTACAGGATAAGGGGCTAGTGAGAGGGAGTTTGAGCCCGTGTGCTGTTCCGACAGTACTGAGTCCAAAGAAGGATGGAGGTTGGAGGATGTGTACAGACTCCAGGGCGATAAATAAGATCACCATCAGGTACAGGTTTCCATTGCCGAGGATGGATGACTTGATGGATTGCCTGAGTGGGGCAAATTACTTTTCCAAGATAGACCTCAAGAGCGGATACCATCAGATCCGGATGAGAGAGGGGGATGAGTGGAAAACAACATTCAAGACAAACGAGGGGTTGTACGAATGGCTGGTCATGCCATTTGGCTTGACAAATGAACCCAACACTTTTATGAGGCTGATGAATGAAGTCCTACGGGAATTCATTGGCAAATTTGTGGTGGTGTACCTGGATGATATACTGATCTTCAGTAAAACCAGGGAAGAACACTTGAGGCATTTGGCCATCGTGATGAGAAGGCTACAGCAGGAAAAGTTGTTGATTAATTTGAAGAAGTGCTCATTTATGCAGACATAACTCATTTATTTGGGTTTTGTAATCTCGGCAAATGAATTGAAGATGGATCCTGAGAAGATAAAAGTAATCAGGAATTGGCCATCGCCGAGAAATGTTTTTGAGGTAAGGAGCTTCCATGGTTTGGCGAGCTTCTACAGAAAATTTATTCGGAATTTTAGTGAAATCAGTGCTGCGATGATGGACACTGTGAAAAAGCGGCATAAAGTTTTCCAGTGGACGGCCGAGGCTGAAAAGAGCTTCAATCTGTTGAAGCGGAAGATTACGGAGCAGCCAATGTTAGTGCTGCCAGATTTTCAGAAAACCTTCCAGGTGAAGTGTGATGCCAGTGGGTATGCTGTTGGAGGAGTCTTGAATCAGGATGACAGACCGGTGGCATATTACAGCGAGAAGCTGGATGATGCGAAGTTGAAGTACTCCACGTACGACAAGAAGTTCTATGCCATCATACAGGCATTGAAGAAATGGAGGCATTACTTGATACCCAAAGAATTTGTGCTATATAGCGATAATCATGCACTACAATTCGTGAGTCAACAGGAGAAGTTGAACCAGAAGCATGCGAAGTGGGTGGAGTATATGCAGAATTTTACATTCGTGATCAAGCATATTTCGGGGACTGCGAACAAGGTAGCTGATGCCTTGAGCAGGAAGTGCTTGTCGCTGCAAGAGTTCCGAGTCAAAACCTTGGGTTTTGAAAACTTGAAAGATATGTATGCAGGTGATGTTGATTTTGGGGAGGCATACGAGGCAGCTGAGAACCCAGTTCTCAGAGATAGGAGTCCGTGGATAGACTACCTGACCCAGGATGGATTGCTATTCAAAGGCAATCAATTGTGCATTCCAGATTTCTCTATGAGAGAGAATTTGGTTAAGGAGAAGCACAACGGAGGCTTAGCAGGTCATTTCGGGCATGACAAGACATTCGCCAAGCTGAGCGAATCGTATTTTTGGCTGGGCATGCGTGCAGATGTTAAACGGTTTGTTGACAGGTGCAGGATATGTCAACATGCAAAGGGACAAAAGAAGAACACTGGATTCTATCAGCCATTGCCCATACCCGAGAGGCCATGGGAAGCCATCAGTATGGATTTTGTCTTAGGATTACCAAGAATGCAGAGAGGCGTGGATTCCATCTTTGTTGTGGTGGACATGTTTTCGAAGATGGCACATTTTATTCCGTGTCATAAGACGAGCAATGCGACCCACATCGCCAATTTATTTTTCAAAGAGATTGTAAGATTGCATGGATTACCGAGAAGCATAGTCTCGGATCGGGACACGAAGTTCATAGGTCATTTTTGGAGGACGCTATGGAAGAAGCTGGGGACTGACTTGGCATTCAGTTCTGCTTACCATCCGTAGATAGATGGGCAGACAGAAGTAGTCAACAGAATCTTGGGGGATCTGTTGAGAAGCCTGGTGACGGAGCATCACACCAGTTGGGATCAGATCCTACCGCAGGCAGAATTCGCGTACAACGATTCGGTGAATCGGAGTACAGGTAAGAGCCCATTTCAGATTTTGTATGGGACACAGCCAAGAGGAGTGTCTGAGCTCAGGGAGTCAGAACAGGCTGAAACTAGCAGCGCGAGGGCTGAAGAATTCGCTGAGGCAATGCAGGAACTTCACGCTGAGGTGAAGCAACGATTGCAGAAATCGAATCAGGAGTACAAGCGCCGAGCCGATCAGAGAAAGAGGCAACTTCAGTTCGAGGTTGGAGATATGGTTCTGGCGCACCTGAGGAAAGAAAGGTTCCCAAGGGGAACATACAACAAGCTCAAGATGAATAATATCGGGCCATGCCGAATCCTGAAGAAATTTGGCGAGAATGCATATGAGCTTGAGTTGCCAGAGGGCATCGGGATATCTTCGATTTTCAACATTTCGGACTTATACCCTTACAGAGCTGAAGCGGAAGCTGAAGTTGAGGAACCAGTGGTCCAGTGGCAGAAACAACTACCAGTTGAACAGAAACCTCAGATGGAGTGCATACTGGACAAATGAGCAGGGAAAAAGACCAGGAGAAAGAAATACTTTGACTACCTGGTGAAGTGGAAGAACCACCCAGTGGAGGATGCCAGTTGGGATACAGAGGCCGTGATACTGAAGCATGGGCAGACTGTACAGGAGTTCACGAGAAGGAGCCCATGAAATCTTTTTGAGCCGAGGAGTATGATGCAGGAGCATCACTCACTCAATCAAGCGAGCCAGCGCGAGGAGGAAAAGAGAACAGCTGGAGAGCGCCAGCATTCACAATTTTGGAACATTGTAATATGGCTGCGCCAAACATTAAATGTATTGATGTGATGAAGCGCACTTTTTATCTGTAACGAACCTTGAGCGGATAAGCTCTCGTCCTTAGGTAGCTGAGGCATTTACTTAGATTTAATGCGAGTAGATAGAATAATTAACTGTAGATTAGACAGTTTAGCTTTCGAGAGGGAAAACGGAGTATAGACACCCTCCCTTGCATCATTGTATGGGGATTCACATTAATACTTTAGCATTAGCATAGAGAGAAAGAAGCGAAGAGCCGAGAGCTTGTGAAGAACTTCCATGTACAGATATTGAATTAATAGGAGAAGCCCTGATTCAACCCAATGGATGCGTTTGATCTCTGTGTGTTACTGATACTATGCTTGTGCATGTTTGCTTCTTTTTATGCTTATCTTTTATATGCTGCATATGTGATTTCTTATCAGGTTCGTAACCTGAGAGAATGAGTTTCAATTGTTTCTCTCCTTAAGCCAGGAGATTCCTGCATCGAGTGCAGTCGAATACCTCCGCATAGAGTGCGTCGAGGAGGCTAAGCAGTTGAACCTTTGTTCTCGATTTTGTCCAGAGTGGGTTAGGTTATTCGAGCCATGCAGGTGGGCGCAGGTCGAAATTGAGTCTCAGTAGCAAGTCTGAGAAGAGAAAGGTTGAAGCTATTGCGAGCGTGAGCGCATGGAACCCAGAAGCCCTAAACACTTGGAGAGTGGTTGAAGGTCGAAGAGTGCATAGGAAGTGTGTGAAGAGTATCCTGAAGGAGAAGAAGGAAAAGAGCTCAGGAGGAATAATTCCTTCGTTTCGTTGAGGGGACATACTCCAGGGAGGTTGTACAGGTCGAAGGTAGTGGAAGCGCAGGACTCTTCAAGAGGAAGAGAATCGACGACTTGAACCTCTTGGAGAGAATTCACCTTCAAGCACAAGAAGAAGTAAATTGCCATTGTATATCGGCCTATCGGGGTTGGTGAGTGCAAGGACTACATGCACGTCGAAATCGCGAGCTGCGATTCCCTGATTTAATCGGAGTCATCAATCGCTGGAGGGACAGGTGGCACAAAATCGAAACATCGGAGTTTCGGCATTCGGGGTTTCCAGCAGTAGGAAACTTGGAGTCGCGGACCTGCGAGCCACGAAATCCCGACGTGACATGGCAGCGTGGGACCCGGGAGCGAGTGGAGGATCGGGAATCGGCACTTCGGTACTCGGGAGTTCATAACATAAGAATTCGGTGTCGGGAGTTGCGATAAATCGAGGTTGACCGTTGACCGTCGGTATATCGGGGTCTCGGTGTTTGATAGCACGGGAAGAGTGTTTCCAATCTCGCGATCCCGCGAGACCCGACCTCCTGATATGAGAATAGGGGATAGCCGAGAGGTATCCTGTGGGTGACGAGAACTTCCAAGGAAGGTTCGGAGGAGCATTGACTCTTTCGGCCGAGAGAAAGAGAAGGTCCTGGTGGAGCGACCGCCCACTGAGGGGGAGGGTTGCATCACAGATTCAATGAAATCCAAGGTGGGATCATGTGCATCATCAAAATAGCTTTGGGACAAGATACACGACCTTTATGCAAGAGAGTAAGTAGTAGAAGAAGAAGAATTTGAAGAAAATTACAACATCTCAGATTTCAAAGAAGCAAATAAAGGTTAGTTATTTTTCTTTAATTGTGAAGGAGTAGGACATGTTGAATTTGAATGTCCTCATCCAAGAATTGAAAGAGATGAAACTGAAGAAGAAATGTCCAATGAATAAGAAGAAAATCATGAAGCAAAAATTATTCAACAAGAAGATGATAATCTTAAAAAATTGAAGCATGTTGAGATTGAAAATAGCAAGCTCAAAGACACGCATAGAAAACTAAGAAGTGAATTGGGTAGTTGTGAAAATATAGTTGTAATATTGAAGAAACAATTAGAATACTTTGAGAAACTAAGAGAAGAAACCATTTCCTTGAAAACTCTACTCGAAGAAAAAAGAAGAATAAGAGAAGTAAGGAATGCCCAAATGATGAAAAAAGAAGATGATTGTGAGAAACTTGAACAAGAAGTTGTCTCATTGAGGAAGATCTTAAGAAACTCTCTGTTGGAAGATTGGTTGGTGTCATTGATGTCAACCCTATTCATTGGTTTTGGACCGCAAGATTGATGAAGGTATTTGGACATGAAAGACAATGTACATGCAAAAAAAAAACCCATGGATGGATAGTACACATCATGTCGTTTCCGGTGGTAGGTGGCACATCAAGTGGATCTTCATGGTTGAGGAGAAATGAATTTTTGAAGATGACAAAGTGAATTGAAGAAGGAAGTACATGTAGGCCCTGAAGATAATTAAAGAAAAGAATTACAAAATAAGAAAGTGTCAAGTCGGCTCTAATATTAAAAGGAAGTGACATAAATGGTATACATAAATATCATTATACATTCATTTGATACACAAGTCGAATTTCAGAGGAAATCATAATTAAAGAAGTCTGGATTTCAAGGGAGGATGAAGTCTTTTGGTGATGTATTCTAATTATCAACAATTGCTATCAGAGAAGGTTGCCTTCATAATAGTTTAACCACTAGAAGAAAAATCCTGAGTAGATATGGATGACCATGAGCACATTTCAAATGGGATTCAAAAATTTGATGGAAGAAATTATGCATACTGGAGTGATAGAGTGAAAAATTACCTAACGGCTTTGGGAGTAGACATTTGGTACTCAGTTGTAAATGGCTATGTAATCCCTGGGAGTAGACATTTGGTACTCATTGTAAATGGCTATGTAAACCCAAATAATGCTCCAACCGCATCCAAATGAGAAGAATCTTATGAGCTGTAATTCAAAAGCCGTGACAAGCTATTCTAAGTAATCATTGGCAACTAACCATTAAGCACAAAGTGATGGGTCGCAACAATCGCCAAAGAGGTATGGGAAAAGCTCAAGAGTATCTATGAAGGTGATCCAGAATTTAAGTAGGTCAAGCTTCAATGACATAGAGAAGAATTTGAAATTTGAAGATGAATGAAAAAGGAATACATTGCAATCCCATCTTCTAGGAGTTGACAGTTGTTAATGCTATCGTGAGGATTAGGGTGAAGAGTCTGATGAATCAAGTTGTTCAGGCCAAAAGGTGTTGAGATCACTTCCTCTGAGATAATATCGAAAAAATGACAATGGATGAATTACATATCCCTTATAGCATATGAAATGAGAACATGTATAGAATGTGACCAGCCAAACAATGAAGAAACCTTTTAAATCCATAAAGAAGACAAAAGACAAGGATAACGAATGTTGATGTACATAGAAATAACAAATTTCATAAAAAGGTTCCGTATGGGAAGTGGAAGATACAAAGGTAATTCTCCACTCAAATGATTTAACCTGTGGTTGAATAGGACATATTGTTGAAAGTTGCTACTATAAAAAGAGAAGTCCTGGGACAATAAAATAACTTCCACCCAAGGATGATGACATCTCCCTCATATGAGAGTGATGAAGAAGATAATGATGGAGGAGAAGCCCTTCATAACCCAAGAAACCTAGGATGATGGATCACAAGAATTCTCAAGAAGAAGAAATAATTTGTGAATAATATTCATATGAAGAAACCAACCTCGATTCATTTTGGGGATACAAAGACAATGAGTGAACAAGAAGATGAGAATCTTGAAAGTTGAAGCATGTTGAAACCGAAAATAACAAGCTTAGAAACACAAACATAGTACTAAAAGGTGAATTGAGTTGTTGTGAAGAAGAAAATTACAAGATTGAAAAGCACTACATTAATAGATTGAAGGAACAATTAGAAGATTATGAAAAATTGAAATCATAATTGATCACACAAAAGGGGAGCCATACTATTGACAATAGAAAAGTTAGTATTCAAAAATAACTGAAAAATTACATGAGATCCTTAGCACAAAAGATCTCCAAACAACAAGACAGAACTAGGATACAATGACAACAGTTATCAACAAAACAAGAGAAGGAAGTTGAAATGATGAAACTAACACCCAACAAGTTGAACAACAAGATAGAAGACTAGAATTCGAAAGGAAGGAGAGACATCAAGAAGATCCTCTCCCATCAAAAGAAAGCACCACATGAAGGAAACTACCTAAGAATAGATCGTGAACCCGCATGGACTCACACCACAAAGAAGATCACTTACCCTTGTGGTATCAAAATTTCTTCTTGGACATTGTTATACTCGTGGAAATTTTTGACACAAGGCAATCAATTGTGAGAATCAATGAAAGGAATAACTACAAGCTACATGAATGGTGAAATAGTAGATATGGAAATGTTTGTATACCTTTCAACAAAAGTTATAATCCATTTGACCTGCTAATGGATCAAATATTGTATGTTACAAGTGCAATAATCTTGGTGACAAAGCAAGAGATTGCGAGAGAGATGAAAGAAGATAATCATATGCCAACTACAACATGGAAAAAGGAAAGAAATTCCACAGTTACCTGTAAATTTTCAATCAGTATCATCGCTAAAAGAATGCAAGAAGAAGACATTAATTGTCTATAGACAGTTGGTGATCATCTCATATGACCAGATCAAAGCAAATTTTTCATCTTGAAGAAAAAAGGTGGAAACGTTACATTTGGAGATGAATCATCTACCAAAATACTTTAAGCGGAACCGAATCTTGGAAGTGAAAAATGTAAAAGCAGGAAAATTCCTATTGGTTGAATATCTAAAGCATAATCTCCTCAAGATCGAAAAAATATGTGATAAAGGATACACTATTATGTCAACTCCCTAAAATGTAAAATCAAAGAAAAATAACTCGTGAAGATTGGTTGCAACCACAAAAACAAGATTAAGTAACATATACATCCTGCTACTACGAAGAATATAAAGAATAAAAATCCACAATAAAGGATTCCAAGGAAGAAAGTCCCAAACACCAAAAATAATGGTGAAGTAAATAATGAGTGCCAGATGTTTAGGGGGAGCATCCCCAAAGAAGAGAGTTACCTTTTGTCATTAAACTTGGAGATCCCTACCCTTTCCCATTGATGTCAAGGGGAGAGAAGTTGGGATCATGATTATAGAGCATGGAGCAGCCATCAATGACAAGGGGAGATTGTTGGAAGATTGATTGTTGTCATTGATGTCAACCCCTATCATTATTTTGGACCAAAGATTGGATGAAAAAATTTGGACATAATGAATGACACAACCCATGGGATGGATATTACACATCACAAGTTGTTTCATGGTAGGTGGAATGCCAATGGATCCCTATGTATTGAGGAGAAATGAATTTCTTTGAAGATAACAAAGGAATTGAAGAAGGAAGTACATGTAGGCCTTGAAGATAATTATTAAAGAAAATAATTACAAAATGCTAGAAAGTGTCAAGTCGGGCCCCACATTAAAAGAAGTGACATAAATTGTATAAACTAATATCATTATACATTCATTTGATACACAAGTCAAATTTCCCCGTGAGGAAATACGAATTAAAGAAGGCCGGATTTCAATGTAGGATGAAGTCTTTTGTGATGTGTTGTAAGTATCAACAACCTCAACTCATGGAAAAGTCCTAACACATCTTGGATGCATGGGTGAAAATTCATACAAATAATATCCAAATACCAACAATAAGGTTGAAGAAAGAGCTACAATGTAAAATTGATGAGAAGTGGACCAGGATACTAGAGAGAAGGAATGATTACAAAGAGATGAATATCCAAGAAGACCTCCCACCTCTGTGGACCTAAGAAGCTTCAATCACTATGAAGGGGAAATTACAAAAGAGTAGATCATGAACCCATATGGATTACATCACAAAGAAGGTCACTTTAATTCCAAGGTATCGAAATTTCTTTCTTGGTCATTGGTCACTATTACATATGGGCTGGATTATTCCATGAAATGTTTCCACTGCCCATTATTTTCATGTTTTTTAACATGGATTGGCCGTGATATTTCCATGAAATTGGCCGACATAGCCAATACCTAATAGGTTTTTAACTTGGTCGGATTTTGTCTCTATTGCCACCTAAAGTTCATCGCTATTTCCAATTTAAAATTTGCCTATCTCATTGGTTGGTGTTAACAACTAGTTGACAAGTTGATCTATACATACCTGAATTTAAGAGACTTCATTAATCAAGTTCGTGGATTTTGAGCTCTTTATTTTTCCATCACCCAATCGGTTGAACAAATCCACCTTCGACCCACATCACTGTGATTTTGAACTCTGGTGTTGTTGCATGTTTTTTATTGATGTACTCATTTAACTCTAAATTTTTTGTTCAAATGTCCAAATTTCATGTAGCTTGTTTTTTCCTTGATAATATATTATATGTGTAGTACCATTTCATGTCTCTTTGGTTTTGGATATAGTTAGTATATTCTATGGAAAATGGTATGTTGATTCCATAATATTCTAGGCTTATGGAATCCATACCCCTTCCTTCAATTGTAGCTAGAATGTCTCTCTTTTTTCATTGATAAAGATATAGAAGTGCTCTTGAAACTCAACCCTGATCGCTGAAATGATAGTAATTGATTGTCATTTTCTCTCTTTATTTTAAGAACTAACAAAAACACCAACAAATCTTGATTGAATTCCTTTGATACCACTTGTTACATCCCTAATTAAATGGTGGGATCACACCTCATAAATTGAAAATAATATAACAAGGACAATAATGGTTGGGATACCTCCACACCTAATGGTTGGCTAGCAATACTTACTAATTCAATTAAATGAAGGAAGAAATATCCATGAATAAAATCTTGAAGCTGATTGTTATATTGATAAATGATGTTATGGTACATATAAGATAAGGAGGAAAATCATGTTTATAACAATAAGATACATAAACACTAACCCTAAACTTCTTGGTGGTATATATGTTGTTACTATATAAAGGAAACATTTGTACACATATGACCTTATTATGATGTTATCTATGTCGCGTGATTAGGTACATAACAATCACTTTTAACTAACCAACTTCAACCATCTTAGCTTATGGTTAGCCACATTTAAATTTCTTGGCTTATGACTAAACACCTTTAACATATGAACTTATTATTAATGAACTTATGATTATATACCATACCTTCCAATATAAATAAAGCATATTTGTTTCAACTTTCTCAACAAAATCCACATACCCTTTCTTATATGTGATGTTGTTCTCTCAATTTTTTATAATCAAACACAATTATAGATGTAGTGATTAAATTTAGCTTCAGGTGATGTAACTTGTTTATACACTATTAAAAAGGAGTATCTAAAATAGTAAAAAATTCATGACTTAAATCTATGATAACATGATGAAATCCACTAGTCGCATTACAATGAAAATGAGAACATGCCAAAGAAGTCTTAGAAAATAAAACTACGACCACTATAAGTAGCATACAATTGTGACCATTGGGCTGTAGATGCAAATCAACACGCCATAATTTAAACCAAACCAACCCAATTGTGGATGACAGTTGTTGGCATTCTTTTTAGTGGTGAATTTCAAAGTTTGGCATTTTGTCTACAAACAAACTTAGAGGCTAGTGTATGGTGTAGAGTGATTCAAGTTTGAGAAATTCTGACCACTTTAAATGGTGGGTAATTATTTTCCATGGTGATTCAAGACACACTCACTCTAAAGTACAATTGAAGAATATCGACATTAATATTTAATCGAGCAATAATAAAAAAATCATGTCAAAATGTCTTAGAAGAAATAATTGTGAGGATTGTACATCACCGTAGTCAAACATATCATAATTGAAAGGAGTAGCTAAATATAAAATTGACAACTTATTAATTGGTATATGGTGTAGGTTGCTGTGATTAACACCGGTCGTGACAAGGACTTGTCACTATGAATGAAAATGATATGAAGCTTGCTCGGTTAAGAGCGATATTAGAGGTGAGGGGCGATGGAAATGTTATTTCCTTGATATGATTGCATAGGATTGCAAAGAAAATACTTTTAATAACAAATAACCGAAAGAAATTATAGGGAGAAGTAACTGGTAAGCTATGAATATCATCCCTTGGTAAGAGGGATTCACATTTAATGTATTCTCCTCGTAATAACGCGATGTCAGCAGATTTTAATAATATTTCCTCATCAAGATTTTGTATTTTCTATACACACTAACATTTTCTACATTGTTTGTAACATATGCACGATGCCCCAAAATGTTGACCTCCAAAGAGTTATTTTCCAAGTAATTAGAAGAAATACTCCCTTACAAGGTGATGAACTCGGTGATCCTAATATTGAAGTTGTTGATCAAGTTATTAATGATGATATGGATGGAGATAACGTGCTAGTGATTCAAATCAGAAGATGGAGGTATATAGATGATCCAAGACACATTTTCCAATGGATGAGGACAACCAAGATGATAGTCATGATGTTGATCCCTACTACCATAAGTCATGTCAATCTCTTTATGAAGGCTCAACAAACAAATATTTTATCCGCTATATTGTTGTTGGTGAACCCTATTTTAAATGGTTTATCAAACACATGCCCTACTAATGATACTACAGGCTTAATTTGTTAATTATTTATGCCCTGACAAGTTCACAAATACTTAAAAGGTTCGGATTTTTCCTATATTGTTATTGCTTTCTAATTTGTAAATTAGCATATTGGATGCCATTGATGATTAATATTGTTTACATTGGACTTATTGTTTATAATTTTGTAGATTGTTAGTTGAATTTATATTACCACCGTCAAATATTTTCCCTCACACATATTAACTTAATATTAGCTCACACCTTAATTGGGGCATAATATAATAGTAATGTTATTTTATTTATGTCGGCTTTAGGCCATTAGTTGTAATTATACCTCCCAGTTCCCATATACACCAAGGAGACATTTTCATTTTGAATCATCCGTACTTGAACATTTAAGTGGGTAAAGAAGGTTTCCCCAAGAGGCTAGTTACATTGATATTTGGTTCTTACCATGGTAATGAGTTTGTCTTGGGGTTTCACTGCTGCATTTGAGACACCTTTGAATTTTTGCTATAACTTTTCTACAGTATTTCAGAAGGATCGTAATTTGGAGGATATTTAGTAGACTATCATAATGCTATTCAAAAATTCATCCGGGCCCTAATTTTTGAGATACATCCCATACAAGATAGGGTTCTCGAATCATCCGGAACTCCAGTCGCTATGGAATTTTCTAATTATAAACATTTTTTGTAACATTTCAAACCTAAATAGGGAGGCTATTTATAGAAATTAGTAAGGTATTTGTGATAAACGTCTCCTGGTCATCTTAAATTTTAGATACACCTTGTGTAAGATAGTGTATTTGACTAGTCCTATCGACTAGTCTTAAGAAGGTGTTCTAGGTAAACAAATCATAACTTCTCCTAGGGTATCCAAATTGAATGGGACTAGTTTCATTGGATCGTGGACAACTGTGAGTAATTCCTGGTACAAGTTTCATAATTTTGTATCACTATTTTGTGCGGGCCACTCTATACACAAGTGAGATTCCTAGAAAGGCCAAATCGCAAGTTATGGAAAGTTACCATAATTCCACTCTCTTGGTACCATGTACAATTTTGGCTCCACTGCGGCATTGTAGAGAAGAAATATTGGAGAACTACATAAAATAAGTGTCATACCTGTATAAAAGGAAACTTGAGAGATACAAAAGAAGAAAGATTATTTAGTGAACCACCTCAAAATCAAGGTTCAAAAGTGATACTTGGCCAACATGCCACCCAAAAGGGAACTTCTACACCAAATAAGTTTCCAGACAATCCTACTTGGACTCCTTGATGAAGGTGAAGAAATGCCTAGGGACATAAAATGATTTACAAAAGAATATAGTAACAAAGATGAACTTTCAAGAGATGATGGAGGGTTTGGGTGTTGGGAGATCGGAAGTATTGAAAATTTTGTAACAGAGAAGACATCCGAAAGTGAAAATGCATCCCATGAAATTCATGAAGAGGACACAAGAAGGTGAATCAAGAATGACAAACTCCAACTTTAATTTGAAGACCAAATCCACGCTTCTAAGATTGATATGAGGAAGTTTGATGGTAAGGACCCAATCACATGGATACTTCAAATGGAGCAATTCTTGATTCCATAATGTGCCACATACACAAAAGGTAAATTTAATAGCTTCTTTATATTTATAACCTAATCAATTTGTATGGTATCGATGGCTTTGTTCTCGAAATCACTCGGCCACTTGGACAATTTTCATGGAAAAATGATATAATAATTCATGAGGGATGCAAGAGCAATACCTTCTTTAGCTTAATTGATAAATCTCAAGGGTTCAGTTTACCGAAAGCACATTGAGAACTTCCAAAGATTGAATATACAACCAATATTCTAGATGAGCACTTGATTGATGTATTCATAGGAACTCTTTAAAGGATAACATTCAAATGAGGTTCACCTTTGGGAACCAAACTCATTATAATGCCTTTAAGGTGGCAAGAAAGGTTGGTGCAAAAAATATGGCTATGGCTACTGTATAACCAATCCTAACATCTATAGAGAGAACAATGCCCTTCTTCTAAAACACCTCAACCTACAAGGTTGACACCTCAACAATTGAGGAAAGAAAATAAAAAGGTCTATTCTTTAACCGTAATAAATAAAAGTATAGTAAGGGACTTAAGTGTGGTGAGAAAAAATTACTCTACATAGATTGTGAAAGAGGGAAGAAGAAGAAGAACAAGAACCATCTCAAGATGAAAACATAGAAGCAATTTCGCCTAAAGAGTTGACTCCCACAATTTATATCTTGTAATGCATTGGTTAGAATTAGTAATTCCTCAAACCCTCAAGATCAAGGATACATCAAAAATAAAAGGTAATAGTCCTAATTGATTCGGCAAGACTCATAATTTCATTCACTCATAAATTAGCCAAAGCTCAATTTCTTTGTATATCCAAATACCGTAGTTTCAAGTAATGATTGCAGATGAGGAACTATCAATTGCTTATGAAAATTCAATAAGATCAAGGCTACTATGGGGAAATATGTAATGAATAGTCCAATGATTGCTATACCCATGGTGGTGCGGATGTTAAAATTAGGAACTAATGGTTACAATCATTAGGGAACAATGGCTTTTAATTTTCAAGAACTTTTCATGAAATTTTCTTTGAAGGAAAAATAAATTGAGTTAAGAGGTATCACGTGGAAACCCTCGGTAAGGTGATAAGCTCTAATGGTACGACAAAATTATTGAAAAAGGCATCAAGGCAAGCATCGCATAACTATGCTCACTAGATGTTCAAACATCTAAGCCATATATTCCCTTTCAAGATCTCCAAAGGATCATTGATAAGCATTCCAATGTATTTGAAGATATTCCAAAATGTCTTCCACCCACATAAAATCATGATCATGAAATTCACTCCACTCCTCGAGTGTTCCTCCTAACATCAAAGCCATATAGATACCCCTTGCTCAAAAGAGTGAAATTGAGAACATGAAGTTGAAGAAATGTTAGAGGCTGCCATTATTAGACTTATCCAAAGTTCTTACTTTGCACTGCTGGTAATGGTATTCAAGAAAGATAGCTCATGCATGCATAGTGTCTAGATTATAGAGCTCAACAAGATCACTCTATTAAAGATAAGTTTCCCATTCCCACCATTGATGAATTGTGAGATGAACTACATGGAACAACTATTTCACAAAATTGGATCTTTGTTCGTGGTATCAATTTATCAAAATGAAGGGAAGAATATATCCCAAACAACATTCCAAACTCATGAAGGCCATTATGAATTTCTTTTGGTCATCTCATCTTCATTAAATGCACCTTCCACATTCCAAGGGCTGATGTGAAATCTATTTTCAAGCCCTTCCTCTCAAAATTTGTGTTAGTATTTTGATGATATAACGATCTATATCAAGTCTTGGGAGGATCATGTGTGACATGTTGACAAGGTGCTACTAACCAATTAAAGGAGAAACAACTATATGCCAAACCATCATCCAAATGTGTCTTTGAGTAAAGGAGGTAGAGTATTTGGGTCATATTGTATCTCATGAAGGTGTCAAGGTAGACCCTAACAAGATTAAGGCTTCACATGATGGACTCTAATCGATTCCCAAAACATTGAATAACTTGAGAGTGGTTTGACATGTTACCACCGCAAGTTTGTTCGAACTATGGAAGAATAGTAGCACCTTTAATGACACCAACTAAGAAGGATGCATTTTCATGGAATCCAGGCAACTAAATATTTTGAATCCTAAAGAGGTGATGTGTAAATCTCCTGCCTTGACCACTCCAAACTTTACAAAAATCTTCATTGTGGAATGTGATGCCTCTGAAATGGAATTGCGGCCGCCCCCACGTAAGAGAAGTTGGAAGGCCCATGGATTTTGAAAGGCAACCCCTCAAGGGAAAGGACTTCTTACACAAAACCCATTTATGAGAAGGAAATGATGGAAATAATTACATGCATTGAAGAAATGGTGTCCTTCCTTACCTAATAGGTAGGCACTTTAAGGTCAAAACAGATCATGATAGTCTTAAATACTTCTTGGAACAAAGACTATCTTCAGAAGAACAACAAAAATGGGTAACCAAGATATTGGGTTATGATTTTGAAATCATCTATAAAAAAGGGGAAACAAAATGTTTTGGTAGATGCACTCTCAAGAAATGATGAAGATGTTGAGGCCTTTCTCTATGCTATCTCAATCATTCAACCCAATTGGATAATAGAAGCAAGGGATGAATGGAAGAATGACAAAAAAGTGTGGACTCACATTCAAAGGTTGTAGCAGGATTCCAGTGCATCAGATACATTTACATGGAAAAATTATTCACTATGGTACAAAGATCGGTTATATTTATGTAAGAACTCCCAACTCAAACAAAAGGTACTATTGGAATTGCACACCTATCCAGTAGGAGGGCACTCAGGATTTTTGAAAACCTACCATAGAGTCAAGAAGTATTTTTTTTGGGATGGCCTTAAAACTAATGTTCGAAGGTTTGTGGCAGAATGTTTGGTTTTCCAACAAAATAAGGTGGAAACAATTAAGACCCCAGGTCTTTTACAACCATTATTCATCCCAAGTCAACACTGGGAGGAGGTTTCCATGGATTTCATCACAGGGTTACCAAAGTCTAAAGGAAAGAGTGTCATCATGGTGATTGTTGATAGACTGACCAAGTACTCACACTTTTGTGCACTCTCTCATCCATTCAAAGCTAGTACATTTTCCACCGCATTCAAGGAGACATTTCAAAATCTACATGGAAGCCCAAAGATTATTGTAAGTGAGAGAGATCCCATCTTCACTGGACATTTTTGGACATATTTATTTTCTTGTTTGGGTACTCAATTGGCTCATATCTCATCCTATCATCCTCAATCTGATGGACAAACTGAGATAGTGAACAAATGTCTGGAAGGCTACCTTCGTTGCTTTGTCTCTAATAAACAAACACAATGGTTCAAATGGTCACCCTTGGCAGAATGGTTGTATAACACTTCCTTTCATACTACAACAAAAATGACACCATTTATGGCACTTTATGGATACTACCCTCCTTCCATCACTTCTTCTCTAAAATAAAAATCTAAGGTTCAAGCAGTGGAAGTTCACATCGAGAATCAACAAGAAGTTCTCCAAATCTTAAAGGACAACCTGACCATGGCACAAAATCACATGAAACAACAAGCATATCAACATCGTAGTGAAAGAAGTTTTGAAGTAGGAGATTGGGTGTTTTTAAGACTACAACCATACAAATAGATGTCCCTCAAGCAAGCCAAGAAGGATAATAAATTTTCACCAAAGCACTATGGCCCTTATAAGGTGTTGCAAAATATTGGTACTATGGCATACAAATTGGAGTTGCCTGCATCTTCAAGAGTACACCCAGTTTTCCATGTTTCATTCTTAAAGAAGGTTATAGGCGACAAGATCCCAGTTCAAACTATATTTCCAGAAATTGACGAGGAAGGAAAATTCATATTGGAGCATGAAGCCATCACTAACACAAGAATTCGCCAGCTGAGGAATAGATCCATTTCAGAGTATCTCATTAAATGGAGGAAACTACTGGCTGAAGATTCCACTTGGGAAGATGAGTCTTTTATACAAAAGCATCCATAGTTACTCAAGCATTGCAGACAACACTTGTCTCAAGGGGAGGGTCATGTTAAGCCCTAATATTGGCTCATTACCCCTTAATTGGGGCATATTATATTAGTAATGTTATTTTATTTATGTCGCCTTTAGGCCATTAGTTGTAATTATACCTCCTAGTCTCCTATATATACCAAGGAGACATTTTCA
>SNQJ01S0004443.1:349048-364895 GCA_010110895.2 Picea sitchensis | reverse complement strand
GAGAGTGATGTGAGGGGGGTGGGGGGGGGGCATTATTAGAGCTTCCACCTTCACATGGTTTCCCCTATTTAGTAGAGAATGAACTATTCTCGAAACCAAGAGGAGCTCTGCGTGACTGTGCCTAATCATACCAATGATGTAGGTATGTCCATCATCAATTCATCATGTAAACAATAAACCCTAATTTAGTGGATTCATGGATTTTTTGGGTTTTATTGTTCCTAGTGAACGGATGTGTTGTTGTTGACATGGAATGGGACAACACAAGTACCTCCTTAATTTTCTTCCTTCACTTGATGTGGGCCTGGTCATTCCTAGCCTTGAATTGAAAGTTTTCCCTAGTCTTAGTCATCACCCTTCATGACACTTTTCACCCAATAATCATTAGATCACAAGGTTGGAGGAATATGGGCATTGGGATCATGAGGATTTATAACCCTACAATAACAAGAGACATTAATTGAACTTTGACTAGATTGAAAGGTGCGTGCAATTGAAAATACTAGCAACCCAAAACTAAAAGGGATCAATACACAGATTGTCAATGAGCGGTGATATGGAAGTGGTGTGTAGGAATAGGCCTAGCACCTTCAAAATTATCATTCTCCATTATACAAATTTTACAAGGAAATTGTACTAGGACTAGACACAGGCAACAATGACCTGTGAATGGGGCCAACGTTGAAATTTTTTCAAACTATTTCTGTATGCATTGAAATTTGACATGGATAGACTATTTTCATGCCTTAATGATATGTTAGGGGTTTTGGACTCAAATTTGACTAACACACCCACTTTCTTCCATCATCAATTCATCATGTAAACCATAAACCAAAATTTTAAAGAAATAAGATTGGCAAAATTGTTGGACCCTTTCCCTAATATAGCCTTGAAACCAATGTTGTTTTTGTTACTTAGATTCATAATACCACCAAATCCATTATTTTTAGGGTCATCTTGACTAGATCTGTCAAAATTACATGAAGCTCCAATTTGTCTATTGGGGTATGGGTTAGATTTATTTGCACATAGACTTTGGTTCCATGTTTGAAATTAAAAAAGTATGGAATTTCTTGAGAAGTGCAATAGAAAGGGGGAATGTACTTATCCTGGAAGGTTCCAACATTCTAAGCTAACTATATGCCCCATTATGTTATTAAAGGAAGAAATTTAAAGTCTTTGAGTTCAAGTTTTAGTATCCATTTCCTTAGACATTCTTCTACTAAATTCCCTTGCCAATTATGCTTCTTACTTGTTGTAGCATCCATATCACTCCAATATGGGATGGTTTTTGGACTCAAATTTGACTCACACACACACTTTATGCCATCATCAATTCATCATGTAAACCATAAACCCTAACTTATTCTATAAGAATACGACTTATATTTTATATTTATTTTTATAGAGAATACACCTATTCGGTCCAGACTTCTTCCTCTTTTATAGAATTTCCTAAGTTAAGGCTTTGTTTCTTTATTGTCAACGAAATAAAAATTTCAGTCTTTAAAGGGGATATAATTTTACATTTATCTTCCATCACCGTTGAACTTCCTTTGGCCTACCAAGAACATACATTTCTTTATAACCTAATTTTGGAGTATAAGTCTCTAAGACTAGGTTCTTGAACCAAACCAACTTATCTTTTGTTTCAATGATTTGAACATGACTTAGCTTAAGTTTTTCTATGTATGATTCCCATTAAATCTTGTCCTAGCCCTCCAATCCTAACTACTCTATCTTCTACCAATATTGATTCCATATAGAAGAAGTTTCATGAGAGATACTTTGTGCCAAGCTGAAAATGTTTTCTCTAATATAAAACATTGATCACTAGTTCTAAAAGTCAACTCAAGAATATATCCCAATCCTTATACTTTCACATTTCCATAAAATTTAATAAATTTATTGTTGATACTGAGAGGGGGATGAATTAGTATCAAGTACAATTTAAAACATTTTTCATATTATACTTAAACCATTCAATTATATCCAATGAAAAATGAACAATAGTATAAGAGTTACACCAATACACCACAATACACCATGCACAATATATGAGAAATAATCAATAGTTTTTGTTCAAGGGAAGTAATGACTTCCAAAGGTATATGGCTTTAAAGGTAGCTTCTAGCTTCAAATGTAAAGGGAGGATAAACCTCAAAGAGAGAGGAATATATACAATCCTCCAATATAAAGAGATCTGAAATCTCTATCTTTCCCCTTCCTTCCATAAAGGAATATATAGAGATAATAAAACTTTATTCAATTGGGTCTTCTGAAAAGACCGACTTATGCAATGCCATCAATATTTAACATCTGATTCTGAAACTTGCACAAGAGCTAAAGTCTGTAATATTTCCAGTGGAAGTGGTCCCACCGGTTGGAGTCTGTGAAAAAGTTATGACTGTTTTACCCGGAACACCTGTTTTGACTAGTTTCAGGACTGGTCACAAACCCTATATTCCACAGAGTATATCTCCATAATTATAGCAGATAAAGGCTAAATTTTTTTGCAAGTACCAATGTCTTCTCACTACCATATAGATTTCACCATCTGAATCGTTCCTGAAAACAAGTTATGGCAAAATGGGTAAGATGACCTGAAAATAACATGCATAGAACCACATCACCAAAGACTTCATCCTCCTTGAAATCCGACCTTCTTTTTACTTCTTCTTCTCTCTGAAATTCGACTTGTATCAAATGGATGTATAATGATGTTTATTTATACCATTTATGTCACTTCAGCACCCAACATTAGGACCATTTTGACCTTTCTTATTTTGTAATTCTTTCTTTAATTGTCTTCATGGCCCTACATGTACAATTCACTGTCATCTTCAAAATTCATTTCTCCTCAGCCACGAGGATCCATTGTGATCTACATACCACCGGGAAGAGAATGATGTATACTATCCATCCATGGGTGTTGTATCTACATGTACATTTTCCTTCATGTCCAAATAACTTCAGTAAATCTTGTGGTCAAAGACCCATGACTAGGGTTGACATCTGTGACAACCAATCTTAACAATCTCCCCCTTTGTCATTGAGTGAGACACTCATCTCTATCATCATGATCAATTTCTCTCCCCCTTTGACATCAGTAATGGAAAGAGTGTGGATCTCCTGAGTTTAATGGAAAAGGTAACCTTCTTCTTTGGAGTGCTCCCCACAGACATGTGGCACTCAATAATGCCTTCATCCTTATTTTTTGGTCTTTGGGATAGTTTTCTTCCTTAGAATCCTTTTGTGTGGCTTCTATCTTCTCTCTCTTCTTCATGTCTAGGATGTATCGTTCCGGTCTTCTTGTTTCCGTTGCAACCAATCTTCACGAGTTATTTTCTACGATTTTACATTTTCGAGAATCAAGCGTGAGTGTATCCTTGATCACACATTTACTAACATTGAGTAGATTATGATTCAAGTATTCAACCAATAGAACATTTCTTGCTTTTACATTTTTTCTTCAAGCTCTACTACACCTTCTCAAAGTATTTTGTTAGAGGAGTCATCTCAAAATGCAACATTACCTCTCTTCAAAGGTGATGAATTTGTCTTGATCCCAGGTCATGTGTGAAGAACACCATCTATGTACCATTCATCTTCTTCTTTACATTTTTTTCAGCGGTCAATGCTATTGACAATCTTCATTGTTTGGAACTCTTTCCTTCTCCCATAGTGTGGTTGGCATAGACACATCTTCATTCATATATCGCAATCTCAGTGCTGTGACCAAGATAATTGCATTTGTAGCGCCTAATATTTTGTCCATCCAATGGGTAAAATGAATTATAACCACGGTGACAAATCCCGCGATTATTTCCATATCTTAATTTACACCATTCATGTTTTCTTAGCATTATTTGTTTCCTTTCGGTGATTAGCAGTGGTACCCATATGTCCAAAATTTTTGCAAGTGGCAATGATAAAGAAATTTTGATACCTTAGATTGTAGACTTCTTTGTGATGCTTAAGTCAATCTAGGTTTCATGGTCCTGGCTAATACAGTTTCTTTCATATTGATTGAAACTTCTTTGATTTCTGAAGGTGGGAGGTCTTCTTGGATATTCATCTCCTTTTGTAATCATTCATTCTTTATGGTATCATGGTCCACTTCTCATCAGTTGTCTATGTAGATCTTTCTTCCGCCTTCTTGTTGGTATTAGCATCTTCTTTGTATGAAGTTTCACCCATGCATCGAAGATGTGTTAAATCTTTCCAGCACTTAGGAGTTTCTTAAGCTCTTCCTCAATGAGACAACTTCTTGTTCAAGTTTCTCACAATCCTTCTTCTTTTCTTTGTCATTTTGGACCTTCTTTACTTACGCTATTCTTCTTGCTTCTTCAAGTGAGTTTTCAAGGGAAATGGTTTTGTCTCCGGTTTAAGTGTCTAATTGTTTCTTTAAGCTTACAAGCTTCTTTCACAACCTTAGTTCACTTCTTAGTTTTCTTTGCGTGTCTTTTGAGCTTGCTATTTTCAATATCAACGTAAGCTGATTTTTGAATTCTCATCTTCTTCTTTATTGGACTTTTCTTCTTGAGTGTCACTTCTTTCAATTCTTGGATGATTACATTCAAATTCAACATGACCCTCTCCTTCACAATTAAAGAAAAGTAGAGCCTCTGAACCTTCTTTGAAATCTGAGATGTTGTAATCTTCTTCCAACTTCTTACTTATTCTTACAGCTGCTTCCCCTTGCGCCAAAAGTTCTTGTAAGCTTGTCCCAAGATGGCCTGATGATGCATGATCCCACCTTGGATTTCGATGAATCTGTCAATCCATCCAAAATGGGTATCTATTGCTAGTTTGTTGTTCCTTTTGCTTCGCCGAAATTGCAGATCTTTGGTTTCTTGAAACATTATATCCTGCTTGAAGCAACTGAGATCCAAAAATCTACTTGAGAGCTTTCAAGTGGTTTCCATTCTATTTTCCAGGTATTCAAAATTTCTTCCATCAGAATGGTGGAATCCCATTTTGAATGTTTCCTTCCATTTATTCATAGGATCTTCCTTCGATTGGATTTAAACTGTATTGAAGGTAACACACTCTGATACCAATTGTTGTCTTGAGAGGGGGTGAATCCAATTATCAAGTAAAATTAAAAACATTTTTGTCTGTAAACCATTCAATTATATCAATGAGAATGAACAGTAGTATAAGAGTTACACCAATACACCCTGATACACCATGCACAATATATGAGAAGTAATCAATGGTTTTGTTCAAGGGAAGTAGTATTCTAAAGGTAGATACAACTTCCAAATGTAAAGGGAGGGATAAACCTCAAGAGGAAGATACAATCCTCCAATATAAAGAGATATCTAAACTCTCTATCATTTGCCCCTTCCTTCCACCCAGGAATATATGAGGGATGACTTTATTCAATTGGTCTGTTAGGAAGACCGACTTGACACAACGTCATACGCTCAATATTTAACATCTGATTCTGAAACTCGCACAAAACTAAAAGAAATTACATAATATTTCCCAATGGAAGTGGTCCCACTGCATTTTAGTTCTGTTATGAAAAATTTATGACTGTTTTACCAGAAACACATGTTTGACTAGTTTCGGGGACTGGTCACAAACCCTATATTCTAATTATATCTCCATGAAATTATGGCAGATCAGGCTGAAATTTTTACCAGAGGTACCTTGATATGTCTTCTCACTACCATAGCGATTTCACCATCTGAATCATTCTAGAAAACAGGTTATAGAAAATGGTGGATAACCAGAAAATAACATACCTTAGAGACACATCACCAAGACTTCATCCTCCCTTGAAATCCGGCCTTCTTTACTTCTTCTTCTCCTCTGAAGATTCCCGACATCAAATGAATGTATAATAGTGTTTATTTATACCATTTATGTCACTTCCTTTTAACGGCAGGGCCGACCTGACACTTTTCTTATTTTGTAATTCTTTTCTTTAATTGTCTTGAGGGCCTACATGTACAATTCACTTTGTCATCTTCAAAATTCATTTCTCCTCAACCATGAGGATCCGCGTGGTCACCACATACCACCCGGAAAGAGCATGATGTATACTATCCATCCATGGGTGTTGTATCTACATGATGATGTATACTATCCATCCATGGGTGTTGTATCTACATGTGCATTTTCCTTCATGTCCAAATAACTTCATCAATCTTGTGGTCCAAAACCCATGACTAGGGTTGACATCAATGACAACAACCAATCTTCCAACATTTATTAGATTCTACTAAATTGTAATATATAACTTCATCTCCATTGAATATCATGAAATTATGTTGCGAATATCGTTTATTTTTTAAGTTTCATATTCAATAGGATTAAGAAAAACCATATTTAAATATTTATCATAAATAAATACAAATTTATTCAAGTTTAATGCACTCTTATCCTCATACATTTTGACTTATGAAATAAGTAGTACATTTATTACTCTTAATTTTTCAGTTTAAAATAATTTTATATTTATACTTTATTAAAAATATTTATGATCATCACATCTTCATTAATAAGTGTTTGAATTTAACACTATAAAACCCCTCATTATATTATGAGGAGGGGTTTTAAATGTTTCTCAATGTCATATGCATGTTAAACCATGTTGAAGGTATGTTAAACAATGTTGAAGGTAACCATTCGTGATTAGAGTGTGCATGCGACCAAGGGGAGCACACGAGTTTGTGAGGAGAAAGGGGATAATCTGCGAGGAGACCAAGGGGAGAACGCGAGTCTGCGAGGAGAAAGAGGATAGTTAGTGAGGATACCAAGGGGAGAACGCCAGTCTGTGAGGAGAAAGGGGATATTTTGTGAGGAGACCAAGGGGAGCATGCCAGTCTGCGAGGAGAAAGGGGATAGTCTCATGCGAGGAGAAAAATGAGGAGATAGTCTTTGAGGAGCCAGGGAGGAGATAGTCTTTGAGGGAGAGATAGTCTTCATGGAGATAGTGAAGCACGCGACCAAGGGGAGTAGTCCAGGGCACACAAGGACACATAGAGGGCACACGTGAGGGAACCAATAATGGTGAGTACCCTATAAAAATTAGCATTTGAAGTCATTATAGGTGAACATTTTGGATTTATTGATTCATTGTTAATAGCCTATAATCTATTACAGGTTTTGTTTCATGTGTTGCCTCCATCATTGCAACTATTTTCTTTTTTTTTTCGCTTTTAGTTCACCCTTTATTAAAATAGGTTGTTCAACTTTTGTAAATTGCATGACAAACCCCAACCTAATTGCCCATTGCTCACAACTTTCATAAGGTGTGGATCTAGGTACTTTTTACAACCATAGTTGATGTTTTTCAATAACTCTCATGTTATTCCTTACCATTGCAATAGCCCTACTAGTAACCCATTTTTTGTCACAACTTGTGGAAACCACCATGTTTGTAGCACTATCCACCATAAACCCATGCCTTTGCCTTGCAGGTAGTTTTTGTGGTTTGTCAAACCTAGGTTTGGTCCTTCATTTATTTTGTTTTGTGATTCTCAATAGTTCTTTGGGATCACGGTGCATCTCCTTTCTCTCTTTAGACTTGTAGCACCCAAGCCTCTTGTCCCTTGTCTTCCACCCCTCTTCATACTCTTGACCTCCTTTTTATTTTATTCAAACTACTTTTTCCCCTCAGCCTAATTTTCATCCTCTTGATCCTTCGTTTGGCCTTGCAATATCTCTACTACTTCTTATCACCCCTTCTTATCCTCTCAATCCTCCTCTTGGCCTCTCAGTTTTCCTTAAAACTCTTATTCCTCCTTTTTGGCCTCTTGGCCTAACTTCGACTCCTTATGGACCTACTCATTTTTCCTTCTCATAGTAGTCTTTTTGTTGGGACACTCCTAGTGCTCTTATGTTCTTGTTTATTATTTGGCTAGAGTGAGGCTTGTCTTTCTTGTATCATATAATTGCCTCAAGTGTATTGTGCTTTATCAATGTTAGGTTTGTTTGAATGAAGCAACATATATTCATTGTTTTCTTTTCCTTGAAAGGGTGGAAGGTGAGGAAACCCGTGAGTGTTTGTAGTTGTATGGATTGAAAATAACCCTAATGGTCATCTAGTTCCTAGTTCTCTCCTTTGTTCTCTAATGGGTTACTAACAACACAACGAAATTCCTCATCCTTTTTCCATTCGACACATATTGTATGCTCATTTTCCCTAATGTAACCCTTCGATTAAATATAACATGCAAATAGTTTTGAGGTTACTTAACAAGTATAGCTACAAAAGATCTCAATAGTCATTATCAACACTCTATGTCAACTTGCCAACCACAAGTTAGTGTAGGTATGATTCACAACTTATCTTTATTTCATCTTTTCTACTTGGTTTCTTTGCCACCATATGCTTGTTACTTGAACTTTGATTGAACGCTTGGTTGATTACATTTAGCCATTTTCTTTTCTTTTTTCCTTGTTGTTGCTCTTGGACCTTTAGATTGCTTGAGAATATTTTTGATTTCTCGTTCCTTTTTCTTGCTTGGTTTAATTTTTCTTACTTGTGTGCTTATCCTACACCCCTTCACTATCTATACTATGTTTCTCTTGTCATGATATATCCTAACCTTTTGTGATACTTGTTACCTCCCAAACATGCACTTCAAATGTTAAAATGTCCTTTGAGAAAGTACACTTCTAGGGGCACTTAGGAAGGTTTTGCATTGTCACCTCAACAAATATTCCACTCACTTTAGGTTGGTTTTTTTTCGGCACTAGGGGGGAAACCTTAGTAAATAAATTTTTTTGATGTAATCTTTAGAATAAAATGGATGGTGGAATTTTTCAAGACCAATGCCTATCCAATTGACCTATGGAGTTAGGGAAATTTAGAACAAGAGGGTTAGAATATGGCATATAAGACATAATTGAGCTATCATCGATGTGTCATAATTAGTCCAAAACAAATTTTCAGATGATGCAATAATAAAAGAGATCCCTTCAACAAGATGCACCATCACAACCAAGAAATTACAACCAACAATATTGTGCAAGTAATAAATAAAAAAGCTAGTAACAACTTGAACAATAGATATGACAACAACAAGATCCTTTAATAGTTCAAGATTACATCAAGGATTAGGGAGGGTTTAACATCCTTGATCCTAATCTCTTCTTTTGGAAAAAAAATTATCCATCTACAAAGATTATTCTTGCAACAAACTTATGTCAATTCTTGCAAACACCCTAATAATCCATGAAAAAAAAACAGATGAAGGAAACCTCAACTTGAACTGATTCCCTTCTTTCAATCCTCCTAAAAATATATTTAACTAAGTTCTTGGAGGGGAACTCCTTCTCTGTTATATTTCAGAGTGCATTCAGGCCGGTGCACACGCACCTCATGTCTTCTCTAGGTTCTCAATAGTTTACACAAAATTACACAATTTGAGCTGTGAACATAAACACACTGAGATGCCTAACAACTTAGCACAGTGGAAAATAAACTAGTAATTGAATCATGCACAAATACATAGAAATTTAATGCCCCAAAACAATTGTTCTTATATCCATAACAATGGGATCTCGTACTAGGGCCAATGGCCCAATTCTTACATAAAAGAAAGATACCAAGAGCACTTACAAAACCCTCCTGGTTTTTGTGTCCAAGTCTAGTCGAGTCCTTCCAACCTTATCCAATGTCCTTAGCTGAGGTTCCAAGGCTACAATTGACCTTCTAGCCCTTGACTTGGTCCTCCCCTTGCTCACCAATCATCCCTATGCAACTTATTCAACTATGCAACTTTATGCAAAAATGTAACTTATGCAACTTATGCAACTATATTGCAACTATATTCAACTATATGCAACTATATTGCAACAATTTCGTATGCAACTATATGAAAATATGAAACTATATGCAACTATATGCAACTATGCAACATGCAACTTATGCAACTTTATGGAACTTATGCAACTTTATGCAACTTTATGCAACATTGTACCCTTTATGCAACTTTATGCAACTCAAGAGTGGGATGCTATCTAGGAATATTGTACCCTTGAAATCACTAAATCATGCATATACAATGTCAAATACTCATAAATCCTTTTGTGATGCATTGTCAATCAAAACATTATATTAGAGTAACCAAATAACCTCCCATCAACCACCACATGTATTGCAATTGTATCATCATTACTAAGTGTTGGAAGTGCAACAAAGTAACTTATATGATGTTGGATTGAAGCACCTTTTATTAAGTGATGAACTTCCTAGGTGGTGAGTAACCTGATTTAGCAAGGATGTAGTTTGGGTTTAGGTTATCTCAAATATGGTTAAGGTTGTGCTTGGATAAATAGAGTAGCGGAAAGTATTTTATGTAGAAATACTTTGTGAATGCACTAGTTGGTCATTTTTATGATCAATGACACTCCCTACTCAAAGGACCGCCAATGGTGTTTTGTTATGTAAATAGGTCTTACTCTATAGGCCCTAGAATCACTTGAGAGGCCCCATTAAAGAAAACCCACGAAACATATCCATACAAATTTGGAGGAAGAACAACCCTATCTTTCTTTTGATTGGGGATAAAAAAGAATGAATTGTATGCACTCTCAATATTGTAAACAAATTGAAGAGTGTAGACCATGTATTTAAAAATATAGCCATTTAATGCCACCCACATGGCCCATAGAACATATTTAAAGCTATGTGAGTCGTTTGGTTGTTGCCCAAAATCCTATGAGAAGTGACAAGCTATGAAGAGGTCGAAAATAGTTTCTTCATTCTCCTTGCACAAAGGATAGATGCGTAGACCTTGTCATCTATTGTTTTGTATGTTATCCCATATTTGTAAATTCACATATTTGTAAATTCATCACTTAATAGTTGCAACTTATTAAGTGATGAATTTCCAGATATGTGAAATTACAGGATCATGGATTTCCAAACTATCGATCCACACTTGAACTCTTTGCTGGGTCTCAAATTTAGTTCTCCACTGAGCGTTGGGGGATATATGTTCATAAAAAACTACTAACAATTTCATATGCAACTAAATGCAAATATGCAACTATATGAAACTATATGAAAAAATGCAACTTATGCAACTATATGCAACTTATGCAACTATATTCAACTATATGCAACTATATAGCAACTATATGAAACTATATGCAACTATGCAACAATATGCAACTATATGCAAATATGCAACTTATCCAACTATGCAACTATGCAACTATATGAAACTTTATGCAACAATGCAACTTATGCAACTATATTGCAACTATATGCAACTATATTGCAACAATTTCATATGCAACTATATGAAAATATGAAACTATATGCAATTATATGCAACTATGCAACTATATGCAACTATGCAATATGCAGCTTATGAAACTTATGCAAATTTATGGAACTTATGCAACTTTATGCAACATGCAACTTTATGCAACAATGCAACTTATGCAACTATGCAACTATATGAAAATATATGCAACTTATGCAACTATATGCAACTATATGACAATTTCGTATGCAACTATATGCAACTATATGCAACTTTGTGAAAAAATGCAACTTATGCAACTATGTGCAACTTTATGCAACTATATTGCAACTTATGCAACTATATGCAACTTTATGCAACAATGCAACTATAAGAAACTATATTGCAACTAAATGCAACTATATGCAATTATGTTGGTACCACAAACGTATATTGGCACTATAACTTATATTCTTGTTTTAACGAGTGTAGGTACCACCAAATAGGTATCTTTCGGATCTATATTCCTTGAGTGATGATCAAGATATACTAAGAGAGTTTGAAAGTGAGACGTGTTGTACTAGATCTATTGGTTCTAGATCAACTAGATATGAAAAGGTAAGGAAAATATTCCGTAAATGCATGCAATTTTTTATTGCCAATGGAGGGTCACGTAATTATGATGATGAGAGCATAGGTGACATTGAGTTTCCCTTGAGGTATAAACATCTATTGTAACGATGGGAACCTAAGGAGTTACCTGAACTGGACACAGATTTCTTCATCAGTGGGAGGATGTATCGCATTGCTCCTTTGTCCTTACATGGATTGGGGTTATTTTCAATGGATGGCATAAAGGTCGGCTATGGAAATGTAACTGAATTGATGGAGTATGTCAGACCATTATACAAATACAATCATGGGTTGATGTTGGTCCAATATACGTGAAGTATGCAAGGATATGGAGTTGCCTCAAATTATATATAACTAGTAGATAACAATCAAAATAAAGGGGCAATTATGTATATTGATGGAAGGCCAAAATCTACTGGAAACATTGTGGGATTTATAAATAGTACACAACTAGTGGAAACAACTAAGAAACCGAATTACATATTTGAGGGGCGCAAAGGAAATCATATATTTGTATGTGCAACAAAAACAATAGTTCCAAGTGAAGAGTTGTTGATCGATTACATCTTAAATCGAATAGATGGAGGGGGTGTGACTATGGGGGTAAATATCTTACATACCATTCAAATCAACCTTTGATCAATCATTGTTACAATTTATCGCTGCAATATTTCAATTTTTTATTGCATATATTTCATTTTTCATTATTTATTTTCTGATATTACTGCAATATTTCTTTTTTTTAATCTTACAATTACTTTCATAACTCTTGTTGATTAATTTATTGTTTCAACATCTATCCAAGGTGACCGTGAGATTTCACAGGCTACATCTGTCGAGGGTGACTGTGGAAAGGCACCCACTGTGCCTCAGTAGGTAAATGTTAAATACAGTAACAACTTATGACTACAACAACTAAATTTCAGAAATTTCATTATTTTTTTTCTGATATTTCTGCAATATTTCATATTTTTAATGTTACAGGTGAATTTCATAACTTTTATTGATTGATTTATTATGTCAACATCTGTCCAGGGTGAACGTGGAAGAAAATCACCTGCTACATCTGTCCAGGATGACCGTGGAAAGACACCCACTATGCCTCACCAGGTAAATGTTAAATACAGTAACAACTTATGACTACAACAACTAAATTTCTGAAATTTCATTATTTTTTTCTGATACTACTCCAATATTTCATTTTTTAAATGTTACAGGTGAATTTCATAACTTTTTTTGATTGATTTATTGTGTCAACCTCTGTCCAGGGTGACCTTGTCCGAAAGTCACTCTCTACATCTGTCCAGGGTGACCATGGAAAGGCACCCATTGTGCCTCACTAGGTAAATGTTAAATACAGTAACAACTTATGACTACAACAACTAAATTTCTGAAATTTCGTTATTGTTTTTCTGATTTTACTGCAATATTTCATTTTTTTAATGTTACAGGTGAATTTCATAACTTTTGTTGATTGATTTATTATGTCAACATCTGTCCAGGATGACCGTGTTTGAAAATCACCTGCTACATCTGTCCAGGGTGACTGTGGAAAGTCACCCACTGTGCCTCACCAGGTAAATGTTAATTACAGTAACAACTTATGACTACAACAACTAAATTTCTCAAATGTTAAAGCTCATCTCATTAATTTTATTCATCAATGTATTGTGACATGGTCAACGTGGGAAGGCTCCCACTGAGGATATTGATGAGGATGAAATATTTTATTCCACTGACCCAATGACAATTGTAATGAAGGCATTGAAGAAGGATAACATAGAATATCTAGTTTTTCTTAGCAAAAGACCCTTGACATAGGAGGAAACGGAAAGAATTGTAGATCTACAAAATACAATAACTAATTTTGGGGTAAGTGGCATCTTCACATATTTTTATCAGCTATGAAAATTTCATATCCTTTTTTTTGTTTTATATTTTGTATATGATCTAATAAAGTAAAGTTTTCCGTTTGTAGGAGAATTTAAACCCTGTGCGTCGGGAACCTGCCGATCCTGCAACTGCTATAGGTAGCAGTGATGGTCTAATACATAAAAAATGTTGACATAGCAAAGTGCAAGCGAGGATTTTTTAGCCTCCTGAGGTTCCCCTCGAATCCATTGATGAGTGAAATGATTTTGACCGGCATGACACGCCGGAGCATGATGAGCCAGAGCCTGGGACTCCACATGACTCTAGAGAGGAACGTATTGTAGATGGAGAGGAAATTATTCTGCATGGAGAAAAACAAATTAAAATCACCAGATCACTAGATGTCACCTTTCTGGTGGATGACACATGTGTTCCGATAAATATTCAAAAGATTGCAAGTAATTGTTAATTAATTGATTCATTTTTTTCATGAAATTAAAATAGACATTTGTTGAGATTATTATAAATTAATGGATAACACGTTTCTGCAGGAAACAATGTTTTCTATAGAAAATTAAATGACAAAGAATTGGAGTTGTTTGGCCCGATCATTCGCACATGATGGAATGAACAAGATAGAAAAAAAAAAGATGATTTAATAGACCACATGGTAAACTTGTTCGTCAACACTTTCAACAAGAAAGTGGTTACAAAGTTAGCCGATGAGAATTTAAAATATAGCAGGGCCTAATATAGGGAGAAATTGGAATTAGACCTCATGCACGTGCACCCTCCCATGGCTCCGGAGAAAGAGTGGAAGGCCCTGATAGAGGATGCAAATGAGAACTTGTTTAAAAAACAAGACATCCATGAGCTAGTCAAGCAAGGTACAACACATGTCATATTATCAGTGAAATATGATCATTTATGTTTTTCTTTCATGTTTTAAGTAACAATTCCGATATCTATTTTTTTTCAAAAATTCCATATGTAGGCTACTAGACACTTCCAAAGAAACCAAGGCTAGAGTGGAAAAACATGGGCACCATAAACTAGGCCAGGGTGGCTATAGAAAACTAAAAGCTTGAATCGTAAGATTCAAATGATTAACTGTGGTTAATATTTATTTAACAGTGGCGAACAAATATATGTTTTTGTTATTGGTATTTTTAATGGTGTTATGCATTGCAGTTAAATATGTTTGAAACTACTACCACCGAGGAAGACCTAAAGCTTGGTTACAATCACAGTTTTAAAAGTGTGATTGAATATATAAAAATCTTGGGCTAGACTCCTATCTCCCCAGCCACGCAGGTAAATCAAATGAATAAGGAAACCGTAGTAGCATGCTTGTAAAGTCTATTCATATTTTATTATATCACCCTTAACTAAGTATTTATGTTTGTTTTCAAGAAACAGTTCTATCGCAGCAGTAAATCTAGCGGTATTCAACAAACACCACGTCTTACAAGGGTGCACATGTCCAATGATAGTGTAGAGCAAAGTACCCATTCCGGTATGTATGCTTCAGAATTAGAAATATTTACTGTGATTGTAGATATTTATTTCTTGACTTATACTTATATATTGTCTTCTCAAAATTAAAGAGAATGTAGCTCAAGAGGGTGAACTACGAGAGGAACCAAATGTACAATAAATTAACGCACCAACTATCACAACTACACAGACAGGTAAAGAGCAATAGTGTAATGTTAATCAAAATAATGAATTAGTTATTTCAATTATATTTCAACATATCGATATGAACATTTTCGTTGTTGCAGTTCACAACCTTGAATAGATGCCTCGATGCCCTTCTCAGTGACGTATCATAAGTATGGTACATGAGCGCATGGAAACACAAACAATAGAAGGACAGGGCACACAAAATACAATGTCCTTGGATGATTATGATACCCCAATTGTCAATTTTATGAATGTAAAAAAACATAAATCAAAGAAAAATAAAATGTATAAATTCATTACTTGTATTTGGATGTTTTTCGATGTTTATATGTTCATATGCTTCAATGTTTATATGTTCATATGTTTTGATGAATATCCTAGTTATGCATGAATGTCTATATGTTTTCTATATAAAGAAAATAATTTATTGGGTATGGGGA
>SNQJ01S0004443.1:319580-332810 GCA_010110895.2 Picea sitchensis | reverse complement strand
GTGTAAATAGAAGATATGGAAATAATCGTGGATTTGTCAACAGAAGTTATAATTCATTTTCCCCATTGATGGACAAAAATATTGTATGCTACAAATGTAATTATCTTGGTCACAAAGCACGAGATTGTAGATATATGAATGAATATTTCCCTATGACAACCACTGTATGGATAAGGAAAGAGATTCAAAACAATGAATATTCTCGAATAGCATTGACCGTTGAAGAATGTAAAGAAGAATATGAATGGTACATAGACAGTGGATGTTCTTTACACATGACTAGATATCAAGACAAATTCATCATCTTGAAGAGAAAGGGTGGAAATGTTTCATTTGGAGATGACTCATCTGCCAAAATACTTGGAGAAGGTGTAGTATAGCTTGGAATAAAAAATGTAAAAGAAAAGAATTTTCTATTGGTTGAAGACTTGAAGCATAATCTACTCAGTGTTAGTAAAATGTGTGATCAAGGATACACTCTTACGTTTGACTCCCAAAAATGTAAAATCAGAAAAAATAACTCAGGAATATTGGTTGCAACTGCAACAAGAAGACCAAACAACATATACATCTTAGACATGAATAAGAGAGAGAAGACAGAAGCCACATAAAATGATTCCAAGGAAGAAAAAGTCCCAAAGGCCAAAAATAAGGATGAAGTATTATTGAGTGACACATGTTCAGGGGGAGCAGCCCCAAAGAACAAGGTCACCTTATGGCATTGAAATCATGGGGAGCAGCCCTACCCTTTTCCATTGATGCCAAAGGGGGAGATAAATTGGGATCATGATGAGAGGGGGAGCATGAGTGTTTCCATCAATGACAAAGGGGGATATTGTTGGAAGATTGTTGTTGTCATTGATGTCAACCCTAGTCATTGGTTTTGGACCGCAATATTGATGAAGGTATTTGGACATGAAGGAAAATGCACATGCAGATACAACACCCATGGATGGATAGTATACATCATGTTGTTTCTGGTGGTATGTGGCACGTCATGTGGATCCTCATGGTTGAGGAGAAATGAAGTTTTGAATATGACAAAGTGAATTGAAGAAGGAAATACAGGTCGGCCCTGAAGACAATTAAGTAAAATAATTACAAAATAAGAAATTTCCAGGTCAGACCTAATGTTAAAATAAAGTGACATAAATGGTATAAACACATATCATTATACATTCATTTTATACACAAGTCTAATTTTAGAGGAAATCTGAAGAAAAGAAGGTCGGATTTCAAGGGAGGATGAAGTCTTTTGGTGATGTGTTCTAAGGTATGTTATTTACAGGTCATCTTGACATTTTTTCTATAAATTATTTTATAGAATGATTAGATGGTGAAATTGATATGGTATGGAGACGACATATCTAGGTACATGTGGTAAAAAATTCAGATCTTTATTCACTATAATTTTGGAGATACAGTCTGTGGAAGATAGGGTTTTTGACTAGTGTTGAAGTTAGTCAATAAACAAGTGTTCCAGGTAAAAATGTCATAACTTATTCATAGAGAATACAAATGAAGTGAGACTAATTTCATTGGAAAGAGTATGGGTTTTAGTTTCATGTGTGCGAGTTTCATAATATGATGTTAAATATTGAGCATGGGGAATTCTGTACAATTTCTCTCTCCTGAATAAACCAGAATTGAGTAAGGTCTACCATTCTCTCTATAACTTCTTTTTGGGGAGGATTCAAGGAGTGAAACTTGGAGGAGTTTCAGAGAATACATTGAGTAATATTTTCTACAGGATCAAAGTATTCCAATAATTGAAGAATTGTAGAAGTTGAGGAAGTCTCAGGAAGAATTATCAGGTTTTATGTGATGGTTAGTTGATGGTGATGATTTAATGTAAAGTTTTATTATCTCTCATATATTCTTGGGTGGAAGGAATGGGGAAGGATGGAGAGGTAAACCCTCTCTTGATATTGGAGGATTGTATCTTCCTCTTGGAGGTTTATTCCTCCCTTTATATTTGGAAGTTGTAGCTACCTTTGGAAGTCATTACTTCCCTTGAACAATACCTATTGATTATTTCTCATATATTGTGGTGTATTGGTGTAACTCTTATACTATTGTTCATTGCTCATTGGATATAATTGAATGGTTTAAGTATAAGTTGAAAAGGTTTTGAAATTGTACTTGATATTGATTCACCCCCCTCTCAGTATCCACAAATTATGTTTAAGTCTCTATGATAGTAGTAACTCTATGTTAAATGAGTTAATTTGATTTAATATGCATGTTATACATAAATTTATGGGAATGTTCCACATAGTAGTGTTTCTCGGAAGTGAGGTTGATGGTCGGGGACGTTACAAATTGGTATTAGAGATTTAAAGTCTAAGTTAAGGTTGTGTTGGTAACATTGCCCGACCTGTTGGTGGCTGGGGATGTGTTGGCAGCCATTTTGCAATTTTATCTTTTCCTTACAAGCTGCCTACACAAGGGTTTTGAACCCTCAATACTCATCCCAATTTTTTAAATAAAATGACACTATCATCTTTGCTTTCGCATATATGCTCCTCGTTTTCATTTACACGACTGCAAGCATGAAAACCTACAGTTGGGATTCATGTTGATGGCATTAGAATGATCTTTGGATTGTTATAGATCTTTTTGTTTATGTGGTCATAATTCTTTTACCTCCAACTCACTACTGGTCATACATTTATCAAAACACCAAACCTTTACTCACTTTGCATTTGACTTTTGTTAATATGTTTTTGATCTATAAGTTCGTGATGCAATGATATTTTGGTGTCTTTGATTGAATCCTTGGTGCAATGGTTTTATTGAACAAATTAATTTTGGGGTCGAATTGTTGGTGCAATGTTCGATATATTGGTTTCTTTCAAATCATACAAATGCTATTGTTTATTTAACATTCGAACTGATTTTTGATTATGAACTCCATGGTTTTCAAATGGTTATTTGATATTTCATTTGGTTAAAATATTTTTTTGGATATGCATTGTTATGATTTGAACAGGCGTCGTTCATTGTACAGCCGACATGATAGTTTTGCATAGTGTCAATTTACTCCACCACTGTACCCGCATGCATAAGCATTAACGCTCTGTCTTGCATTTCGGGTTGCCTTTGCTTGTTTTGGGGAAGCTTTGGGAATGGTGTTGTGTCTACCCTTCCCAACCCTCGCTGATTACCCTGTTGATCGTGTGCTATCTGCTATGGCTCATGTGGTGTGAATTGAACCCCATGGTGTACAGACTCTGTTATTGTTTGATAGTGCCAGAGAAGACTGCTTAGGCAAACCCCGTAATTGCCTCCCAGAGACACGTTTTTGCGTGAGCGATTCTGGGCCAACAGTTTCGAATTAGATCAAACCCTTGAAAACCCAGAACCGAAATTATACCTGTTACCTCCATTGCGGGTAGTTTCCTCATAAATTGGGTTATTACAGAGATATAGCTCGTCCTTTAGAGGCAAAATCTCACATTTTCTCCGTGGCTGTAAGGTGTGTTTTGGTCTATTTGCATTTGCTGAAATGTTTATTACTTCTCCAGGCCTGTACATTATTCCCCCTCCTACACTCTTGCCCCCTGTTGAACCCTTGATCAATCCAAATATTTTCAAGCAGCCTGACCATAGGCTCTGTTTTCTTTAAAAATTTGGAGGCAGCCACTGCCATTGTTAATTTAAAAATAGCTTGAACGAATCGAATCCCTGAAACCAAGGTATGGTGTTTCAAAAGTGATTTTAAAACAATTTTGTTTGCTTTGAATTAGTAAAGGATTTGTTTGATAAATCGCATATATTTCTGTTATGGTTAAATTGGTTCAATACGATTTTGTTTGTAAATAACAACTAGCTACAGAATCGTTAGATTTTGTAGCTAGTCATAAAATTTGAGTTTTTGTTGATTTTACAACTAAACACAATCTGAAATCGTATATTTTTGGTGCATCTTGTTGGCAACGAAAGTCACTCCTGGATTGCTATTAGGAGCAGAGCATGACGCCCATCAGTTTTATGTCACGGTTTGTTTATAGATGGGGTGACCGAATGGAAGCCAACTCAAAACAATATCATTCCAACTCTAAAACTAGGCCAGGGATGGATGAGCAAGCGAGGTCTTATATAACTTCAGACAGTGAGCTGTAGTAAAGGGTGAACAGGCGGAAGACTTGCATAGGAGAAAGCGAAGATCTGTTATAAACAACAGGTTTCTAGCAGACTGAGGAAAGAGACGTCCAAATGCGATATCATCATACATTCAAACGCCAAAACCAGAGAATTCAATCATGCAACAATAAATCATTTATCATTACAGAACTGCAATGATTCGCGCGACTCAGTCAATCACGAACTCTCTGGTATGAGAGGAAAACATAGACAGAAAAAGAAAATTGTCTGTCATAAAACAAGAGATCTCATATATAGATGCACCAGCTGAAAGATAGAATAGCTGTTAAAACATTACAGTAGGGAGCTCTGCTCAACCATCGATGCTTACAAAATGGAAAAAATGCCTACATATACTCTATTCTTCCTTTCTTTCGCCCAGCAGAGGCATCTCAAAACTCTCAATAGATGGCGTTGCCTCAATCAACTCTCGCCTGCATTGCTTTGTCATACGCTGCCTTAATTCGGCCTGGCCCGCGCCAGGGGTAGATGAACCCTTTAAATGTTGATTTGGCATGCGCAGGTTCTTCTAACGAGTTGAAGACTTGGCGTGGCTTCCCTGAGGAGAAATGGTACAGGGGACTTTCCCGGGTAGACCCTTGGTCGAGACCTCCATACTCTGCAATAAATGGGCAACGCGAAGTTTCACCCACCCTATTTCTCCTTTATCCATTCTGAGCAGGTACCAGGATCCGAATCGCATCGAGCTGGAGTTGGCAGAGTACAGTGCCCCCCTTCTAGATTTTCCCCTCTTAAGATCATGCGCCAGAACCATGGGCTGGGCCCTGAGCGCTATCAGGAATTCGGGATTCAAGGTTTCGAAATGCGTAAAATGAGGGGTGCTTGCCCCCCGAAACCCCGATCTACGATATGCCGACAGACCTGCCACCTATCCCAAGTGGATGGACGGTCGAAAATTCTCTGAAATACTGCGGGCCCTACCTTCTATGCTTTTGGCGCTATCGGGATTCGGGGTTTCGGGTTCCCCGTTGTCAAGAGTTCTTGACCCTTTGAAATCCCGATCGTCGATTCTCCGATGAGCGCATGTATGGGTTAGCCCTCCTGGCTATACTATGGTCTATACGACCACCTCTTATATGACCTGAGCCAAACCTCTTTCGGGGTTTCGGCGTTTTCGATGTCTCGATACACAAGTCCCCGGGACTCACGATTCTCCGATTGCCGATGCGCCTTCCGTGCTAGCCCTGGTCCAAGTGACCTCTACCATATTCCCTCGACCATACTCTCCATCGGGGTTTCACAGTTTGTGATGTCAATGAGCACGCATCCTCCAGACTCACGATTCCCCGAAACCCGATGGCTCATGGTCGTTGACTTGCCAACGGTCCGTTCCCCATTGTGAAAGCCCTCCACCTGTCCTCCATGATTGACAGTTGTTCCTCGTCGATCGGGAAATCATGTATTACGATTCTGCAATGCACAAAACTCTCGCTCCCGGGATATCCGATATTCCGATTCCCGATGAAGCCCTCCTATGGAGCTTTCGCTGCTTCTCATGTTCATGATCAGGCTCACTTGCTTGACTCAGGCCCCAAGCAGATTTCTTCTGTGTGCTGCATTTGGGTGTTTCCTGTGCAACCTGCAGGTTTCTGGTGCTCTCGAGCCTAGGACAAGAATTATCCCTAACATTAGGCTCCATGGGGGATAGAGTCATTCATGTGATGCTCTAAGGACTCATTTTGCAGTTCCAGTGCCTTGTTGTTGGGTTATGGAGTCAAGCTCAAACCTTCTGCTGAGAAATATATGGTGAAAAGTGAAAGCAAAACAAAATAAAATACATGCTTGAAAAAGCTTATTTATATACAATCCTAAAATAATAAAACACTTTAGATGGGGCTAGGTGAAAGCAATTTTCCACCATAGCCATTCAAGCAGCTTCCTAGATAGAATCTCCTTCCTTCTGTCGATAATCACCAGCAGATAGTGTAACCGTGACAGCAGAACGGATACACTCTCCAATTTCTCCTCATAGGCTGGAGTTGAGATGAAATAAGGCGGCTCCAAGGCATAGGGGAAATGCCACTCCATGTACTTGCTGACAGGGTCATAGAATGAGTGGAGAATTTTGGAAAATGGGCAGTAGGAAGCCTCCTCTACTACATAGTTGTTCACACGTGGCCGAATGTCTCTGATATCCACAGGTGGGTGAATAACATAAGTAGGCCCGCTAATCTCAGGTGGTGGTTGTTCACTGACTGGCTCTGAACAAAAGGCAAACTTCCCTTCTGGCTCTTTTTCCTCTTCTGGTTGGCTCTCCTCCAGGTCCAATTCATATTCATCATAAATAAGGACCATGGGGTGATTTTGTTTGCTGACTGGCTCTTCAGTATCTTTATAGTGATCGAATGTAGGATAAGCTTGCTGCTCATCATCACTATAATATTCATCAAAGAGGGGTTGACCCTTATCTCTATGATCCTCCTCTATGATGGTGATCCCATCAAAGATATCCGCTTTAGGGACAGTGGGACCCACTGCTTCTGGCTACTCTCACGTACTCCTTTCCTCGTGATAATTTTCTTTAGCGAGCAGAGGATAAGGCTCTGCGACCTGCTCTTGGAAATCCAGCATATCGAGCTCAGACTCTGATCCGTAATTGTCATAAGTGGTCTGGCTGCTCCAACAAGCAAAAGGTGATATCGGGCTCTGCTGCTCCTCTTCCAGATAATCATCGAAGTCGGGGGGGGGAACAAATCTTCTCCAACTTGCAGAAATGGAACTATCCTCCGCTCCTCCATTTGGACCCCGAATGTAAACACATCGTGGGAGATCTTGTGAAGGAAAAGAGAGAAATATTCTTCCACAACTACCTCTTCATTGTTTTGATCCGAGGAAACAAGCTCATCGGGGGTGGACACCAACTCATCTAATGAATCTTCAACAATCTCTTCAAAAGAGTTTCTCAGAGCGTCTGCCTCAAGGAATGGAAAATCCTCTTCGCTGTCTTCAGATTCCAATTTTTCTATTTGAACAGAGAGATAATTCACCTGCTCCACCAGCTTACTCAGGGCGCTGTCCTCCTCCCTGGGAACTTCATCACTTTCATAACCTGTCTTAGATGCAGATGAATGGGGAGGAGAAAGGACTGAGTTCTGATCCAGGTCATCAGGATCCTCCTCACAACTTACATCAGAAACAACTTTCTTTTGTATAGATTTGTGGTATCCCTCACAACAATTATGAAAAATTAACTCAGGGGGATACAACCTCTGACAATAGGTGGTGAAAGATGCATGAAAATCACTAAGCGAAGAAATGGTAGCTGGGGGCAAAGAATGATACCATTTACGTGCATCCCCCGCTAATGAGAACATGAACATTTTCAGTAATACATCCTCATGATGTATCTCCCACTGATGCATGAGTTCATGAAACTCACTCAGGTGCTGAGCAGGTTTGTCCTCTTCACATTTTCCAAATATGGGCAAATAATCGCCCCATTCATCTAGAGAGGGGACAACATTAGGAAAATCAGGAATAACAGAGAAATTAAAAGGAGAAAACCTGCCAGAAAGGATTTTCTCCATATCGAACTAGTGAAGTCGCCAATCGATCCTTGAATCATGGAGTCGCCAGGTGAAAGATGCACAGCTTCAAATATGTCTGGTCCTTGTTCACCATCAAAGGCCAGATCTTAACATTGTCATTACCCCAGGAAGCTTCTCAGGCTGAGAAAGAAGCCGCTGAAACCTTCTCGAGAAAGCTCCTCTGGGTCAACTTTCAGGTGTGCCAACAGTGGCCACAACTGAAACAGTGAAGTGGAAACAATGGAGTCGCCATAGTGGAGTCGCCAGGTGCACAGTAGCAATCTGAATAATCCTGATTTCTTATGCACCTTCAGAATCAGTTGATCGTTGTCATTCTGCCCAGGGAAAATCTTCAACTTCATCCCCGGCAGCGTCGCCAGAAATGTTGGCGACGAAAGTCACTCCTGGATTGCTATCAGGAGCAGAGCCCGACGCCCATCAGTTTTATGTCACGGTTTGTTTATATATGGGGTGACCGAATGGAAGCCAACTCAAAACGATATCATTCCAACTCTGAAACTAGGCCAGGGATGCATGAGCAAGCGAGGTCTTATATAACTTCAGACAGTGAGCTGTAGTAAAGGGTGAACAGGCAGAAGACTTGCATAGGAGAAAGCAGAGGTCTGTTATAAACAACAGGTTTCTATCAGACTAAGGAAAGAGACGTCCAAATGCGATATCATCATACATTCAAACACCAAAACCAGAGAATGCAATCATGCAACAATAAATCATTTATCATTACAAAACTGGAATGATTCACGCAACTCATTCAATCACGAACTCTCTGGTATGAGAGGAAAACATAGACGGAAAAAGAAAATTGTCTGTCATAAAACAAGAGATCTCATATACAGATGCACCAGCTGAAAGCTAGAATAGTTGTTAAAACATTACAGTAGGGAGCTCTGCTCAACCATTCATGCTTACAAAATGGAAAAAATACCTACATATACTCTATTCTTCCTTTCTTTCGCCCAGTAGAGGCGTCTCAAAACTCTCAACAGATGGCGTCGCCTCAATCAACTCTCGCCTGCATTGCTCTGTCATACGCTGCCTTAATTCGGCCTAGCCCGCGCCAGGGGTAGCTGAACCCTTTAAATGTTGATTTGGCGTGCGTAGGTTCTTCTGACGAGTTGAATACTTGGAGTGGCTTCCCTGAGGAGAAATGGTACAGGGGACTTTCCCGGGAGACCCTTGGCCGAGACCTCCATACTCTGTAATAAATGGGCGACGCGAAGTTTCACCCACCCTCTTTCTCCTTTATCCATTATGAGCAGGTACCGGGATCTGAATCGCATCGGGGAGTTGGCAGAGTACAGTGCCCCCCTTCTAGATTTTCCCCTCTTAAGATCATGCACCAGAACCATGGGCTGGGCCCTGAGCGCTATCGGGAATTCAGGATTCGGGGTTTCGAAATGCTTGAAACGAGGGGTGCTTGCCCCTGAAACCCCGATCTGCGATATGCCGACAGACCTTCCACCTGTCCCAAGTGGATGGACGGTCGAAAATGCTCCAAAATACTACAGGCCCTACCTTCTATGCTTTTGGCACTATCGAGATTCGGGGTTTCGAGTTCCCCATTGTCAAGAGTTCTTGACCCTTTGAAATCCCAATCGCTGATTCTCCGATGAGTGCATGTATGGGTTAGCCCTCCTGGCTATACTATGGTCTATACGACCACCTCTTATATGACCTGAGCCAAACCTCTTTCGGGGTTTCGGCATTTTCGATGTCTCGATACACAAGTCCCTGGGACTCACGATTCTCCGATTGCCGATGCGCCTTCCGTGCTAGCCCTGGTCCAAGTGACCGCTACCATATGCCTTCGACCATACTCTCCATCAGGGTTTCGCGGTTTGCGATGTCAATGAGCACGCATCCTCCGGACTCACAATTCCCCGAAACTCGATGGATCATGGCCGTTGACTTGTCAACGATCTGTTCCCCATCGTGAAATCTCGCCACCTGTCCTCCATGATTGACAGTTGTTCCTCGTCGATCGGGAAATCGCATATCACGATTCTGCAATGCACAAAACTCTCGCTCCCGGGATCTCCGATATCTCGATTCTCTATGAAGCCCTCCTGTGGAGCTTTCGCCGCTTCTCATGTTCATGAGCAGGCTCACTTGCTTGACTCGGGCCCCAAGCAGATTTCTTCTCTGTGCTGCGTTTGGGTGTTTCCTGTGCAACCTGCAGGTCCGGGTGCTCTCGAGCCCAGGACAAGAATTATTGCTAACACATCTACAGGTATACACAAATTTCAAAAGGGAATTGGATCGATGGTGGCATATCTTTGAGCATGCTTTTTTTTTACACAGTTGTGGATTAGGCTGTTAGTCTTAGTTAGAAATAGGAATTTGGGAGATTATTCCCATATTTTTTGCAAACAGTTTTGATAATTTCCACAAGGAATGTTTCATCCTGTGGCCTTTATATACCTATTATTTTTTGTAAACAAGGGATCACTGTTGGGAGAGCAGAGACTATGGACTGATCATTATACAGACTCGAATGAAAGTGGATTTTTTTTGTACAGCTTTAGCTTCAATTTATCTTACTTTTGTTCAAGTTTTTGTGCATTTCAATTTGTAATCCAATTATTGACTACTTTATATATCAAGATTTGTTACAGGTTGATGCCATATGATTTAAGTATTGTCCATATTTGATGTATCTCATTTTACTTACAACAATTAACCTATTTTAATTTAATGAATAGAAGGTTAATCTTCTTTGTTAAATGAGCAGTTATGTACAAATCTTCGCAGTAGGATTTATCTTAATGTGATGATCTGTAAACTATAAAATTGTTGTTGCTATATCTCTTGTTTGTTCTATCATTCGTATTCAAGAGTGTCGGTGCTTCCTGTTTACGAGAAGCTTTTTGCAAAATCTGGTGCGGGTTTCCCCCATCAAACAGCTAAATCGAGTAYTGTGCACAGGACAAATAGGAAACGCTACTTCAGGTCAGTTTGTTATTTGCAATTTAATAGTCAATTAATTTGAGAATTCTCTGTAGTTAGATAGATATACAGTACAGATTACTATTTTTATTTCTTAGTTAGATAGCTGTTGTTTCCTTTCTTTTTTATAAAAACTATAAAAATCCAAGAATAATAGCTTCACTGTCATAAGACAATTCACAAATGATTTTGTAGATTTCGATTAAAATTTGTATTTTGTAAATACTGTATATATAATCGTGATTTAATTGTATTGATATCCGAACACTTAATAAGTAGAATTGTTGTTTTATAATATTAGTTAGAAAACCGTATATATATATATATATATATATATATTAGATTTGTATATAGTTTGCAGAAGTTGTTTTTTTACTTAGATTAGTTTCTTTAGCTTAGTTTTTTCACTTTCCTAGGACTTAGATCGGCTAACGGAGCCGCTAAACCCGTCGGAGTGGATTAATCCAAACGGCTTGGGTTATTTAGACAACCCCGGACCGGATCCACCCCTCCAGTTGACGAGCGGACAATTTCTCCCGTCAACAAATGGCACTAGAAGGAGGGTCGACTGACAAGCTGGCCCTGTAGGAGCCTTTATTTTAAATATATTCAATTTCCCCATGGCTCCCCAAATCACTGTGCTGGTACATGCTTTCAACTTCTCATTACCCGATGTTCCCAATGAGACAGTCTCACTCTTTTCCAAAATGACCTTTGATGGTGGAGGTAATACATCTGCTAAAGACCACCTTAACAAGTTTTGGTGCAAATGCATAAAAAATGACATCTCAGATTTAAGAGTTTTATGCAGACTTTTCGCTTTTACTTTTAGAGGTCGGATCAAACATTGGTTTGAATCCTTTCCAGCATGTCACATTTTTGATTGGTTTCAATTTGTAGATGAGTTTCTAGATGCTTTTGAAATTTATGATTTCGATCAATTATGTGAAGAATTTCATACTTTGCTAATCAACGATGATTCATCTTTAGAAGACTTTTTGACAAGAGTCTATCATATCCTCTGTAAATTTAGTCTCGATGACATGTCATTTGCATTAAGTCTCTTCTGTGATGCTTTCATCCCTTCCATCCAGTCATATTCAAGCACAAACGAAGAACCAATTGCAAATCCTATCACTCAACTGCAAGAACAATTCTCTTCACAAGAAGAGAAGAATCCTTTCGACAATGTTGAACAAGCTCAGGAGGTAGAATCTATTGACCAGGTTTTTATTGACAACCAAATTAGTTTTTCCTATGAATCATTGTATTTTCAGTCTTCGACCAATATGGAAGAAGATTCATTTCTAACTCAAGGTGAATATCCTCATTCTTGTAACTCTTGCTCTAATCAACATTTGAAATTAGTCATTGAAGAACACTTAAATGACGAAAATCATCTTGAATGTTCTAGTACTCCTATGAAACTGATTAGAGAAAAAGATATGCAACTAGAAGAAGAAACCTTAAACCTTCATCCACAAAATGCACTTTTTTCACAGGAAAGACTAGATGTTTGTCACATAAATTTTGAATTATCTATCACACAAAAGGAAAATCTAGATGATCATATTATGTTGAGGAATTCGTCACCAAAACTGAGTAAGGGTTTTAAAGAAGGTGAAGAGGAATCTCTTGAGAATACCATTGTTAATTCAAGAGATTATTTTCATGTGCTTATGTCTGATTCCTTTTATTCTTTATATCTTGATCTCTTCCTAGACTCTGTTGGACTTGACACCTTACCTACAACATCCTACTCTTTTCCGCCACAATCATATCTTTTCAATATTCTAAATTTTGGTGAAATTAATTCCGAGCATAACATTGATAAAACCAGATTTGACGCTTGTTCACTTTCATCACTCACATGGGAAAAGGATATGTTGCGAGATGATTTTACACAGTTTATTGTTGAAAAATACAATGCATTATATCTTATGGACATCAAACATTCTAAGTTTCATATTCGTTCTTTTCTTAGCTCGAATCTTAATGTTTATACTTCACATTTTGAAATGATCAATCTCATCGAAGGAAACATTCAAACCAATGATCCAATTGATTGCACGAATCCTCCTATGATGATTTTCCCATTGATATATTCGTTTCATCAAAGTCATGGTTTGCATCCTCATTTTTGTGACAGGATCTTAGGATGGCTTGAATATTCATATATAAAAAAATTTCATAATAAAGACAAAGTTGTGCTTGCTTTCTTTTACCTAAGTATCTTGGAAGTAGGCGTGACATATTTCTTTTAGATCCTCCATGTGAGGAAATTAATGAACACTTAGAGAATTGTCAGGAGGATGGGGCATTTCAGCCTTGGATGATGGTTATTCCATTTCCTCATAATCCTGACAAGTTTTTCAAACCTACTTACACTCGCCCATGCCATTATGACCCTTATCACGACAAGATTACACAATGGCTGGAGGATTCATACATCAAGAATACTGAAGGGAATGGTAAGATCATGCTTACTTTGTTTTTAGATGATTATTATGAAGGTAAGTGTGATATGTTTCTATCATTTGTTGATATATTACCATTCTTATTAATAATG
>SNQJ01S0004443.1:275480-300666 GCA_010110895.2 Picea sitchensis | reverse complement strand
CATAGTCTCAATTTACTCCACCACTATACCCGCATGCATAAGCATTAACGCTCTGTCTTGCATTTCGGGCTGCCTTTGCTTGTTTTGGGGAAGCTTTGGGAAAATGGTGCTATGTCTACCCTATCAAACCCTCACCGATTACCCTGTTGATCGTTTTCTATTTGCTATGGATCCTGTGGTGTGAATTGAACCCCATGGTGTACAGACTCTATTATTGTTTGATAGTGCCCGAGAAGACTGCTTAGGCAAACCCCGTAATTGCCTCCCAGAGACACGTTATTGCGTGAATGATTCTGGGCCAACGGTTTTGAATTAGATCAAACCCTTTAAAACCCAGAACCGAAATTAGCCCCTTTACCTCCAATTAGGGCGGTTTCCTCAGAAATTGGGTCATTACAGAGATATAGCTCGTCCTTTAGAGGCCAAATATCATATTTTCTCCGTGGCTATTGTTGGGTATGTGTTATATTCTTTGCATGTGTGTGTGTGTGGGTGCGTCAGATACGACAACTGCGTCTGACGATCCATAAATTTTTAGTGGATTTTGCTATTTTTAGCTGATTTGTAAATTAATCCCGGATTAAGGGATTAGGGTTTTGGTATCTACGGAATACCTAAAAACATTGTATATATTGTATGGAGAATAGTGAAATTCGATATAATAAAAATAAGAAAGGTTTTCTCGGTTGAGGGTTTTCGGTAAAGATCTCTGTGTATTCTGTGTATGAGCCATTGATTAATTTCTGTATTGCTTAAGAATATATATGCATTGCTTTACTTCGCAGGTTTAAAACTTACAGCTATAAGGTGTGTTTTGGTCTGTTTGCATTTGCTGAAATGTTTATTACTTCTCCAAGCCTGTGCCTTATTCCCCCTCCTACACTCTTGCCCCCTGTTGAACCCTTGATCAATCCAAAGATTTTCAAGAAGCCTGACCATAGGCTCTGTTGTCTTTAAAAATGTGGAGGTAGCCACTGCCATTGTTAATTCAAAAATATCTTGAACGAATCGAATCCCTGAAACCAAGGTATGGTGTTTCAAAAGTGATTTTAAAACGATTTTGTTTGCTTTGAATTAGTAAAGGATTTGTTTGATAAATCACATATATTTCTATTATGGTTAAAATGGTTCAATACGATTATGTTTGTAAATAACAACTAGCTATAGAATCGTTAGATTCTGTAGCTAGTCATAAAATTTGAGTTTTTGTTGATTTTACAACTAAACACAATCTGAAATCGTATATTTTTGTGCATCTACAGGTATACACGAATTTCAAAAGGGAATTGGATCGATGGTGGCATATCTTTGAGCATACTTTTTTTTTACACAGTTGTGGATTAGGCTGTTAGTCTTAGTTAGAAATAGGAATTTGGGAGATTATTCCCATATTTTTTGCAAACAATTTTGATAATTTCCACAAGGAATGTTTCATCCTGTGGCCTTTATATACCTATTATTTTTGTAAACAAGGGATCATTGTTGGGAGAGAAGAGACTATGGACTAATCATTATACAGACTCGAATGAAAGTGGATTTCTTTTGTACGGCTTTAGCTTCAATTTATCTTACTTTTGTTCAAGTTTTTGTGCATTTCAATTTGTAATCCAATTATTGACTACTTTAGATATCAAGATTTGTTACAAGTTGATGAGATATGATTTAAGTATTGTCCATATTTGATGTATCTCATTTTACTTACAACAATTACCCTGTTTTAATTTAATGAATAGAAGGTTAATCTTCTTTGTTAAATGAGCAGTTATGTACAAATCTTCGCAGTAGGATTTATCTTAATGTGATTATCTGCAAACTATACAATTGTTGTTGCTATATCTCTTTCTTGTTCTGTCATTTGTATTTAAGAGCGTCGTTGCTTCCTGTTTACGAGAAGCTTTTTGCAAAATCTGGTGCGGGTTTCCCCCATCAAACAGCTAAATCGAGTACTGTGCACAGGACAAATAGGAAACGCTACTTGAGGTCAGTTTGTTATTTGCAATTTAATAGTCAATTAATTTGAGAATTCTCTGTAGCTAGATAGATATACAGTATAGATTACTATTTTTATTGCTTAGTTAGGTAGATGTTGTTTCGTTTCTTTTTTATAAAAACTATAAAAATCCAAAAATAATAGCTTCACTGTCATAAGACAATTCACAAATGATTTTACAGATTTCGATTAAAATTTGTATTTTGTAAACACTGTATATATAATCATGATTTAATTGTATTGATAGCCGAACACTTAATAAGTAGAATTATTATTTTATAATATTAGTTAGAAAACTGTATATATATATATTAGATTTGTATATAGTTTGCAGAAGTTGTTTTTTCACTTAGATTAGTTTCTTTAGCTTAGTTTTTTCACTTTCCTAGGACTTAGATCGGCTAACAGAGCCGCTAAACCCGTCGGAGTGGATTAATCCAAACGGCTTGGGTTATTTAGACAACCCCGGACCAGATCCACCCCTCTAGTTGACGAGCGGTCAATTTTTCCCGTCAACAGGATGTTACAAATTTGTATCAGAGCCAAGGTTTTCAACACTAAGTCTGGATGGGCCATGTTAGTGAAAAATGAATAAAAAATTTCAAAAAGAATTGTTGTCGAAGTAGACAAAATTTGAGTTTAGACCCATGGTTTCAAACATTGAGCCTGAATGGGCTGGATAAGTGGTCATTGGACCCAAGGTTTCAAGAGGAAATTGTGTCTGGAGGACCAATTTCGAACCTCAAAATGTTCTTGAGTGCCAAGAGGTTACCTTGGCCGTGTTATAAAGATCAGGAGGAGTAACGGTGTCATAAAACCATGACAAAAGTGGTGTTGGGCCACACAATAATGTGGACCTTAGGATTTGTTCAGGAGAAGGAGAATCCTTCACGATCATCAGATATGGTAATGTCACGAGGTAGTTAGTTGTTAATTCCTTTGGAAATCCACAGAGTAACAAAGTTTGTTCTGCGTCGTAGGATCTATTCGGAAGTAAGGGAAATCCCTTATGACCGTTAGATCTAGGGAAGGTGCATAAGGGTTAACCTGGAATCCCTTCGGACTTTGCGACTTCAGTGAAGTTTGATGCTAGAAACAAGATAAGGGTCGAAGCTCGAAGCTCCGAAGTGGATCTACACCATAGATCTGGAGAGGAGAGCATGATCGTTGGATCAATCCAATGTTAAAAGGTCAAACGCAGTAGTGAAGGGTGAAAACTCCCGAAGATCCAAAGTAGTGAGTCATGATGAGGTCACTTGGATGGACATGGAAACATGGGATGTGTTCCATGTGTCAATTGGTTCCGAACCTGTGGAAGTTTGAAATTCCATATGGAACGTGACGTGTGACACCCATCTAATTAGTCCATGAGTCAGCCACTAGTATTCCACCACATGACATCCTATATGAGTAGGGTTAGTGGTCCCCGAGGTTACATAACGTATTTAAAGGTTGGGGGACCCACAGTGGAATTGATCACAATACATCAAGATCAATGGCCAGAAGGCATTGCGGGGACTCAAGTTACACAAAAGTTAATTATCCAAGGCGGTCTCGTAATAAAAAATATGGTTTCACCGAGGGGTTACGTGTCAGCGTCAGAAGAATTGTGGGATGAAAGGATGGTTACTCCAAACCATTGTTGCATGTCCCCAAAATTGGAAAACGTTAAGTGATGTGATGTAATGACGTCACCAAGGGTGATTGGGAATGTTCAGAGATTAACAGTTCAGATATGTGGATGCGAGATCCTCCGAAGCTCCGAAGTCTCGAAGACCTGGAAATCAGACGCCTGAAGTTCCATAGTAAGTGTGAGTTATCAAATGTTGAGTAGACGTGGATGGTTGATCCACCCTACTTCACAACTTCGGTAATCCATAAATCTAAGAGATTATTGTGTGGTGCTTTGAAATCTTCTGAAGCCGAAGGCCGGAGTAAGAACCTAGTGATATAGAGCTTGGTCAAGACCCATGGTCGGGTGGGTTGGGGACTGAGAGAAAGGGGCTAGTGCTTGAAAATGATTACAGAGCAGAGAAGAGCTTGGAAATAAAATGAAATTTGAACATTTTCTTAAATCAGATTGGTCTGAATGCATAAACTGGTGAAGTATTGAAGAAGTTTCAATTGTTTCTCTTCTTTGAGTTTTCGAGTGCAAGTAGTGCACAATGTCCGCAAGGAGTGTGTTGACAGAGGTAAGTTAACCTTAGAGAATCTCATGAGAGATATCGTTGAACCTTCATCAGCAGCGGTGCAAGGAGTGCATAGGAAGAACTCTGTGTTGAGTTGAGAGAGAGAAAGAGTCACTAAGAAATATGTAGGGCTCTATCAGGCGGGCATAGAGTGAGTGCAAGTGTGCATAGAGAGAAATATTTATCAAGTTTAGGGAGAAGAGTATCAGAGGAATATACTCACAGAGCTATTGAACACTCTGTAGAAAATGCTCAACAAGGTGTGCTTTGAGCAGAAGGTTGCCAGGAGGATACAAAGTTTTCCTTTGAAAGGAAACAGAAGGGATGAGACCCTTAGGAGACTGAGTAAATAGAAAATCTCAGAAGAGATAACACAAGGAGTGCATGGGGGACAAAATCATTCTATTTCCTAAAGCTCAGAAGAGATAAATCTTACGAGAGAGAAGACGAGGTCCAGGAGGTGGACTTACAGAAGAAAGGTCAAAGGCTGAAGCCTTTGAACACTAACAAAATATTGCAAGGTGGAAGAAGTCAGGAGAGGAATGGATCCCATCCGTTAGGTTTGATCTCGATCGTTGATCGAGGAGGAGGTCGAAGGACCGTTTATCTAGTATTGGTCGGAAAGAGCCGTATTTCATCAGAACCGTCTGATTGTTGAGGACATGCGTCATTATATCTTCCACTCCGAAATATTTCCATAGGGGAAAAGAAGATAGTTGAGAGTTGAAACTCCCGAGGGATGGAGAGCCGTAACCAATTGTATTTGTTGGTTTGGAAGGGAGCTTCATGTCAACATATCGCGGAGATCTGAGATCGTGCATGAAAGGAGAAAAGGTCGTTGATTGGATAGTTGGCCAGAGGTAGGTAAAGGATAGATAGAAGTCGTTGATCATGGATCATTTCCAAAAGTGAGAGATTGATGGTCGGGAAGAATTGCGGCACCATAACTTGATCAGATGTTAAAAATATGAGAGCGAGCCATAATTTATACCATGGTTTTAAATAAAGTGATACATGGTAGCTGGAGGTGAATTGCGGGGCGAAAAGTAGGTTGGTCTAAAACCACTCTTGCCCATGCCTAGAATCACACACGTGAGGTCATATCCCATGGTATTATGAAGGAAAGGGCTAATGAAAAAGGGGCTAGCACTTGAAAATTGGAGTTTTGGAAACACGTAGGAATAGACTATGGGTCTGTCAGGACCTGTGCCTAAAGGAGAAAGGGGGGCCTGTGTATAATTTCTTTGGTTTCATCATGAGCCCGAAGAGTCAATTCGACTCAGAAGAGTTGAAGATTCTTTAACTGGGAGGTCAACAGACCCCGTTGAGTTAGGGGCACTCCGTCGAAAGTGCTCAGGGTAGAAATAGTCATGTACAATGACTACAATTAGAGCACAAGAAGACTTAGGAATCCGGGAAGAATTGAAGACTTCTGGGATCAGCAAGGAAAAGTTTCACACGAGAAAGAAGTTGCTACAATTTATGTGGCAGCAAGTATGTTATCAATTGTTGGGTCAGCCAGAGGAAATAATACTTGCATGTTTGCAAATGTTGTTGGTGATGCTATTGCATAAGGAGTGAAGCAACAGAGAGCTGAAGTGTTGGTTATAAGTTTGATAAAAGAAGAATGAAAGCTTCTACTGCCATCAGACTTTCAGGTAGTATAAAATTTATTAATGGTAGTCATGCAGGTATGAGTTTGTATTACTCTTTTTGCATAATTTTTGAAAGGAAATTTAGGTAAGAATTTCCTCATCCAGAGTTATTTTATAAAATCACATTATTATATTATTGAATGCATACCACTAGATGTGGTAAAGGATGGAGGCCTATATTAATTCAAATCTTTTTATCTTCTGAATGCACACACTGGCATAGTAGAATGTCACATTAATTTGGTTATGGGGTAATAGCCAAAGAATTAAATATAAGAACTAGTTATAAGAATAAATGCCAGTAAGCTAGTCATGTATGAGACCATGACCTAGTTGGATATGGCAAGGTATGGATATGGAAAGGTTATGAGCCACATAGGTACTTAAATATTCCTACTTTTAAATAAAACTTGGGCTGCAACCTTTTTGCTAACACTAATGAACACCACATAATTATATTCTTGGTGTAGTGTTCAGGTCGAAAAGGAAGGCATCCAATTAATTGGGAAGACAATAGGAAGTGTGTGGAGAATGTGTCAACACATTGGCCAGAATTCCAACTCATGGATGGTGAGATACATGACTGAGATAAAGAGCATTATGTAATTCAATGTGAGGTGCACTGATTAATTATGCATTGAGAATTGCACTCATGCATAGTGAGTGATAGAATTGTATACTAAATGCATTGATTGAATGTGTTTGTAAGTACATGCATATATATTATTGCATGGAAATAATTATACTAATGGCTGAAATGTTGCTAACTCATGAAGTTGAGAACATTTCAGGAACTGTTAAACATTGCAATAGGAAATTTGCAAGCCAGGTAGTCATAGGAATAGAGACTACAAAAACATTTATGTTCAGAAAATTGAAATAATAAACTTACTGTTATTAATTATGAACATGCATATGCATAGAATGATGAGTCATTCTATTTGGTTAAGTTGTTTGGTCATTGTGATTGAATTTCTAGGTCCAAGAAATTCTAAGATCATTTCATAAGGTGTTGTACATATTGAATTATGTTGTACAACAAATAATGACAATTTGTTGGTTGTATACAAGAGGAAGCATTACAGGAAAAATGGTATGTAGTTTGGTGTCTGTGGAAAACCACAAGGATGGTTGCATTCATAATATGACAACAACCAAGATGAATTATGAAATGGAATTTCCTGTTTTGGGAAAAAGTTGAATTTCTTTTTGAACTAAGTTGGAGTTCCTAAATGAATTCTTTTATGTTTCTCATGATAACTGCATGTGGGTGATGCAGATGAGATGATGTTGATTAAAGTTAGAATTTTGACTACAAAGAGTAGCTCGTGGAGGCTGCTGATGGGAAACCTTTGAGGGAAGTTGGAACTCTAGGAGCCACAGTGATTTGAAACTTCCTGAGCTAGCCTATTGTTGAATCCCAAGGAAAGGGATAAGTAGCAGCCGATCGACTGTGTGACAATGAAGGTGTACACGTTTGGGGTGGGACATGCATGTGGGGAATGAGAGATCGTTGGTTGGAGTGTTGTTGAGGTTTGAATGGTTCGAGTGATGCTAAGGTTTGGTACCTTGGCCTAGACCATGTGGATATGTGTTATAGGATAAATAGGTAGGTGCAGACATTAACTGATCTCCCTAGATCCACCTAGATCTAGAACAAAACACACCATAACATGACACTTTCCTTAAGTTTTAGATATTGAATTTACTAACTAAAGAGGGATAGGTGACATACCGTTTAAACGCTACTTCCTCTCGCCATCACCATCCTAGCTCTGTTCCAACGTTCATACAATGATGAACCTGCAAAAGAACACAACCAACCAAAGTGATAGTAATAGCATGAACTCAATATAAACCTATGTATGTGATCAAGGAATCATACAATAAAACACAACAAGCTTTATAGGAAAGAATCATATTACTGTATCATATTAAATGTGAAAGAAATATTACAACCATAGCCTTGATGTTGTAAGGTATCTTCCAACTATCCTCCATTCTCCACACACTTCCACTCCAAGAATTTTGAGAGAATAGATCTGATAATATTCACGATCTATCTTGACAAAATGGCTCATCTAGCCAAGCTAACAATCTCCAAAGCTCAATCCAATCCAAGCTCCAAAATCAAAAGCTCCAAATTCCAAAGCTTAACCTTTTCCATGAGAGATCCTCTCCTTTTATAAGATGAAGAGGATAAGGTGAGGAGTTTAGGATCATCCCACCAAATCATGAAAGAGAGTAAGATCCAAACCATTCAGATTCCACCTCACCATGGAAGTTTCTTGTTCTAGAAGCATCGAGAAGATGCTCGTTTTTCCCATGTATGAGCATTCTCGCACCTTACTTATAGAGCAACCTGCGAACCTCTCACAACCCAACTATGGTGCAACCTAAGACAATCATGCATTCTCACATCCTGCCTATATAGAAACCTACGAACATCCTCTTTAATAGGGTTTTTACAAAGGAGAATGCAACTTCTTTTCTCAAGAAAAGTTCTTCTCTCTTCTTTCTTTAGGAACTTAGGCCACTGACCCCTTTGAAGGAAATAGATAGGTTTACATCATTAACGGTCATAGGGATGATGAAAATAATGTGTAACAGAGAGCCCCCAAAAGTATGAAGTTAGAACAAAGTGATAGCTAAAATACTTTGTCGAGTGTGTGTAGGGAATAAGGAACAGTCGGTCGGAAACCAGCCAACAAACAAGGAAATGTAGTACAATAATATATCATCACTGAGGTAGTAATTCCCATACTCAGAATACAAATGACTCAAAGCATAAATTCTGACATGCGAAGATCCATGTCAAGTAAGATAGGTCATGGCCACCAAACATACACTGTGGATCCATGCCAATATGACTCAAATATGAACATAGCCACCAAAAAATACACTTTGGATCTATGTGTTAAAGACTCAAATTTGAACATAGCCACGAGGCATACAATGTGGATCTATGCAATAATACAAATTGAAAATACTCCAACGCAACCTAAATCTGTTAGAAAAGATCCAGGGTCTTCATCTCCACCACTCTATAGTACGAATCTAACCATGCAAATACATGTATCGAAGTCGAACATGGTAGAAACCACTTGATTACTGGTCATTAGTGTATACCGTTAACAAGTGTGAGGGAAATCACCATTAATGTCAATGACTCCCAAGGTACACTAGTACATTCCAATGAATGTGAATCAATGAGTTGAGGTCGAACACTTGAAGGAATCTCTCGATCAGGGGTCGATAATGAAAACCCACTGTCAAAATCGAGGAAACCTTCCATTGAGGCATGCAAGTTCCAAGGTACCAATTGGTTTTTAAGTCTAATTCCTAGATAATGAGTTGAAGTTGATAGGAAAAGACTCGTTACGGGAGGGCCTTAATATATCCCATATCAATGACATGAAACGGGTAACAAGATTTGAAGTGGATCAGAGTAACAAGTGATTCAGGACTGACTCAAGGATGGCCAATGCAATAGAAGGCTTAAGGACTGCAGAAATGGACGATGCAATATAAGACTTTTAGGGTTGAACTTCTCTTTGAACATATTGACGACACGACAAATGTCTTGGAAAAACTGACTCAACAACAGGGATCACAGACCAATTTGTAATCTTATAAAGGATTATGATCAAGAGACAAGTGGATTTTCCAACTTAGACACAAAGCGAGTGAAAGGGTGTCATGTTCAAAAGTGATTCTTCCACAGAATACAGGTTTAGATACATTTCTTTCCCAATTTTTCCACCACCATTTCTGGTGAGTACCTCATTATTTTTACGCAAGCTTGAGGAGGATAACATATGCTTGTAATGTAAGCTCATCCTTCGGACGAGTCCCTCAGAGTATGTTTAACGAACCCTAGGAAGGAGTGGTTCAGTCCCACATGGGCCTTTCAATGTTTGTTTTATGAGTCCAAAGAAAGAAAACTTAGGGGTTTTTCATGTTTTTGAGAGTTTGAAAAACACTTAAATTAGTTCGACGAGACCGAAAAAGTGATAAAATATCACTCACCAAATGTTTTCTTCAAATACTTTTACAAGCGTGAAAAGAATAAGATCGCTCGAAAGTTTTTTCATGTTTAGAGAGTCTGGAAAGAGCTTAAAGGGAACTCCAGGGGGTTCTTTTTTCGTATAACCTTTACGAGTATGAAAAAGTAATAAAAGTATAATCGGTTACATTCTCATTGATTTACAAGCACAAGAAAGAACAAAGACTAAGCTCGGAAACTTATTCTTAAGTATTTATGAGCATGAGAAAGAACAAAGACTAATCTCGGGATTGTTTTCATTTTTACGCAAGATTTAAAACAAAACAAAACTATGCTTGGACCTGGTTTCATTTCTTATGCAAGCTTGAAATAGAGGAAACTATACTTGAGGTAAGTGGTTTCATTTTTACACAAGCTTGAACCATAGAAAACTATGCTTGGACTTCCCAACACATAACAGAGGGATGGTTGGTACTTAGCCCCCAGCTTAAGAAGCTAGTGGCTCTAAATTCAACATGAAGTCCAGAGGCTGAAAGTAAATTCCCCCCAAGCTTCGTTTCCTCCAACTGTAAATGAGAATGAAATGAATCTTCAAATACTAGATGAGGGACTTGACTCGAATAGAGAAGGGGAAAACTATTTAATTTTTTTTTTAATGAGCTTGAAATCATAAAATCATGCTCAAAGACCTCTATTTCATTTTTTAACGAGGTTGCCTCAGAGATGCAAAAACTATCCTTGGCTCTCTTCTTGATCATGGATTCCAAGAGGACAATGCTCCAGAAGGACACCATGTCAAGGGACAAAACTCAGTCATGGCTTCCAAGAGGTCTTCACTAGAAGGAAGAAACACACTCTGGAAGGACACCATATCGAGGGTCATGACAGGAGTAAAAATATCAGGCTATAACAAGCCTATCAAAGAGATCACCATGTCAACTACTAGATCTAAGTCATCAGAAGTTGAATCCATGGGAAACAATGCCACATAATTGACCTGTGGCGGGGGTGATACCGTCTGCATATAAGAACCATTCAGGGAGGCAATCCATTCAGGTTCAATGAATGAAATTTGATCAACAGTCACAACTCGTCCATCGTGAGGGAAAGATATCACACGAAAAAGAGTAGACACAATAGCTTTCATGGCATAGACATAATCTCGCCCAAGGAGTAAAGTGAAATCCAAGGGGTCTTGGACTACCATGTGTTACACATTATTTTCATCATACCTATGACCGTTAATGATGTAAACATGTATGTAGTATTCAGAGGGGTCAGTGGCCTGAGTTCCTAAAGAAGGAAGGGAGAAGAACTTTTCCTGAGAAAAGAAGTTGCATTTTCCTTTGTAAAAACCCTATAAAAAAGGAAGTTCACAGGTTGCTATATAGGCAAGATGCAAGAATGCCTGATTCTCGCAGGTTGCACCATAGCTGGGTTGCGAGAGGTTCGCGGGTTTCTCTATAGGTAGGGTGCGAGAATGCTTACACATGGGAAAAATGAGCATTTTCTCGAATCTTCTAGAAGGAGAAACTTCCATGGTGAGGTGGAATCTGAATGGTTTGGATCTTACTCACTTTGATGATTTAGTGGGATCATCCTAACCTCCTCACCTTATCCTCTTCAACTTATAAAAGGAGAGGAGCTCTCATGGAGAAGAGCTAAGTTGGATTTGGCTTGGAATCATTAGCTTGGTTGGAGTGTCTTTGAGTTTTTCCTTTGTCAAGATAGATTGTGAATATTATCATATCTGTGCTCTCAGAATTCTTGGAGTGGAAGTGCGTGGGGAATGAAGGACAATTGGAAGGGACCTTACGACATCAAGGCCATGGTTGTAATCTCTCTTTCACATTTAATATGATATAGTAATATGATTCTTTCCTATAAAGCTTGTTGTGTTTTATTGTATGATTCCTTGATCACATATATAGGTTTATATTGAGCTTATGCTATTACTATAACTTTGGTTGGTTGCGTTCTTTTGCAGGATCATCATTGTATGAGCATTGGAACGGAGCTAGTATGGCGATGGAAAGAGGAAGCGGCATTTAAATGGTATGTCACCTATCTCTCTTTAGTTAGTAAATTCAATATTTAAAACTTAAGGAAAGCGTTGTGTTCTGGTGTGTTTTGTTCTAGATCTAGGTGGATCTAGGGAGATCAGTTAGTGTCCGCACCTACCGATTAGTCCGATAACACCATGACATCAATAAAGACAGTTTTCCCTCCCAAAGTTACAGGAAACCGAGGAAGGGTCCCTAAAGGTTGACTAGTTCTTTTGTTAAAATCTAACAGATTCTGTGTAACCGGTGCAAGATGAGGACAACCCAAAGCCTGCCAAGCAATAGAGGAAAAAATACTAACGAACGCACCTTCATCTATCAAAGTCTGAGGAACATCCTGACCAAAAACCTGTGTTGTAATCTGGAAATGAATGTGAGAGGGAAGGCGAGGTCCAGTTAGCACACCCCAATCAAAATGGATGGCCTCATTACTTGGAGGGGGTTCCATGGGAGAAGGAGGAATATCCCCCGACATGGTAGATTCTGTATCAATGAGAAAAACATGGGCATTATCAGGTTTACTCTCGAGTGGGAGAGTAGGATCGACTGATGACGAGATCGAATCGACCTCTTGGGTTGTATTCTCCAAGGGGAGAATGAGATCGACGCTTGGAAAAGGATCGACCGCTTGGGTTTCACTCTCTAACAGGAGAGTGGGATCAACCTAGGATGGCATCGAATCGACCACTTGATCTACCGAAACCAAATTGAGCATTGCATCAACTACAAGTGGGTTGAGAGAAAGCTTGTGATAAGCAGCTGGAAGTTGAGGCTGTGAAACAGTCATGTCTTCCAGGAATTTTGAGGCTTCTTCCATATGAGGGAAAAGATGAGTTATATGACACCCTTTGCATAACATACACAGGAACTTGGCTCTACTTTTATTCTTCCCAACTATATCGTGACTAGTCGACGGGAAGTCATCATCATGTTGTTCAGAGGCTGATGACATGGGTTGGCGAGGATGTGTAGACCATGCTTCTATAACCTTGGATAGACCAGGGCAATCCTTAAGAAGATGGCTACCCTTACAAAGCCTGCAAGGGTAATTGGGCTTATGGGTTGTTGGGGTGATCTTGACATCATCAACACTCCTAGCACGATTAACAGTAACTGGTTGTTTTCCAACATGTTTGACAGTGGTTGGAAGCTTTGACCCTTGTTTATCTTTCTTCTTCTTCTTATTCACCAGGTTACTAGCTTCAGAACTTTCACTCGATGAAGAAGATGAAACAAAAGGCGACCTTGCAAGCAAAGAAGGTGAAGAAGACCTTAATGGTGAAGAAGGTGAAGGATCAACATGAGGTTGATGCTCATGGGGGGAAGTTCTTGTGACCGAATCACTAACTTCATTCGAGATTACTTGAGTGGAAAACAACCATACCAGTAATCCAATTGTGAGACCTAGAAGGCTCAAAGTAGTAATATGAGGAGGACCAATGTTTCCATAAGAAGGAAAAATAAAAGTCTCCCCTGGAGCAGGGGTTCCTTCATTGGTCATTCTGGGAACTGATGCCATTAAATAAATATCCAATCTAGAGTCCTCTAGGGAAAACATATAGCACACGCTAAAAATATAGTAAGCAAGCAAGCACAGAAAACCTTCTCACAATGAATGCGCTAGTTGGTGATGAAATCCAACGTCGCGAGAACAATGTAAGAAGGGGATGAGATAGAGTGGGTGGAAAAGTTACATTGACGACCTTCTTAATGGACTTACACCCTGGTACAAGCTCCCACACATAATCGTGGGTATACCCTCCAAGGAGTCTGAGTGAGTTTGGCCAACATCGATTCCAGGTACCATGAATAGTTGTCCCTCCACAGTCACCTTGTGTAAAGAACCGAAAGAGATAGGCCACTAAGCTTACAGTGATTCCTGGGGAAATAGTCGATAGTCCGATCCACGTGCAAAGGTAGGGTATCTAGCCCGAAATCAAATTGAAAGGCTTCCACTCATCATTGTGGGTATACCTCTCAAGCGACCCCCATAATACGTGCAACCTCTACACCAAGACCAACAAAGCAAGGTGAGTAACTCTGCCAGTCTCAATGCAACCTCATGATTGACCCTTGTGTTAGAAGGGCTTCCCAGGACAAAATGTAGTAAGTGGATTTAACTCTCCCTATCACAAGATACTATGTTTGTTTGCAGCTTTGGAAAGTTATCTTTCACACCTATTCCAAATCCCTACGATTAATCTAATGTAGGTTTGCTACCAGAAAAGATAAAAATGTCTAATCAATTTTTATAAGCGCTTTATTTTATGGCTATTGTTACTCAAAAGGAAAATGGCATGGAAAATATGGTGTTTTGACCAACTCAAAAGTTATGCAAATAGATGAAGATGCAATATTTTCATTTCGGTGAAAGCTATGCTATGAGAAGAAGAAAACATTTATCATTCCTAGATGCACAATGTCCCAAAATCTTAAAACTCATCAATATCAATATTCTCAATAAATGAGCAAAAAAGATTATACACCAATGCACGAGTCATGCCCCCCCCATCATGCAATTACGCTACTTCAAATGAAAGGATGCCCCCAATCCAATATAAAGCAAGAAATTAAATCTTTTTGTTTCAAAATTTTCACTAAAAGAAATAATGAACTTTCTTGAAACAAAGAAACCCAAACTAAAAGTTTTCTTTTAAAGAGAACTATTCAGAAGAAATCTGATCTTTCCCTAAACAATTCTAAAGAAAACACACGCTTTGTGATTGAAAGACACTCAAAGCAAGAGACTAATCCTTCAAAACCAAACAAAGCAAAGATGGCTAAAATCAACTCAAAGAATGTCAAGCAGACTGTAAACATATCAATATAGGCTCCAAAAGTTCAATCCAGCTGATCAAAGAAAAATTGGGCATCAAAAGATAACAAGACCCAATCCAAAAAAAAAATTACAAACAATTTCACAACTTGGTAGTGGGGTACAGTGCGAGAATTAGGGATTCTCACAATCTAGATACAAGCAGGGTGCGAGAAGGTCGCACTGAACTGAAAAGTAGGGTGTGAACATCAATGATTCTCGCAGGCCACAGAGAGGTACAGTGCGAGAAGGTTTGTAATCAAGAAAAATTTGGAAAAAGGACAAACATTTTGAGTGAACGTCTGGCTCCAGAGAGTCTATAAGGGTCTCCTATAGACTCAGAAACTAGAAAACAAGCAATCAAAGCAAGGGAAACTAGACTAACTAGGAAATAATCCGTTCCCCAGTGGAGTCACCAATTTTGTTATAGGATAAATCGGTAGGTGCGAACACTAACTGATCTCCCTAGATCTAGAACAAAACACAGCATCACATGACGCTTTCTTTAAGTTTTAGATATCGATTTTACTAACTAAAGAGGGATAGGTGACATACCATTTAAATGCCACTTCCTCTTTCCATCGTCATCCTAGCTCTGTTCCAACATTCATACAATGATGAACCTACAAAAGAACACAACCAACCAAAGTGATAGTAATAGCATGAACTCAATATAAACCTATGTATGTGATCAAGGAATCATACAATAAAACACAACAAGATTTATAGGAAACAATCATATTACTATATCATATTAAATGTGAAAGAGAGATTACAACCATAGCCTTGATGTCATAAGGTCTCTTCCAACTGTCCTTCGTTCCCCACACACTTCCACTCAAAGAATTATGAGAGAATAGATCTGATAATATTCACGATCTATCTTGTCAAAATGGCTCATCTAGCCAAGCTAACAATCTCCAAAGCTCAATCCAATCCAAGCTCCAAAATCAAAAGCTCCAAACTCCAAAGATTAACCTTTTCCATGAGAGCTCCTCTCCTTTTATAAGATGAAGAGGATAAGGTGAGGAGGTTAGGATGATACCACCAAATCATGAAAGCAAGTAAAATCCAAACCATTCGGATGCCACCTCACCATGGAAGTTTCTCCTTCTAGAAGCATTGAGAAGATGTTCGTTTTTCCCACGTATGAGCATTCTCGCACCCTGCTTATAGAGAAACCTGTGAACCTCTCACAACCCAGCTATGGTGCAACCTGCAAGAATCAATCATTCTCACATCCTGCCTATATAGCAACCTACGAACATCATCTTTAATAGGGTTTTTACAAAGGAGAATGCAACTTCTTTTCTCAGGAAAAGTTATTCTCTCTTCTTTCTTCAGGAACTCAGTCCACTGACCCCTCTAAAGGAAACAGATAGGTTTACATCATTAACGGTCATAGGGATGATGAAAATAATGTGTAACAATATGGATCATGGAGCGTGGCTATCTTGGGAAGCCATTTCCCGATGGAGTCATAGCCCTTCTCAGGGGTGGAAGGTCTTCTCAATCAAAATATAAGTATCAATTCTCTATTCAGTGTATGTTGTATACAGGTTATAATGTTATTAGAATTTTCTGTATATACATATATATACATTGCATATATGCTTTCATTAACTGCATCCATGACTGTACATAATGTGTTTCATATTTCATTGATTAATAAATATATACATGATGCTAATCATGAAATTGATTGGAATATGATTCAGGTGGAGCAAGAAGGCATCTTTCAAGTGCATCCGGTGCGCATATTGGACTGGAAAAACAAGAAGCTCCAGAATCGATCCATAGGGCTTGTAAATGTCCAGTGGACCTGGTACGGTCCTGAGGACATGACATGGGAGCATGAGGATGCTATGCGGGCAGAATACCAACATCTCTTTGAATATTTTGGGAAATCTTGTTGATGTTGTGTAAAGAGTTGCACTGAGGACAGTGACAAAATAAGGGGAGGGGATTATAATGCCCCAAGGACAAGCCCCAATTGTATTTATAAATTGTAAACATGCTTTTTAGGATGGTGATCCGAGTTATAATAAGATAGGAGGCTTATTTGGTGATTAGGCCGGAGAGCCTAGGTGTTAAAGGCCAGGAGTGTGATTTTGTATATGTAATTATGTAGATCATTAATAAAATATAAACATCGTTGTGTGAAGACTGATTGTTGGGGATAAATATATGCACTATTAATTCCCACATTTAATTATCAACCAGGGCTCGTAAGCTTTGAGGTGTAGGCACATAAAACGTAGGATTAGAGCCTAGTCTAGACTAACCTAAAGTCAACAAAACAATCTTCAAACCCACACTACAAAACATTAACACTAAGGATTCATCACCAGGACATAGGAATACTTAGTGCTATAAAGGCTTAGATCACAGTCTTTCATGCACTCATGGTGATGTTCATGTGATTAATCTTGAGTAGCATACTTAAGTTTTATGTCCTTCAATGATTATTTCCTATAGCGGATCCACACTTAAATGCAATAAAAGAAACAAGCAAATGAAGATGAAATTCACGATCGAAACTAACACCTTAGGAAGAATTCCAATGAGGGAAGGCCATATCTCACGAGTTATACCTCTAATATGTTCGTTGGTGTTTGAAGCTACAAACTTGCAATAAGAAGCCAAGCAAAATGAAACACTAAAACAAAATTATGCGATCAACAATTTCTTGTAAAGATCTATCCTAAAATGGGAGCATTAAATTCTATCCTACAAAATGATAACAAAAGCATTCATCAATAGCAAAAACAAGAGAGGAAATTAATGCAGAAATAAGTGTAGACTAGTACAAAGCAATGCAAAAACAAAATTGACTAAGAACATAAATAATTCTTAAATCAATCCAAACTTAAACTGTATAAATATTAAGCAAATGTAAAATCAAACATCCTAAACTCAGAACCACTCATCAAATGAATACTTCCATAAAGTAAAGGAAAAATAAAGGGATGGAAAGGAAAAGAATGAATATGAGAAGAGGAAGTGGTTTTTTGTGTAATTGAGATATGAAGGCAGCATTTAAACTCACTAACTAATACACATAAAATGAGGAAGAGATGGAAACGATTTGGTCTTATAATTAATTGGTTGTAATGTATAATCAAATTGAAAACTAAGGAGTGAATCGTTTGAGGAAAGATGAGGTGAATATAGAAGAGAAAGATGATATATATAGAAAATGGAATAACTTTGTTTTACACTATTTCGGATAGCGTAGAATAGGTGAATGGATATGTGAATTGGATAGTAGGTTTCGATGTGTGAGTAGGATGAAAAATCAATGGTGGAAAAGGATAGATGAAAAGAGCAGTTTGAATGATTAAAGAGATGAGAGTGGAGCATGGAAGCAAGGGAACATTGTCCACAATTAATTAAGCATAGAAACAGAGCATTGAAAGGATATGTTGAAATATAAGCACACATAAGTAATGGAAGGAGTACAGACTAGACTCAAAGCTTAAGAAGTGTAATAATGTACTCAATTGAGAAATGTGATCTGAGTGTAAATTCATCCATCTAATGCAACAACATAAAATTAACAAAACTTTAACTCAAATGATAACAAAACTAAAATTGACTTGTAATGAAATAAACACACAATGCAATGTTATTCTACCAAGAAAATAGAATATAGAAACACTTACCCATGTTGAGGGGCCCTTCCCAGGAGATGAGTGTTGCTTAAAGACAATCAGATCAAGATAGAAGGATGCTCAATGTGGCGGCAACAATCAATTCTTCATTGATATCAAAAACTCGGTTTTTACATGGCTAACAACTCCTTAAGGCTTTCTCACAAGAATAAATCTCTCCTTTACAAAATATTCATGTAACTAATGGCTCCTTCTCATAAACCTATGAGGATTATTTATACATGAATAATCATTGAGGAGTGGATGGGACTGAATCCCAATGCCCAGATTTCAAATATTAAAGTTTTAGATAAAATCCTCAAAAATCTGGGTTTTATTGCAATTTGGGCAGATTCGAGTTAGTACCCCACCCATATATTCCAAACCAATTCTAATTTTGAAAAACTTCCGGTGTACTAATCAATTTTCCATATTCTAGACAAAACCCATTCCGTAGAATTTCTAGATCTTATTCCATCTGCACGAAAATCGAGGCACAAGTTGGCAGTTTGAGATTTTTGGTAATTTTTGTAGAATCATTCCCCCTGAGCTGGAGGTCCACACGTGTGAGCTGGGTGCATTCTATCTCACACGTCCACATGAAAACATCATTTCTGGACTCCTCTTAGAGGGCTAATAAATAACTGCAATAGTCGCAAAATAAGGCCCACCGTAACATGAGAAAGTGTTCACGTCGAATGTTATTGGGGTCAACGACATCAGGGAGAAATTTTTGTTTCTCCCTGTGCCATCCGAGATATCTCATTGGATGGGTAATGAGAATCAAGATACTGTCTCCCTTCTAGAAAACTGTGCTAATGTCGAAAAAAAGGGAAATGCGACACCCAGAAGCAAATGGCTTTGTGAAATCTACTAGGTGAGGTTAGGAAGTGGAGGAGGTACATGGACGAAGTCAAGATGTAGGAAGATTCAAGACTGCCCTTGGTTGGAGTATATGTGAGATAAAAGTGACCGCAACCGTTCAACGAGGTCTAGTGTCGGGGGGACAACAAGACAGGGGATAAGTTGTGCCAGAGGTGGGACAAGGTGAACAAACTTAAAGGGCAAAGGTAAGTGGCTTGTGGGGTACTCTGAAGATATGGATGATGTCGTCAAGGGTAAATGATAAGTAGTGCCCCAACCAAGGGTGGAATGGGTTGCCTTTTGCCAAAAAATGGAAGAATGTCGCCAAAGGTGACGACGAAAAGGTAATGTAAATGTTGGAAACAAAGACATTTGTAAAATAAATAAAGAATAATTTTGGGATAAGTGTACAAATACAGAAACAGGTGCCCCAATGTGATATGGTTGGCCCGGGTAGGGCACAATTTGCTTGGAGAACTGGCAGAGGGTGGGGGCCCCATGGGTGGATTTCTGTATGAGGTAAGTGAAATGAAGGGTGTTACCCATGATTTTGGTTGTCATGATGATGTATTGATGATGGTGTAATCAGGTTGTTCATAAGAACTTTTACATGAGAAAAGTTACTTTCATCTCTTTCAAGAAAACTCATTTTTGAAGCATGTTCGCAAGATGCTAGTATATTTGGCTGCAAGAACGACCCATTCTCGCAGGCTGCCTTAAGCCAGGGTGTGAACTTCTCGCACTGTGTTGAAATGCTAGGGTGCGAACTCTTCCTAAAGCAAGGAAAAGGATGAATTCTCGAAGCTTCTAGAAGGGAATCTTCTAGAAGGATGGGTTGGCATTCGAATGGTTATCCTAGTACTGGATTCCCTGATATTTTGGGATCATTCCTATCCAAGTAACTAATTCATTCTCTCCTATATATTGAAGGAATTCTCATGGAAAAAGTTACAAGCAAGATTCATTGGAGAATTGGTGAGAGAATTGAGTGAAGGATTTTGCTTGAATAGCAGCTTGGAGATTCTAGCAAGTCTATCAAGAGGAGTTGATCTTCTTCATGCAAGTGAGAAAGTGTGTGTGTCAGAGCCAAGGGCCATCGAAAGGAAGTTTGTGACATCAAGGCTCAGGTTTTAATCTTTACTTTCCATTAATATGATATAGTAGCATGTCCCTTTCCCATAAAACTATTTCCACTTTATTGTATAATTCCTTGATCATATACATAGATTGACTTTTGAATAGATTGTGCTATCTTCACTTTGGTTGGTTTGTATTGTCTTGGTCTTGAATGCACGAGAGCACTGGAGTGAAGCAGGAGCAACAAAGACTAAAGGAAGCCATAATAAGGTATGTTATGTGTTCTTGCCTCCTATTTAATTCAATGGTCAAAATCTAGGGAAAGAGTCATGTTTTGTCTTGCTTTGTTCTAGATCCAAGTGGATCTAGGGAGATCGGTTAGTGTCCTTACCTACGGATTTATCCAATAACAAAATTGGTGACTCCACTGGGGAGGATCCCATTTTATTTGTGGTTTTTGGTATTTTTCTGTGGTCATTTTCTTTGGTTTCACTTTTCTCCTGTCCTTTCAATCTCTGAGTCTTCAGGATATCCTGATAGACCCTCTGGGTCCAGAGGCCTTTATGAATTTTTCTTCATTTTCCAAAATTTTGATTATGTTCAGACATTCTCGCACTGTACTTCATTGCAACCTGCGAGAATAGGTAGAGTTCTCACTTTGCCTTTAGGTTTCAGTGCGAGGTTCTCGCACCTTGTTCAAGGGTTACCTGCGAGAATCAATGATTCTCGCACTGTGAAATATTACCTTCCTGTGAACTCAATTTTTCAAAACTTTGGATTTGAGTTTTGGCATCTTTAACTTCCCAAATCAGTTTGATTGCCTCATAAAAGTTTCTTGGACCTTTTATTGATGTTTCCCTTGTCTTCGTTTGCATGCATGAACAATTTTACGATTTCAAGGCTTTTCTTGTCATTTATGTCTTGAATTTCGTTTCTTGACTTTTCACGTTCGATAAAGTATTTGAAGTAAGCGTCTGGTGAGCGATAACTTATCTCTTTTTCAGTCTCATCCGGACTATTTTACGAAAAAGGTACTGAGAGAGTTCTCTTTTAAGTTTTATTCCAGACACTATAATCATGAAAAATCTTTGAGTTTTCTATCTCTGGACTCGTTAAACAGACATTGACAGACCCGTAATGGGACCGAACCACTGCTTCTTAGGGTTCGTTAAAAATACTCCGAGGGACTCATCCAAAGGATGAGCTTACATCAACAAGCATATGCTATCCTCCTCAAGATTGCGTAAAAATAAAGAGGTACTCGCCAGAAATGGTGGGGGGAAATTTGGGAAAGGGATTTGTTTTTCATCTTCGTATTAATTGGCAGTAAGTGTCTCTCTTGAACATGACACCCCCTATTCATCATTTGAAGCCGGTTTGGGAAATCCATTTGTCTCTTATTCAATTTTCTACAAGGTCATTCCCTGTGTCGTCTTTGAGTCAATGCACCCAAATCATTGGTCGTGTCATTCATACGTTCAAGAGAAGTCCATCTGAAACCTATATTGAGTCGGCCATCTGCAGTTTTCCATTCTTTCCGTGTCGACCTTCCCTATGTCCGGTCCAATTTGCAAAATACTCTATTTCACCTTCAAAATCTGTTACTCATTTCGTGTCATTGATGGGGGATACATCAAGGCCCTCCTGTGATGAGTTTTGTTTCGTTGACTTCAGCTCATTATCCCGAATCATGACTTAGAAATTACTTGGTACCTTGGAGCTTGCATGCCTCAATGGCAGGTTTCGTCGCTTTCGACAGTGGCTTTACATCATTGACCCCTGATCGAAAGATTCCATCGGATGTTCGACTTCAACTCATTTATTCACACTCGATGGATTGTACTAGGGTACCTTGGGAGTCATTGACATCAATGGTGATTTACCTCGCACTTGTTAACGGTTTCATCAATAACCGGTAATCAAGTGGTTTATGCCATGTTCGACTTCAACACATGTAATCACATGGTTAGATTTGTACTTTGGGCGACGAAATTGAAGACCCTAGATATCATCCCTTTTGTCCAGGTTGCGATGGAGTATGTGTAATCTGTGACACATAGATCTACTGTGTATGTCTTGTGGCTATGTCATCTCAATTTGAATCTGTTGCATAGATCCACAGTGTATAATTGGTGGCTATGCTATATTTTGACGGCATGGATCCATAGTGTATGATTGGTGGCCATGAACCAGGTCTACAATTATCATCAGTCTATGATCTGAGTATGGGAATGCCTACCTCAAAATTGGTATATATGATATTCTACATATGCTTGGTTGTTCGCAGGTTTCTGATTAGGTGTGCTCCTGGTTCCTGACACACACATGCAGCTTACAAAGTCTTTCGGCTATCACTAGTTCCAACCTCATACTTTGGGGTGGATTCTGTTGCCCATGACTTTGGTCATCGTGATGATGTATTGATGATGGTGTAATCAGGCTCTTCATAAGAAATTTTACCTGAGAAAAGTTACTTTCATCTCTTTCAATAAAACTAAGGATGGGTTGGCATTCGAATGGTTATCCTAGTACTGGATTCCCTGATATTTTGGGATCATTCCTATCCAAGTAACTAATTCATTCTCTCCTATATATTGAGGGAATTCTCATGGAAAAAGTTAGAAGCAAGATTCATTGGAGAATTGGTGAGAGAATTGAGTGAAGGATTGAGCTTGAACAATAGCTTGGACATTCTAGCAAGTCTATCAAGAGGAGTTGATCTTCTTCATGCAAGTGAGCAAGTGTGTGTGTCGGAGCCAAGGGCCATCGAAAGAAATTTTGTGACATCAAGGTTTAGGTTGTAATCTTTACTTTCCATTAATATGATACAGTAGCATGTCCCTTTCCCATAAAGCTATTTCCACTTTATTGTATAATTCCTTGATCATATACAAAGATTGACAGTTGAATAGATTCTGCTATCTTCACTTTGGTTGGTTTGTGTTGTCTTGGTCTTGATTGCACGAGAGCACTGGAGCGAAGTGGGAGTAACAAAGACCAAAGGAATCCATAATAAGGTATGTTATGTGTTCTTGCCTCCTATTTAATTCAATGGTCAAAATCTAGGGAAAGAGTCATGTTCTGTCTTGCTTTGTTCTAGATCCAGGTGGATCTAGGGAGATCGGTTAGTGTCCGCACCTACGGATTTATCCAATAAAAAAATTGGTGACTCCACTGGGGAGGATCCCATTTTATTTGTGGTTTTTGGTATTTTTTTGTGGCGATTTGCTCTAGTTTCACTTTTCTCCTATCCTATCAATCTCTGAGTCTTCAAGATATCCTGATAGACCCTCTGGGTCCAGAGGCCTTTTAAAATTTTGCTTCATTTTCCAAAATTTTGATTATGTTCAGAGATTCTCGCACTGTACTTCATTGTAGCCTGTGAGAATAGGTAAAGTTCACACTTTGCCTTTAGGTTTCAGTGCGAGGTTCTCGCACCCTGTTCAAGGGTTACCTGCGAGAATCAGTGATTCTCGCACTGTGAAATATTACCTTCTTGAGAACTCAATTTTTCAAAACTTTGGATTTGATTTTTGGCATCTTTAACTGTCCAGATCAGTTTGATTGCCTCATAAAAGTTTCTTGGACCTTTGATTGATGTTTTCCTTGTCTTCGTTTACATGCATGAATAGTTTTACGATTTCAAGGTTTTTCTTGTCATTTATGTCTTAACTTTCATTTCTTGACTTTTCATGCTCGATAAAGTATTTGAAATAACCGTCTGGTGAGTGACAATTTATATCTTTTTCGGTCTCATCCGGACTATTTTACGAAAAAGGAACTGAGAGAGTTCTCTTTTAAGTGTTTTTCCAGACTCTATAATCATGAAAAACCTTTGAGTTTTTTATCTCTGGACTCGTTAAACAAACATTGACAGACCCGTAATGGGACCGAACCACTCCTTCTTAGGGTTCGTTAAAAATAATCTGAGGGACTCGTCCGAAGGATGAGCTTACATCAACAAGCATATGTTATCCTCCTCAAGCTTGCGTAAAAATAAAGAGGTACTCGCCAGAAATGGTGGGGGAAAATTTGGGAAAGGGATATGTTTTTCATCTTCATATTAATTGGTAGTAAGTGACGCTCTTGAACATGACACCCCCTATTCATCATTTGAAGCCGGTTTGGGAAATCCATTTGTCTCTTATTCGATTTGCTACAAGGTCATTCCCTGTGTCATCTTTGAGTCAATGCTGCCAAATCATTGGTCGTGTCATTCATATGTTCAAGAGAAATCCATTTGAAACCTATATTGAGTCGGCCATCTGCAGTTGTCCATTCTTTCCGTATCAGCCATCCTTGTGTCTGGTCCAATTTGCCAAATACTCTGTTTCATCTTCAAAATCTGTTACTCATTTCGTGTCATTGATGGGGGATACATCAAGGCCCTCCTCTGACAAGTTTTTCTCCATTGAGTTCAGCTCATTATCCGAAATCAAGACTTAGAAATTATTTGGTACCTTGGAGCTTGCATGCCTCAATGGTAGGTTTCCTCGCTTTCGATAGTGGCTTTACATCATTGACCCCTGATCGAAAGATTCCATCGGATGTTCGACTTCAACTCATTTATTCACACTCGATGGATTGTTCTAGGGTACCTTGGGAGTCATTGACATCAATGGTGATTTCCCTCGTACTTGTTAACAGTTTCATCAATAACTGGTAATCAAGTGGTTTCTGCCATGTTCGACTTCAACACATGTAATCACATGGTTAGATTCGTACTTTGGGCGACGAAATCGAAGACCCTAGATATCATCTCTTTTTTCTAGGTTGCGATGGAGTATGTATAATGTGCGACACATAGATCCATTGTGTATGTCTTGTGGCTATGTTGTCTCAATCTGAATCTTTCGTATAGATCCACAGTGTAT
>SNQJ01S0004443.1:245833-275430 GCA_010110895.2 Picea sitchensis | reverse complement strand
TCCTGATAGACCCTCTGGGTCCAGAGGCCTTTTTCAATTTTGCTTCATTTTCCAAAATTTTGATTATGTTCAGACATTCTTGCACTGTACTTCATTGTAGCCTGCGAGAATAGGTAGAGTTCGCACTTTGCCTTTAGGTTTCAGTGCGAGGTTCTCGCACACTATTCAAGGGTTACCTGCGAGAATCAGTGATTCTCACACTGTGAAATATTACCTGCCTGTGAACTCAATTTTTCAAAACTTTGGATTCGAGTTTTGGCATTTTAACTGCCCAGATCAGTTTGATTTCCTCATAAAAGTTTCTTGGACATTTGATTGATGTTTTTCTTGTCTTCGTTTGCATGCATGAACAGTTTTACGATTTCAAGGCTTTTCTTGTCGTTTATGTTTTGAATTTCGTTTCTTGACTTTTCACGCTCGATAAAGTATTTATCTCTTTTTCGGTCTCATCCAGACTATTTTACGAAAAAGGAACTGAGAGAGTTCTCTTTTAAGTGTTTTTCCAGACTCTATAATCATGAAAAACCTTCAAGGTTTCTATCTCTGGACTCGTTAAAAAAACATTGAAAGACCCGTAATGGGACCGAACCACTCCTTCTTAGGGTTCGTTAAAAATACTCCGAGGGACTCGTTCGAAGGATGAGCTTGCATCAACAAGCATATGTTATCCTCCTCAAGCTTGCGTAAAAATAAAGAGGTACTCGCCAGAAATGGTGGGGGGAAATTTTGGAAAGGGATATGTTTTTCATCTTTGTATTAATTGGAAGTAAGTGTCACTCTTGAACATGACACCCCCTATTCATCATTTGAAGCTGATTTGGGAAATCAATTTGTCTCTTATTCAATTTGCTACAACGTCATTCCCTGTGTCGTCTTTGAGTCAATGCTGCCAAATCATTGGTCGTGTCATTCATATGTTCAAGAGAAGTCCATCTGAAACCTATATTGAGTCGGCCATCTGTAGTTGTCCATTCTTTTCATGTCGGACTTCCCTGTGTCCGGTTCAGTTTGCAAAATACTCTGTTTCACCTTCAAAATCTGTTACTCATTTCGTTTCATTGATGGGGGATAAATCAAAGCCCTCCTGTGATGAGTTTTGTTCCTTCGACTTCAGCTCATTATCCAGAATAAAGACTTAGAAATTATTTGGTACCTTGCAGCTTGCATGCCTTAATGGAAGGTTTCCTCGCTTTCGACAGTGGGTTTACATCATTGACCCTGGATCGAAATATTCCATCGAATGTTGGACTTCAACTCATTTATTCACACTCGATGGATTGTACTAGGGTACCTTGGGAGTCATTGATATCAATGGTGATTTCCCTCGCACTTGTTAATGGTTTCATCAATGATTGGTAATCAAGTGGTTTCTCCCATGTTCGACTTCAACACATGTAATCACATGGTTAGATTCGTACTTTGGGCGACAAAATTGAAGACCCTGGATATCATCTCTTTTGTCCAGGTTGTAATGGAGTATGTATAATCTACGACACATAGATCCACTATGTATGTCTCGTGGCTATGTCGTCTCAATTTGAATCTTTCGCATAGATCCACAGTGTATTCTTGGTGGCTATGCTATATTTTGACGGCATGGATCCACAGTGTATGATTGGTGGCCATGAACCAGGTCTACAATTGTCATCAGTCTATGATCTGAGTATGGGAATGCCTACCTCAGAATTGGTATATATGATATTTTGTAGATGCTTGGTTGTTCGCAGGTTTCCGATTAGGTGTGCTCCTGGTTCCCGACCCACACATGCAGCTTAAAAAATCTTTCGGCTATCACTGGTTCAAACCTCATAATTTGGGGGGCATTCTGTTACCCATGACTTTGGTCATCGTGATGATGTATTGATGATGGTGTAATCAGGCACTTCATAAGAACTTTTACCTGAGAAAAGTTACTTTCATCTCTTTCAAGAAAACTCATTTTTGAAGCATGTTCGCAGGCTGCTAGTATATTTGGCTGTGAGAATGACCCATTCTCGTAGGCTGTCTTAAGCCAGGGTGCGAACTTCTCGCACTGTGTTGAAATTCCAGGGTGCGAACTCTTCCTAAAGAAAGGAAAAAGATGAATTCTCGAAGCTTCTAGAAGGGAATATTCTAGAAGGATGGGTTGGCATTCGAATGGTTATCCTAGTACTAGATTCCCTGATATTTCTGGATGATTCCTATCCAAGTAACTAATTCATTCTCTCCTATATATTGAGGGAATTCTCATGGAAAAAGTTAGAAGCGAGATTCATTGGAGAATTCGTGAGAGAACTGAGTGAAGGATTGAGCTTGAACAACAGCTTGGATATTCTAGCAAGTCTATCAAGAGGATTTGATCTTCTTCATGCAAGTGAGAAAGTGTGTGTGTCGGAGCCGAGGGCCATCGAAAGGAAGTTTGCGACATCAAGGCTTAGGTTGTAATCTTTACCTTCCATTAATATGATACACTAGGATGTCCCTTTCCCATAAATCTATTTCCACTTTATTGTATAATTCCTTGATCATATACATAGATTGACTGTTGAATAGATTGTGTTATCTTCACTTTGGTTGGTTTGTGTTGTCTTGGTCTTGACTGCACGAGAGAACTGGAAAGAAGTGGGAGCAACAAAGACCAAAGGAAGCGATAATAAGGTATGTTATGTGTTCTTGCCTCCTATTTAATTCAATTGTAAAAATCTAGGGAAAGAGTCATGTTCTATCTTGCTTTGTTCTAGATCCAGGTGGATCTAGGGAGATCGGTTAGTGTCTGCACCTACGGATATATCCAATAACAAAATTGGCGAATCCACTGGGGAGGATCCCATTTCCTTTGTGGGTTTTGGTATTTTTCTGTGGCCATTTTCTTTGGTTTCACTTTTCTCTTGTCCTATCAATCTCTGAGTCTTCAGGATATCCTGATAGACCCTCTGGGTACAGAGGCCTTTTTCAGTTTTGCTTCATTTTCCAAAATTTTGATTATGTTCAGACATTCTCGCACTGTACTTCACTGCAGCCTACGAGAATACATAGAGTTCGCACTTTGACTTGTTACCTGTGAGAATAGGTAGAGTTCTCACTTTGACTTGTTACCTACGAGAATCAGTGATTCTCGCACTGTGAAATATTACCTGCCTGCGAACTCAATTTTTCAAAACTTTGGATTTGGGTTTTGGCATTTTTAACTGCCCAAATCAGTTTGATTGCCTCATAAAAGTTTCTTGGACCTTTGATTGATGTTTTTCTTGTCTTCGTTTGCATGCATGAACAATTTTATGATTTCAAGGCTTTTCTTGTCATTTATGTCTTGACTTTCGTTTCTTGACTTTTCACGCTCGATAAAGTATTTGAAGTAAGCCTATGGTGAGCGATAATTGATCTCTTTTTCGGTCTCATATGGACTATTTTACGAAAATGGAACTGAGAGAGTTCTCTTTTAAGTATTTTTCCAGACTCTATAATCATGAAAAACCTTCGAGGTTTCTATCTCTAGACTCGTTAAACACACATTGAAAGACCCGTAATTGGACCGAACCACTCCTTCTTAGGGTTCGTTAAAAATACTCCGAGGGACTCATCCGAAGGATGAGATTACATCAACAACCATATGTTATCCTCCTCAATCTTGCGTAAAAATAAAGAGGTACTCGCCAGAAATGGTGGGGGAAATTTGGGAAAGGGATATGTTTTTCATCTTCGTATTAATTGGCAGTAATTGTCGCTCTTGAACATGACACCCCCTATTCACCATTTGAAGCCGGTTTGGGAAATCCATTTGTCTCTTATTCGATTTGCTACAAGGTCATTCCATGTGTTGTCTTTGATTCAATGCTGCCAAATCATTGGTCGTGTCGTTCATATGTTCAAGAGAAGTCCATCTGAAACCTATATTGATTCGGCCATCTGCAGTTGTCCATTCTTTCCGTGTCGGCCTTCCCTGTGTCCAGTCCAATTTTCAAAATACTATGTTTCACCTTCAAAATATGTTACTCATTTCGTGTCATTGATGGGGGATACATCAAGGCCCTCCTGTGATGAGTTTTGTTCCATCGACTTCAACTCATTATCCGGAATCAAGACTTAGAAATTATTTGGTACCTTGGAGCTTGCATGCCTCAATGGCAGGTTTCCTCGCTTTCGACAGTGGGTTTACATCATTGACCCCTAATCGAAAGATTCCATTAGATGTTTGACTTCAACTCATTTATTCACACTCAATGGATTGTACTAGGGTACCTTGGGAGTCATTGACATTGTTGTTCCAGAGTCTGTACTCAAGGCTTAAAAGTACAGTGTCTAGGAATCCGAAAGTGAAATAAGGGATAAGAAAGGAAAAACTATCAACCTTCGGTTAGGGAAGCTAATGTTTATTTCATAGTTGGTGCTATCTAGCTTCCAACTACTCTTGAATGGTTATATCCCTTTCAATTTCTTCCCACGAACGTTCAAGCTCAACCCGTTTAGTGGTTGTTTTGAGAATAGTATCGAAAAGATTTAAAGCAATGTGATTTTGATTGGATAATCTGGGTTCAATATTGGGCCGTGTCTGTATCGGGACAGTCATAGAGGAACAGTAAAACAGGGAAACAAAGAATAAATAAGTGTTGTCTCAATTTGGTCTTATAAAAGAGAAATTATGATTCAGAAACAAAACAGGATGCAAATCCAAGGCTCTCTCCTGTAACTGAGTTATATCTTAATAAAGGGTGAGTTGAGGGGAAAAAAATTTAGCTATCTAAAATGTAAGGCACCTATCGAGGGAGAATCTCACGTGCAAATAGGAGAGGAAAAAGTGTAAGAAAATAATCAATATATGCAGAGAATATATGTAGTGTTCTGAAAGTGAGGACTGGTCTTACACCCGCTGATAGCTGGTGCAGAGGAAAGACAGTAAACAATTACAGAAAACTCAAATTCATTTGCTATAGTAGTGGTCGTAGTAAATTATAACGAAACATTTATCAAATATGAATACGAAATGAAATGGAAAATGAGGTACAAGAAAGCAAACTCATAACACAGTCGGGACGGACTTGAGAATATTCAGATTTGCATTTGTATTAACTCTCAAAATCTAAATAAATCTATTACAATCGACACAAAAAGGTCCATCCTTGAGTCTTTCTTTCTCAGATATATTTATACAATTTACAACAAAACAGAATGTCAATCATTACAAAAAATTCGGTTATGAAAGGGTGGAGAGAAATCGCTCCATTTCTTTATTTCTGTCTTCAATGGGTGCCAGACGTATATCCTCGTGCGTGCTCAGTGCAGGTGGTACATCTTTTGACCAGCTGAGACATCAGCCTCAATGGTTCTGCCTGACAGATGGCTTTGATAAAATAGCACCCTCGAGCTAACTGTTGTAACCTGTCTTCCATCTCTCCATCTATGATGTTGATAGCGCATAATTGCGCGCTCGGCTTGGTCATGCATTTTTCTATTTGGACTATGTCTACCATAGTCACTTGAGAGATTTCGGCAGAATCTCTTTCCTCCTTTTCTTTGAGATCAAGAGAGATCTTCTCCATGTCCATTTGCATCAATGCCTTGGCGTCACCCTCGCTATCGATACCTATCCGACCACCATCTACTGAACCAAAGGCCTCTTCCAAAGAATTGATTACCTTTTTGGCTTGGATCTTGCCTTTGGCGATGTTGTGCTCCCATTCTTTCAACAGGATGTTTCCCCTGGTCTTCTCTGGAATGGTGAACCTGTAAGTATTTCCTGACTCTCTGTTGTTTGTGGCTATCACGTCCTCCTGGAAGGCAATCCATGTTGCTTCAGCCTCCTTTTCTCTGGCACCTAAATTCTCCGAAACCTGATTCATCAACAAGCAGTTGTTCTGAATCTCTTCTACCTTGCTAAGTAGGTTTCCTTGGGCCGCTGATACTCTATTCCAGATATCCACCGCCTGGGATTGAAATGTCCCAACATCTATCGCTTTGCTTTCGGCGATTTCCAACCTAGCCTCCAGTTGTTGGATTATGTCTTTTTTCCGACTCGCTTGTTCCTGACTATCCCGAACCACTAGCTGTGTTTGCTTGAGCTTAGATTTGAGTGACTCAATTTCATTTTTATTAGCCAACCTAGCCTGCTCCATACCTACGCTCACATGATCTTTGGCGGTCTCTATCGTTGTGGCTAGTCTAGCCTCGAGGGTCTTTATGAGTCAATTTTTTCTTTTAAGCTGGCTATTTAGGAGCCTGACCGAAAACTGATTCGTCAAGGCATATGCTCCTAGAGTTCCTGCTATTTTAGTCGCGAATTTCTCATTCTTCTTGTCTTTCCCATCGGTTATGACTTTGTATTTCTTTTCGGTTGACTCTCCTTCCTAGTAAAATTCTCTTTTTACTACTGCTTTTCTTTTCTTTTCGAAAAAGAACTCATTTGGAGGGAGTTCTTCTCTCATGATAGGCCTTAACTCCTCATTGAAAATCCATCCTGCATCAGGATTTCCCTGAGTCGACTGCAAAGGGGTAACCGATGTGATAGGTTCTCTAATCTGCTTCGCTAATTTTTTCGGAGTATTGATCGGGCTCTGCTTCTTCGGCGGGTCTGGGGTCTTTATCACTGTTTTTGGATTCTTCGTTCACTCCCCCTCATCCTGTTGTTTTCCTTGGTCGGGAGTCTCATATTTAGAACCCTCAGCATCCTTCTATTTTTCCTCCGACGTACTCGGTCCTTCACCTCGCAACACTGCGGGGAGACAGCTACGTCGATGTTCCTGGAACTTCAGAACATCATCTCTTTCCCCAAGCGTTAAAGATTGTATCTGAGTGAGGATCTCGTCATAGGATCTCCCACCTCGGAAAATGTCATCCGAGGGTGAATTCTCATGCTCGAATCTCTTGAGCCCGTAGTTTTCCAAATGGTTGCTCACGACCCTTTGTGGATCGTGCTTCTTGTATTCAATGGAGACCAAATTTATGTCTTCCAGGGCTGCCACTTCGACTTTGGCATGCCCAAAATCTAATAAAGAATATGAATTCAAATGTATGGGAAAAAACGACCATGCCTTTTTTGAGTACCCTTTGAGTTCTTTGCTCACAGCACCAATCACTGTTTTCCTAGCAACCTCCCGGCAAGCCAACTTGTCGAGGATGAACAATGGCAATTCATGTGGAGGGACCAAAGCCCCGAAAATTCGGAGGGATGAAAATTCCACTTCCACATACCAATCTGCTATACTGCTCAGATTGCTTACTATGCTGTCCGAAATCCAGGGTGGCAGGTGACCAAAAATGACAACATGCAGGGGCACCGTCACCCAGTTAAATATTTCGTATACAAAATTTCCCGCTTTGTTTTCCCATAATTTTGCATGATATACATGTATGGGTTCATCTTCGGCCAGAGTCCAACCCCAGCTCATCAATGGAAATGGTGTCATAGAACAAACTGTGTCCATAATGTATGCTGACATGAAAAATGAAGATGTCTTCCCTTCCTTCTTCGGCTCCCGATACTCTGCGACCCGATTGGATAAGCTATCAAATAGCATTTTTTCCCAGTCGAAGGAGCAGCCTTAGGCGACCCGAAACATCAGAGGCACCCATGAAAGATAAAAATGAGAGGTGTCCTCTCTCCCATATAGCCTGCATGCCATCATGGCAACGTATTTGTACTGTGGTTCTAAGGAGGCTATTGAATATACGCCATGTCCATCAGCCCTAAAATTCACGGCGCGTGAAACCCAATCTTTAATCAAACTGGCCATGGTTTTATAGTACTGTATGCATTCCTTCTCCTTGAACTTGTCTAAGAATTCTGTGCCATATGTAAATTCGGATGTTGCGGGCAGCTTATACATGGTTTGCAAGTGTTCCGGCCTGAAAGTCCCAATTGTGACTTTTTGCTCGTTCATGATAGTTCGAGTCAGTATGTACACATGGTGTAGTGCCCATCACACCATGTCATAATACGGGAGAAACCGTGGCCTGGCTGCTACTCTGTGCATTCTGGATTCGATGACTATTTTGTATTTGGTGGTAATATCATCCTTTTCATTGTCACTGGAGTAATCTGAATAGTCTACCAACTCTGCCTGTAGAACATCTGAAACAAAAGACCAATTCGAGACCGAATCGATACTTCGAGGCAAAGTATCTGAGATATTGTTTGAGCCTTGTCTTGAAACCTCGACATTTGCCTTTGATGCTTTCCGTGGAGCCATGGCTGGGGATTGCGTTTTAGCTCTTCTGCGATAGAAATGTGTATACATACAGAAGTTAGTTGCTCAGAAATAATGTGCTCTGCGTAATCTAAAATGCATTTGTTATAATGAAACACGACCCTTACATATATTTGAAAACTTAGTACCTTTCAGAACGAGTCTGTCCAATCATATTTAGAATTAAATTTTGTCGTGAAAATCTGATCTTATTCATCGATTTACCCTATTTCCTCATTAATGCCATAAATTTCGATGGTTTAAAAGGCCGGTGGCGTATGGAAAGGTCAAGTTCACCTCGTAAATTGTGCAGACATCAAATCTTGGGATATGTATTGATTTAGCGTAATTAATCTGGATTTACCCATGTTAATCGATACTTCGGCACTCGTTATATCGAGAATTCTACCTTAACATTTTGAACCTCTAACCTTCGAGACTGCGATGATCAATTTTGATTAATAAAAAACGAAATCATGATTAGGGCTAAATTCACTTCATAATCATTTTATTCGCCATATCGCAACTCGGAGTTTCTAAAATGTGTTTCTGGAAAGTCAGCATGCCGAGCCGCGAAACCGCGAGATCGCGATAACATGACTTAATTAAAAGAGGAGATAATATTGGATTAAGTGATTTAATAATCACATTTATATCTACATCATGACTTCACGAGTCAGGCTTTAGACGGTGTAACTTTTGAAAAGAAAAACGCCGAGTGGCGAAATGCCGAGAGAATATTTTACCATGGTTTATCTTTTACCTTTATTCTTGACCTAGGTTACTTAAACAAGGACCTCACGTTCTCGGCTATCGGGGCTGCAACATCAAAATTTTGGATTTGGAAAACACCGAGGTGAGAAACCCCGACGTCCTTTAAACCTGGGTTAAGGAAACTTTACCCTTGTTACTGTCCTGAGTAAAATATTTAAAATGATTTCGTTGTTTCCTAACTCGGGTGTATGATTTACATAACTTATAGTATCCGACTTATGAGATCCCAAAATTAGAATTCATTTTGAGAGTGCACTAAATCCTCGCTGCTCATTTGATAAAACTTCAGAGATCTCGATATCTCAGAGGAAAAAATTAAAATCATTTTTAGATTCTAGGCATCTAGAATGGAATTTGTGACGGGTTAGAAAAACAAAGGTGGCTCTAACATAGGCTCCAACTAGGGATCCTGCTTTCTTGTAAGGCAGGAAGAACAGTATACCACGTGCCAATATTGGGTAAATGGAGTCAAACTTCAATCTGGCGAAAGGGTTCTTGAGAACAGGGTAATGAAGGAGGAAAGAGATTTTGTTTTTTACCTCGAAAAGATTTTTCGAACTCAGATATTCTTTTTAAACATTAGCTGTAGTCCCTTTCACAACTTTTCCTTCCCCGCTACTAAACTCAGAGTTGCTTTAAGATAATTAAAACAATTCTAGGAGACCCAACAGATCTTGTGGTTATCAGCTTGCATCAAAAAGAAAAATATTATATGTTTTCAATTAGGGAGTCTCATCTGAACTTGGGATGTGTATTGGGTTTTCAAAAAGAATCGGTTACCAGAGCAAAGTGATATTCATGTATAACAGCCTTACAAGTATCTCAGACATTGCTTCACTACCAGCGAGCCTGTTCAGAACCCCGATGAAGTTATCTGGCCCCTTTTACTGAATTTCCTTTCACCACTTCGGAATATATTTATGCATTTAAATGCTCAGACGAGGGAAACCATTTATGAATTTCCTTTCATCGTCTCTTAAACTAGGTGGGGACAATCATTTATGAATTTGCTTTCACCACCTGTCTTTGTAATTTACTTTTTAGAGCATGAAGATGGGGGAAATCAATTTGTATCAGGGATGATATCTGTGTAATATTTTTCATTATAGGTCTGTCAACTTACTTTGATTACTCGGTACCAACCTTCCTTTGACCTTCACTACACCTTCGTCTGCCAGGGAGAAAGGGGGAAATTAAAATTTTGGAACTTCCTATCTGAGCAAGCCTCAAACTTCTGAAACTGTTGAAAAACCTAGGAAAGTTAGGACCACTTTTAAACATCACTTTGCTTAGCAGGGAGTTGTGGAGTTGTGAAGACCAGCTTTCTTTTCACAATCTGGTTCGCAGCTCACGAGGTTGAAATGAACACTCTTATCCCTTCTTATGTGAAAAGGAAAGATGATGACCCTTTGAAAGATAAACTTGTAGATAGAAAAGGATGACAGGTGAGGACTTCACGGACTGGAAATACCAAGGTCAAAAATTAAAATGACTTTTGTAGATCTTTTTTGGGAAGACTTTACTTTGACGGACTGTTTTTCATTTGTATAAATTATTTAATTTGTTTAACTTTTGATTAAACAAAGAAACAATCTCGTTATTTATCAGTCCAATAGATAATGTTTCTGGAAATAAATTACCTCAGACTTTAATAGTCTTTTATAGCCTATCCTTTAGGAACTCTCATTCTATACCTTTTCGTTTGAATTTCTTGGTACAAAAGTCAAATTTCTTGGGTATCACCTATATAAGCCGATTTATTTCTGACACCTACTTTCAGTTTGCTTCTCTTGCTCATTTTGTATGCAGCTGTAATCCTATAAGAGATCAATACGAAGATTATTTGGGCTATCCAAAAAGTGTCAAAATTTCATGAAATAAAAAGAAATCAAAAGCAGTGCAAAATAAAAAGGAATATATATATATATGCACGTAAAAATCTTATACACAAATATACAAAGTTTTGTTTGTTTGTTTGTTCATTTTTTTTTTTTTTTTGGGCGACTATTACATCATGTAATGCTTCAGGTACCGCTTGTTGATAGGGGCATTGAGGACTTCACCATATATGTTTTCGAGGAGGAAATAATTTTTTCCTTCCAAAGAAGAGACCCTGAATGGCCCATACCAAAGGTGGTCAAATTTTCCATGTTTTGCTGCATCTTCCTTCCTTGCATCCCACCTTAACACTAAGTCACCTGGGAGGAAATCTCTGTCCTTTGCTTTGTGATTGAATAATTCCTTCATATCATCTTGGTATTTCTGAAGCTTCTCATCCATGTCAACTCTATGTTGTTGAACCTCAATCCGTTCATTAATCCTTCTGGTGACATGATTAGGTTCTTCATTTTGATCTTTCCATAGCTTCATTACTGGGAGCGCTAGGTTTATAGGTAGCACAACATCGGTCCCATATACCACTTGAAAAGGCGAAATGCCAATTGACCTTTTTGTGCTTATGCGATTTGCCCACAATGCGTATTTTAAGTGCACATGCCAAGACCTTTTATTTTCATCCAGTACTTTCTTGATTATATTCACCAGGCTCTTGTTCGATGACTCGGCCAATCCATTCCCCTGGGGATAATATGCTATGGAATGGCCAAGAATGATGTTATACTTCTGACAGAAGCTGGCCATAGACATAGATTTAAAGGCTTGGGCATTGTCAGTAACTATCTTTCGGGGACAACCAAATCTAGACAAAATATTATCTTCTAAGAAATCGATTACCACCAAATTTGTTTCCCTTTTGGTTGGAATGGCTTCCACCCACTTAGTAAAATAATCTGTGGCGGTTAGAGTCCACTTGTGCTGAGCACTGGAATGGGGATTAATTTTGCCTATAAATTCCAGACCCCATTGCTGAAATGGAGCTTCAGTTTTGACTGGAATCAAAGGTAGAGATGGGAGCTTATGCTTACCTGCAAATAGTTGACAAGGATTGCAAGCATGCACTTTTGCACTTACGTCCGTAAATAGTTTTGGCCAGTAGTAGCCAGCCCTCAAAATCTTGTAAGTTGTGGCTCTCCATGCGTGATGCCCCCCATAGAATCCCTCGTGAAATTCATTTATAACCCTCTCTGTTTTCGATTCAACTAAACAAACTAGCAAGAAACCGAGTGGATCTTTCCAATATAGATGACTATCAGTGATACAATACTTAACAGCATGAAGAATTTAAAATTTGGGCCTTCGATAGCGATAGCTCGTTTGGGTATTTTAGAGTCAACATGTATGACACTATATCTTTGTACCAGCCTGACGATATGAACTTTTATTCGATCCTGTTTGGGTCTTCTTGCTCATCCAATTCATTCAGGTTCATGTCTTCATCGCCTTCTTGCAGGCAATTGATACCTAAGGCTCTGAAATTTGACTCGGCTAAGAGCTTAGCTAGGCTTTGTCCTTTTATCATTTTAGTCGGCTTAACCTCTAGATCAAATTCTTGGAATTTGGGAATCCATCGCCCCCTTTTTCCATCGTTGTCTGGTTGCACTAGAATATCTTTCACATAACTGGTAGGTACGTACGCGATTATCTTGGAATGTAGTACATATGTTCTAAACGCCTTTAACACCTTTAACACCGCGTATGCTTGTTTTTTTATTATGTCATACTTCAGTTATGCATCTCTAAGGCTCTTGCTGAAGAAAGTGATCGTTTGTTCAAAACCCTCTTCGTTCTTTTGTAGGAGTACCATGGCAATCGTATGTTCGGAGGCAAAAGAGAAAATGAGAACATCTTTCAGATAGTCAGGGATTTCTAACACATGTGCCTCTCTTATGAATTTCTTGATATGCACGAATGATGCTCTGGCCTCAGCTATCCATTTTACTTCGTTGTCTTTCTTCAACATACCTGTGATCAGTTTTACAATCTCAGCGAAATTGGAGATAAATCTTCGTAAAAAATTTATTGTCCCTAAGAAAGATTGAATTTCTTTAACATTTATTAGAATACTTATAGTATTTATTGCTTTAATCCTCTTAGGATCAATCTTGATCCCATCCCTAGATACGATATGACCAAGAAGCTTACCTTCCCACATGGCGAAATGAGATTTCTTTGGATTTAGAGACAGACCAAACCTGCGACATTTTTCGAATGTCTGCTTAAGATGTATCAAGTTTTCCTCATCTGTTTTAGAGAAAACTGTCAAATCGTGAAGATAGATTACCACGAACTTATCTCTTTCTCCAACGAAAGCGATATCCATAGCTCACTGGAATGTGGCCCCTGCATTCATCAAACTGAAAGGCATTTTATCATACATAAACATACCCCACGGTGTAGTGAAAGCAGTTTTCTCTTTGTCTTGTTCATTCATGGCGATTTGATTGTATCCAGAAAAACCGTCGATCATAGGCATTCGGTTTGCTCCGACCACTTTTTCTAGCACATGGTCCATTTTGGGTAGTGGATAGTTTTCTTTGAGAGACGACTTATTTAAGTTTTGGAAATCCATGCACAGTCTAATTTCCCCATTCTTTTTCTTGACAGGGACCAGATTTGCTACCCAGTCTGAATATCTCATAGGTACAATTATTTTTGCGTCTAACAGTTTCGTAACTTCTTTTTCGATCACAGGTAACAAAATGGGGTTGATCTGTCTAAGGTTTTGCCTAAAGGGTTTAACCCCAGGCTTTAAAGGTATTTTGTGATCAATTATGGAAGTGGAGTATGTCCGTAGTTCATCATAACTCCAGGCGAAAACATCCTTATACTGTCTGAGTGGGTCTTTATACTTACTTTTAAAATTAGGAGTGAGGAATTTTGATATTTTTACCATCTTGGAGTTTTCTTTAGTTCCTATATCATAGTCCTCCACTTCTTATGGTTGGGGTTCTAAAGTGGACTTTAAAGGTATGTCATTCTGGTCAAAAAGTATTTCCAAAGGAATCAATCCTTTCGAAATCTGGTTGCTTTTAAGTACTAGCATACGATGATCCACGATTTTTTCTCAGAAGACTTCATGATCCTCTCCTTTTTGCATGATCCATATCGGGTCATTTTGATTTTCTTGGTCTGCATGGGTTTCAGAGAATTCACCCACTGCTGCAAGAAATTTCTTAATCTGTTCGTCATCCTCAAAGACTTGCCAGTGTCGTATATTGTCTGGTATAGATGGTTTGTATCTGATTTCAATGTGATACTTTAATTTGAAAGTCATGGGAGGGGAGAAAGTCGAAGTTGGTTTAGCCAGTGCATTAGCATGTAAATTCTCTGCGCGCGGAATAAAATGGACATTCACAGATGAGAAAAGGGTTTCCATAAGATCCCAGGCACAATTCTTGTATGCTCTTAATCTGGGATGCTTGGCTAGATACTGTCGGTTTATTTGTTTGACTATTAACTCCGCATCTCCGTATACTTCTAAGCTATTTATCTTCAGCTTCTTGGAAGCCTCCAATCCTAAGACCAACGCTTTGTATTCACATACGTTATTAGTGTAATCTATATCCCACTGCAGTCTATAGGAAAAAGGAACCACAAAATTTCCTTCGGGGGCCACTAAAAGCACTCTTGCACCAGCCCCTTCACGGAATCAGGCACCGTCAAAATACATCTTCCAGACACCGGTGCTACATGACTCTTCCGTCATATAATCTGACTTGTCCTGTTCTATATCATTTTCCTCTGGAAAACCATCTAAAACGTCATCAAAGGACAAAATGCAATTTCCCAAATCTTGATCTGCAATATAAATGGGGAAATTGTTTGGTTTTTGAGGATCACTTACCGTATAGGCTAATCTCGTTTCTCTGTATAAGAGATTAAACTATCCACCGAACACAGGAATGGTGGCGTATGTCATATCTAACTGCAGAGAACCCCCCAACTTGGCTCCCCATGATCTAGACAACAGTAAGCCATACTTAGGGGGAATATCAGCAATAACCACGTCCATCAAGATACACTTAACTGGGACCTATTCCAGGGTAACTACCAAATATTTTATCATTCCCATACATTTAACCCTTCTAGAGTCGAAAGAATAAATATCTCCATAGGGTCGAGTGATTTGGAGATTCAGCTTGTCCATGATGATCTTAGGCATAACGTTGTGGGATGCTCTGGATTCCAACATGCAGTTATGTAACAATTGATCATATACATTCAAAGTGATATAGAAAGGTGAAATGGTTTCTTTTGTCCCTTCAAAATGCGGACCAAAAGTGTTGTTAGGTTTGTCGTCTTCCAGGTTTAAAACATCAGACTGGATTTCTAGCTCTGAGACACCTATCGCTTTGGTAATTTTCTTCCGATAAACGGGTTTTTTTTGCTAATTCTACCAAAGGGATTGGTATCTTAATTTTATTTATTTCATTTTCAAAATTGAAAGTTCCACTCACCTTGTCTGTTTCTTTGGTTGAGACTTCGGAATCCTTCTTCTCTGACTTATTGGTCTGGACCGCTTTATTACTCATGGTCCTGGTTGCAGACGTAGCTTTATTTGTTGTTTCGGTTCCTCGTGCTTGGGTCTCAACTTTTCCCACTTCGGCCTCTTGTGAGCTTACTCCTTTATTATTGTTGTTGGATAATGAATTCTCCTCTAGAGTAGGTTCATAAGTTTTTCCTCATTGGAGGATTTGCTTGGGTTGAGTCGTTGAGGTGGGCTTATTCTTGGATCTTAAGTTATATTTGGGTTGAAACTCAGCCATTATCATCTTTGTTTCTTGTTGAGATTCACAAGGGTCAGTACGATCACTTTCTTCACCTTCATTTGATGGTTGTTGAGTGCTTAATGATTTCTCATAATCTTCTCTAGTTATATAGGGCTGAGAGCAGTCATCACCAAAATTCGCGACATCGTTATCTGAATCTTCGAAATCTTGGAGGTCGTTTGCTCCTATAAAATTTTCACTTTTTAGGGGAGCTTGTATTTTTTGATCCTCGTTCTTTATTTGTCTTTGTTGATTAGGGGGATTTGGGTTCCTCCTGAAATCCTTTCTATCAGAAGAATCAGCTTTAACCTGTTCCAACTCCATCCTAGATATTTTATTGGTCAGTTCTTTAATTACTCGGGCCATATCATCTACCCTATCGTCGGTGTATCTATTAGATCCGAAAGGCCCCACTGGTTCCCTATAACATCTATTTTCGCAGTTTCCTGCTTCTAATTTAGCCTTTAATTTACCTAAATCCATCATATTAGACTCGATCTCTACCGCGTCATCTTGCATCCGATTTAAAGTTGCACCCCTTCTCTCTCGTAAAAGCAGGGCGAAATCTGGTTCGAAACCGCCCGCGAAGGTTACTTTGGTTGAGGGTTCGAAAGGTTTAACTTCGGCTGGGATCTTATTGTACAGTTTGTTGAATCTTTGGATAAATTCCATAACTGTCTCTGAGTTCTTTTTTCTCAAGGACCCAAACTCGGTTAAATAATAAAGGTGATATTTTCTTTCACCCCACTATCTAAGGAAAGCATCCTCTAAGGCATCGTAAGACAAGATGGATTCGACAGGTTGGTTCTAAAACTAGGTTTGGACTTGACCTTCAAAAGTTTGTACGAAGAGTCTCGAATACACGTCTTTTTGTTCTAGACCTAGGATGTTAGCGAACTGGTCAAAGAAATTTATGTGTTCAGCTGCAGTTAGATCCCCCTCTCCAGTGAACTTAGGAAGATTTTTTATATAATTCTCAGGAAGGTCATGTAAAGGGGCGGGTAAAACCAGGGGAGCATATCTTGCTACTACTTTGGTAAACACTCTGGAAGGAGGGACATGTCCTTGACCTCCTCCACCTCCTCTAGGAGAACCTCCACCACCTCCTTCGGTGGCTGCCATCGATTCGAGTGGGAAGTCGTAAAGGGGGTTTTGGAAGATTAAAAGTGACTCTTTGGTTTCTTGATGAGGCGGAAAAACTACGGATGAATGATAAGGAACGTGAGGGCTTGGTTCCTCAGATTTGCAGGAGATATAAGTGGGTGAACCGACAAGTGTAGAAAATGAGTGCGTAACACACTCTTCAGACTCAGGTGAGGCCGGGAAATTCAATCGAAGAAAAGAGGGTGTGTCAATAGTCGACGAAGTTTCTAGAGGACCCTTTCCTTTGTGTACAGATGGAAAAGTCGGATGAGTCTCACTCCTAACTTCGGAGCAGTTGGACGTCAGATCTTTGGTATCAAAAAGAGGACTACGTGAAGTAGAATCTTCTGAAGAACCTTTAGTTTTCATATGTGGGTTTTTAGGCTTATAAACTGCAGCGGTTGGCTTAAGAGAGCCTCTTGCCTTTAAAAAATTTTCGGGATCAGTAACGGGCGTAATCTGCTCACCATCCGGGTTTTTTCTGGTATTCCTTCTATCAGATGCCAGTTTATTTTTGTGGAGTTGCCAAGTGAAAGATTGAAAAATCCTTAAAATTGTGTGTACTATTTGTTCACTATATAAGGGTAACACTTTCAACAAAATACATGTCATTTTCCCAAGGAAAACGATTTCGTAACTTCGGCCCCCGGTAACGGCGCCAAAAAGATGTTGTTCCAGAGTCTGTGCTCAAGGCTTAAAAGTACAGTGTCTAGGCATCCAAAAGTGAAATAAGGGATAAGAAAGGAAAAAATATCAACCTTCGGTTAGGGAAGCTAACGTTGATTTCTGAGTTGGTGTTGTCTAGCTTCCAACTGCTCCTAAATGGTTATATCCCTTTCAATTGCTACCCACAAATGTTCAAGATCAACCCGTGTAGTGGTTGTTTTGAGAATAGTATCGAAAATATTTAAAGAAATGTGATTTTGATTGGATAATCCGGGTTCAATATTGGGCTGTGTCTGTATCGGGACAGTCATAGAGGAACAGTAAAACAGGGAAACAGAGAGTAAATAAGTGTTGTCTCAATTTGGTCGTATAAAAGAGAAATTATGATTCGGAAACAAAACAGGATGCAAATCCAAGGCTCGCTCCCGTAACTGAGTTATATCTTAATAAAGGGTGAGGTGAGGGGAAAAACATTTAGCTATCTACAATGTAAGGCAACTGTCGAGGGAGAATCTCACATGAAAACATGAGAGGAAAAAGTGTAAGAAAATAACCGATATATGCAGAGAATATATGTAGTGTTCTGAAAGTGAGGATTGGTCTTACACCCACTGATAACTGGTGTAGAGGAAAGACAGTAAACAATTACAGAAAACCCAAATTCATTCGCTATAGTAGTGGTCGTACTAAATTATAACGAAACATTTATCAATTATGAATATGAAATGAAATGGAAAATGAGGTACAAGAAAGAAAAATCATAACACAGTCGGGACGGAATTGAGAATCTTCAGATTTGCATTTGTATTAACTCTCAAAGTATAAATAACTCTGTTACAATCGACACAAAAAGGTCCAGCCTTGAGTCTTTCTTTCTCAGATATATTTATACAATTTACAACAAAACAGAATGTCAATCGTTACAAAAAATTCGGTTATGAAAGGGTGGAGAGAAATCGCTCCATTTCTTTATTTCTATCTTCACTGGGTGCCAGATGTTTGTCCTTGTGCGTGCTTGGTGCAGGTGGCACATATTTCGACCAGCTGAGATATCAGCCTCGATGGCTCTGCCTGAAAGTTGGCTTCGATAAAATAGAAATCTCGAGCTAACTGTTGTAACATGTCTTCCATCTCTCCATCTATGATGTTGATAGTGCATAATTGCACCCTCAGCTTGGTCATACATTTTTCTATTTGGACTATGTCTACCATAGTCACTTGAGAGATTTTGGGAGAATATCTTTCCTCCTTTTCTTTGAGATCAAGAGAGATCTTCTCCATGTCCATTTGTATCAACGCCTCAGCGTCACCCTCGCTATCGATACCTATCAGACCACCATCTATTAAACCAAAGGCCTCTTCCAAAGAATTGATTACCTTTTTGGCCTGGAGCTTGCCTTCAGCGATGTTGTGCTCCCATTCTTTCAACAGAATGTTTCCCCTGGTCTGCTCTGGAAAGGTGAACCTGTAAGTACTTCCTGACTCTCTGTTGTTCATGGCTATCACGACCTCCTGGAAGGCGATCCATGTTGCTTCAGCTTCCTTTTCTCTGGCACCTAAATTCTCTGAAACCTGATTCATCAACAAGCAGTTGTTTTGAATCTCTTCTACCTTGCTAAGTAGGTTTCATTCGGCCGCTGATACTCTGTTCCAGATCTCCACCGCCTAGGATTGAAACATCCTGGCATCTATCGCTTTTCTTTCGGCGATTTCCACCCTATCCTGAAACTGTTGGATTAAGTCTTTTTGCCGACTCGCTTGTTCCTGACTATCCCGAACCACTAGTTGCGTTTGCTCGAGCTTAGATTTCAGCGACTCAATTTCATTTTTATCAGCCAACCTGGCCTGCTCCATACCTACACTCACCTGATCTTTGGTGGTCTCTGTCGCTGTGGCTAGTCTAGCCTCGAGGGTCTTTATGAGGCAATTTTTTATTTTAAGCTGGCTCTTTAGGAACCTGGACGAAAACTGACTCGCCGAGGCATATGCTCCTAGAGTTCCTGCTATTTCAGTCGTGAATTGCTCATTCTTCTTGTCTTTCCCATCGGTTATGACTTTGTATTTCTTCTCGGTTGACTCTCCTTCCTGGTAAAATTTTCTTTTTACTACTGCTTTTCTTTTCTTGTCGAAAAAGAAATCATTTGGAGGGAGTTGTTCTCTCATGATAGACCTTAAATCCTCATTGAAAATCCATCCTGCATCAGGATTTCCCTGATTCGAATGCAAAGGGGTAACCGATGTGATAGGTTCTCCAATCTGCTTCACCGATTTTCCCGGAGTATCGATCGGGCTCTACTTCTTCGGTAGGTCTAGGGTCTTTATCTCTGATTCTGGATTCTTCGTCCGCTCCCCCTCATCCTGTTGTTTTCCTTGGTCAGGAGTCTCATCTTTAGAACCCTCAGCATCCTTCTGTTTTTCCTCCGATGTACTCGGTCCTTCACCTCGCAACACTGCGGGGAGACAGCTACATCGATGTTCCTAGAACTTCAGAACATCGACTCTTTTCCCGAGCGTTAAAGCTTGTATCCGAGCGAGGATCTCGTCATAGGATCTCGCGCCTCAGAAAATGTCATCCGAGGGTGAATTCTCATGCTCAAATCTCTTGAGCCCGCAGTTTTCCAAATGGTTGCTCACGACCTTTTGTGGATCGTGCTTCTTGTATTCAATGGAGACCAAATTTATGTCTTCCAGGGCTGTCGCTTTAGCTTTGGCATGCCCAAAATCTAATAAATAATAAGAATTCAAATGTATGGGAAAAAATGGCCATACCTTTTTTGAGTACCCTTTGAGTTCTTTTCTCACACCACCAATCATTGTTTTCCTAGCGACCTCCCGGCAAGCCAACTTGTGGGGGATGAACAATGGCAATGCATGTGGAGGGACCGAAGCCCCAAAAACTTGGAGGTATGAAAATTCCGCTTCCACATACCAATCTTCTTTACTACTCAGATTGGTTACTATGCTCTCTAAAATCCAGGGTGGCGGGTGACCAAAAATAACAACATGCAGGGGCACCGTCACCCAGTTAAATATTTCGTATACAAAATTTCCTGCTTTGTTTTCCCATAATTTTGCATGATATACATGTATGCGTTCGTCTTCGGCCGGAGTCCAACTCCACCTCATCAATGGAAATGGTGTCATAGAACAAACTGCGTCCATAATGTATGCTAACATGAAAAATGAAGACGCCTTCCCTTCCTTCTTCTACTCCCGATACTCTGTGACCCGATTGGATAAGCTATCGGATAGCATTTTTGCCCAGTCGAAGGAGCAGCCTTTGGAAACCCAAAACATCAGAGGCACCCATGAAAGATAAAAATGAGAGGTGTCCTCTCTCCCATATAGCATGCATGCCATCATGGCAACGTATTTGTACTGTGGTTCTAAGGAAGCTATTGAATATACGTCATGGCCATCAACCCTGAACTTCACAGCGCGCGAAACCCAATCTTTAATCAAACTTTCCATGGTTTTATCGTACTGTATGCATTCCTTCTCCTTGAACTTGTCCAAGAAGTCTGTGCCATATGTAAAGTCATATGTTGCGGGAAGCTTATACATGGTTTGCAAGTGTTCCGGCATGAAAGTCCCAATTGTGACTTTTTTCTTGTTCATGATAGTTTGAGTCGGTATGTCCACATGGTCCAGCGCCCATAAGACCATGTCGTAATACGGGAGCAACCGTGGCCTAGCTGCTACTCTGTGCATTCCAGATTGGATGACTATTTTGTATTTGGTGGTAATATCATCCTTTTCGTTGTCACTGGGGTAATCTGAATAGTCTACCAAATCTTCCTGTAGAACATCTGAAACAAAAGACCAATTCGGGACTGAATCGATACTTCGAGGTGAAGTATCTGAGATACTGTCTGAGCCTTGTCCTGAAACCTCGACATTTGCTTTTGATGCTTTCCGTGGAGCCATGGATGGGGATTTCATTTTGGCTCTTCTGCGATAGAAATGCGTATACATACAGAAGTCATTTGCTCAGAAATAATGTGCTCTGCGTAATCTGAAATTCATTTGTTATAATGAAACACGACCCTTACATATATTTGAAAACTTAGTACCTTTCAGAACGAGTCTGTCCAATCATATTTAGAATTAAATTTTGTCGTGAAAATTCGATCTTATTCATCGATTTACCCTATTTCCTCATTAATGCCATAAATTTTGGCGGTTTAAAACACTGGTGGCTTATGGAAAGGTCAAGGTCACCTCGTAAATTGTGCAGAAATCAAATCTTGGGATATGTATTGATTTAGCGTAATTAATCTGGATTTACCCACGTTTGTCGATACTTCAGAACTCGTTATATCGGGAATTCTACCTTAACATTTTGAACCTCTAACCTCTGAGACTGCGATGATCGATTTTGATTAATAAAAAACGAAAACATGATTAGGGATAAATTCACTTCATAATCATTTTATTCGCCATATTGCAACTCAGAGTTTCTAAAATGTGTTTCTGGAAAGTCAGCATGCCGAGCCGCGAAACCGCGAGATCGCGATAACATGAGTTAATTAAAAGAGGAGATAATATTTGATTAAGTGATTTAATAATCACGTTTATATTTGCATCGTGACTTCGCGAGTCGGGATTTAGACGGTGTAAATTTTGAAAAGGAAAATGCCGAGTGGCGAAATGCCGAGAGAATCTTTTACCACGGTTTAGCTTTTAACTTTATCCTTGACCTGGGTTACTTAAATGAGGACCTCGCATTCTCGGCTATCGGGGCTGCGACATCAAAATTTTGGATTTGGAAAACGCCGAGGTGCGAAACCCCGACATCCTTTAAACCTGGGTTAAGGAAAATTTACCCTTGTTACTGTATGATTTACATAACTTTACTCGGGTGTATGATTTACATAACTTATAGTATACAACTTACGAGATCTCGAGGCAGAACAAAAGAGGAAAATTTTTAACGGAAAGTAGAATTCGTTTTGAGAGTGCAGTAAATCCTCGCTGCTCATTTGATAAAACTTTAGAGATCTCGATATCTCAGAGGAAAACGTTAAAATCATTTTTAGATTCCGGGCATCTAGAATGGAATTTGTGACGGGTTAGAAAAACAAAGGCGGCTCCAACAGACATCAATGGTTATTTCCCTCGCACTTGTTAACGGTTTCATCAATGACCAGTAATCAAGTGGTTTCTTCCATGTTCGACTTCAACACATGTAATCACATGGTTAGATTCGTACTTTGGGCGACGAAATTGAAGACCCTGGATATCATCTCTTTTGTCCAGGTTGCGATGGAGTATGCATAATCTGTGACACATAGATCCACTGTGTATGTCTCATGGCTATGTCGTCTCAATTTGAATCTTTCGCATAGATCCACAGTGTATTCTTGGTGGCTATGCTATATTTTGACGGCATGGATCCACAGTGTATGATTGGTGGCCATGACCCAGGTCTACAATTGTCATTAGTCTATGATCTGAGTATGGGAATGCCTACCTCAGAATTGGTATATATGATATTCTGCAGATGCTTGGTTGTCCGCAGGTTTCCGATTAGGTGTGATCCTGGTTCCCGACACACACATGCAGCTTACAAAGTCTTTCGGCTATCACTGGTTCCAACCTCATACTTTGGGGGGCATTATGTTACCCATGACTTTGGTCATCGTGATGATGTATTTATGATGGTGTAATCAGGCTCTTCATAAGAACTTTTACCTGAGAAAAGTTACTTTCATCTCTTTCAAGAAAACTCATTTTTGAAGCATGTTCGCAGGCTGCTAGTATATTTGGCTGCGAGAATGACCCATTCTCGCAGGCTGCCTTAAGCCAGGGTGGGAACTTCTCGCACTGTGTTGAACTGCAAGGGTGTCAACTCTTCCTAAAGCAAGGAAAAATATGAATTCTCGAAGCTTCTTGAAGGGAGTCTTCTAGAAGGATGGGTTGGCATTCGAATGGTTATCCTAGTACTGGATTCCATGATATTTTGGTATCATTCTTGTCCAAGTAAATAATTCATTCTCTCCTATATATTGAGGGAATTCTCATGGAAAAAGTTAGAAGCGAGATTCATTGGAGAATTGGTGAGAGAATTGAGTGAAGGATTGAGCTTGAACAATAGCTTGGAGATTCTAGCAAGTCTATCAAGAGGAGTTGATCTTCTTCATGCAAGTGAGCAAGTGTGTGTGTCGGAGCCAAGGGCCATCGAAAGGACGTTTGTGACATCAAGGCTCAGGTTGTAATATTTACTTTCCATTAATATGATACAGTAGCATGTCCCTTTCCCATAAAGCTATTTCCACTTTAGTGTATAATTCCTTGATCATATACATAGATTGACTGTTGAATAGATTGTGCTATCTTCAGTTTGGTTGGTTTGTGTTGTCTTGGTCTTGACTGCACCAGAGAACTGGAGTGAAGCGGGAGCAACAGAGACCAAAGGAAGCGATAATAAGGTATGTTATGCGTTCTTGCCTCCTATTTAATTCAATGGTCAAAATCTATGGAAAGATTCATGTTTTGTCTTTCTTTGTTCTAGATCCAGGTGGATCTAGGGAGATCGGTTAGTATCCGCACCTACGGATTTATCCAATAAAAAACTTGGCGACTCCACTGGGGAGGATCCCATTTTCTTTCTGGTTTTTGGTATTTTTCTGTGGCCATTTTCTCTGGTTTCACTTTTCTCCTGTCCTATCAATCTCTGAGTCTTCAGGATATCCTAATAGACCCTCTATGTCCAGAGGCCTTTTTAAATTTTTCTTCATTTTCCAAAATTTTGATTATGTTCAGACATTCTCGCACTGTACTTCATTGCAGCCAGCGAGAATAGGTAGAGTTCGCAGTTTTCCTTTAGGTTTCAGTGCGAGGTTCTCGCACCCTGTTCAAGGGTTACCTTTGAGAATCAGTGATTCTCCCAATGTGAAATATTACCTGCCTGCGAACTCAATTTTTCAAAACTTTGGATTTGAGTTTTGGCATTTCTAACTGCCCAGATCAGTTTGATTGCCTCATAAAAGTTTCTTGAAACTTTGATTGATGTTTTGATTTTCTTCATTTGCATGCATGAACAGTCTTACGATTTCAAGGCTTTTCTTCTCATTTATGTCTTGACTTTCGTTTCTTGACTTTTCACACTCGATAAAGTATTTGAAGTAAGCGTCTGGTGAGCGATAATTTATCTCTTTTTCAGTCTCATCAAGACTATTTTACGAAAAAGGAACTGAGAGAGTTCTCTTTTAAGTGTTTTTCCAGACTCTATAATCATGAAAAACCTTTGAGTTTTCTATCTCTGGACTCATTGAACAAACATTGACAGACCCGTAATGGGACCGAACCACTCCTTCTTAGGGTTCGTTAAAAATACTCTGAGGGACTCGTTCGAAGGATGAGCTTACATCAACAAGAATATGTAATCCTCCTCAAGCTTTCGTAAAAATAAAGAGGTACTCACCAGAAATGGTGGGGGAAAATTTGGGAAAGGGATATGTTTTTCATCTTCGTATTAATTGGCAGTAAGTGTTGCTCTTGAACATGACACCCCCTATTCATCATTTGAAGCCGGTTTGAGAAATCCATTTGTCTCTTATTCGATTTGCTACAAGGCCATTCCATGTGTCGTCTTTGAGTCAATGTTGCCAAATCATTGGTCATGTCGTTCATATGTTCAAGAGAAGTCCATCTGAAACCTATATTGAGTCATCCATCTGCAGTTGTTCATTCTTTCTGTGTCGGCCTTCCCTGTGTCTGGTCCAATTTGCAAAATACTCTTTTTCACCTTCAAAATCTGTTACTCATTTCGTGTCATTGATGGGGGATACATCAAGGCACTCCTGTGGCGAGTTTTGTTCCTTCAACTTCAGCTCATTATCCGGAATCAAGACTTAGAAATTATTTGGTACCTTGGAGCTTGCATGCCTCAATGGCAGGTTTCCTCGCTTTCGACAGTGGGTTTACATCATTGACCCATGATCGAAAGATTCCATCGGATGTTCGACTTCAACTCATTTATTCACACTCGATGGATTGTGCTAGGGTACCTTGGGAGTCATTGACATCAATGGTGATTTCCATCGCACTTGTTAACGGTTTCATCAATGACCGGTAATCAAGTGGTTTCTGCCATGTTCGACTTCAACACATGTAATCACATGGTTAGATTCGTACTTTGGGCGACGAAATTGAAGACCCTGGATATCATCTCTTTTGTCTAGGTTGCGATGGAGTATGTATAATCTGTGACACATAGATCCACTGTGTATGTCTCGTGGCTATGTCGTCTCAATTTGAATCTTTCGCATAGATCCACAGTGTATTCTTGGTGGCTATGCTATATTTTGAAGGCATGGATCCACAGTGTATGATTGGTGGCCATGACCCAGGTCTACAATTGTCATCAGTATATGATCTGAGTATGGGAATTCATACCTCATAATCGGTATATATGATATTCTGCAGATGCTTGGTTGTTCGCAGGTTTCCGATTAGGTGTGCTCCTGGTTCCCGACACACACATCCAGCTTACAAAGTCTTTCGGCTATCACTGGTTCCAACCTCATACTTTGGGGGGCATTATGTGACCCATGACTTTGGTCATCGTGATGATGTATTGATGATGGTGTAATCAGGATCTTCATAAGAACTTTTACCTGAGAAAAGTTACTTTCATCTCTTTCAAGAAAACTCATTTTTGAAGCATGTTCGCAGGCTGCTAGTATATTTGGCTGCGAGAATGACCCATTCTCGCACGCTGCCTTAAGCCAGGGTGCGAACTTCACACATTGTGTTGAACTGCTAGGGTGCGAACTCTTCCTAAAGAAAGGAAAAACATGAATTCTCGAAGCTTCTAGAAGGGAATCTTCTAGAAGGATGGGTTGGCATTCAAATTGTTATCCTAGTACTGGATTCCCTGATATTTTCGGATCATTCCTATCGAAGTAACTAATTCATTCTCTCCTATATATTGAGGGAATTCTCATGGAAAAAGTTAGAAGGGATATTCATTGGAGAATTGGTGAGAGAATTGAGTGAAGGATTGAGCTTGAACAATAGCTTGGAGATTCTAGCAAGTCTATCAAGAGGAGTTGATCGTCTTCATGCAAGTGAGAAACTGTGTGTGTCGGAGCCAAGGGCCATCGAAAGGAAGTTTGCGACATGAAGGCACAGGTTGTAATATTTACTTTCCATTAATATGATACAGTAGCATGTCCCTTTCCCATAAAGCTATTTCCACTTTATTGTATAATTCCTTGATCATATACATAGATTGACTGTTGAATAGATTGTGCTATCTTCACTTTGGTTTTGTGTTGTCTTGGTCTTGACTGCACGAGAGCACTGGAGTGAAGCGGGAGCAAAAAAGACCAAAGGAAGTGATAATAAGTTATGTTATGTGTTCTTGCCTCCTATTTAATTCAATGGTCAAAATCTAGGGAAAGAGTCATGTTCTGTCTTGCTTTGTTCTAGATCCAGGTGGATCTAGGGAGATCGGTTAGTGTCCGCACCTATGGATTTATCCAATAACAAAATTGGCGACTCCACTGGGGAGGATCCTGTTTTCTTTGTGGTTTTTGGTATTTTTCTGTGGCCATTTGCTCTAGTTTCACTTTTCTCCTGTCCTATCAATCTCTGAGTCTTCAGGATATCCTGATAGACCCTCTGGGTCCAGAGGCCTTTTTCAATTTTGCTTCATTTTCCAAAATTTTGATTATGTTCAGACATTCTCGCACTGTACTTCATTGCAGCTTGCGAGAATAGGTAGAGTTCACACTTTGCCTTTAGGTTTCAGTGCGAGGTTCTCACACCCTGTTCAAGGGTTACCTGCGAGAATCAGTGATTCTCACACTGTGAAATATTACCTGCCTGCGAAGTCAATTTTTCAAAACTTTGGATTTGAGTTTTGGAATTTTTAACTGCCCAGATCAGTTTGATTGCCTCATAAAAGTTTCTTGGACCTTTGATTGATTTTTTTCTTGTCTTGGTTTGCATGCATGAACAGTTTTATGATTTCAAGTCTTTTCTTGTCATTTATGTCTTGACTTTCGTTTCTTGACTTTTCACGCTCGATAAAGTATTTGAAGTAAGCAACTGGTGAGCAATAATTTATCTCTTTTTCGGTCTCATCTGGACTAATTTACGAAAAAGGAACTGAGAGAGTTCTCTTTTAAGTGCTTTTCCAGACTCTATAATCATGAAAAACCTTCGAGTTTTCTATCTCTGGACTTGTTAAACAAACATTGACAGACTCGTAATGGGACCGAACCACTCCTTCTTAGGGTTCATTAAAAATAGTCTGAGGGACTCGTCCGAAGGATGAGCTTACATCAACAAGCATATGTTATCCTCCTCAAGCTTGCGTAAAAATAAAGAGGTACTTGCCAGAAATGGTGGAGGAAAATTTGGGAAAGGGATATGTTTTTCATCTTCGTATTAATTGGCAGTAAGTGTCTCACTTGAACATGACACCCCCTATTCATAATTTGAAGCCAGTCTGGGAAATCCATTTGTCTCTTATTGGATTTACTACAAGGTCATTCCCTGTGTTGTCTTTGAGTCAATGCTGCCAAATCATTGGTAGTGTCGTTCATATGTTCAAGAGAAGTCCATCTAAAACCTATATTGAGTCGGCCATCTACAATTGTCCATTCTCTCCGTGTCGACCTTCCCTGTGTCCGGTCCAATTTGCAAAATACTCTATTTCACCTTCAAAATATGTTACTCATTTTGTGTCATTTATGGGGGATACATCAAGGCCCTCCTGTGACGAGTTTTGTTCCATCGAATTCAGCTCATTATCCAAAATAAAGACTTAGAAATTATTTGGTACCTTGGAGCTTGCATGCCTCAATGGCAGGTTTCCTCGCCTTCGACAGTGGGTTTACATCATTGACCCCTGATTGAAAGATTCCATCGGATGTTCGACTTCAAATCATTTATTCACACTCAATGGATTGTACTAGGGTACCTTGGGAGTCATTGACATCAATGGTGATTTCCCTCGCACTTGTTAACGGTTTCATCAATGACCGATAATCAAGTGGTTTCTGCCATGTTGGACTTCAACACATGTAATCACATGGTTAGATTTGTACTTTGGGCGATGACATTGAAGACCCTGGATATCATCTCTTTTGTCCAGGTTGCGATGGAGTATTTATAATCTATGACACATAGATCCACTGTGTATGTCTCGTGGCTATGTCGTCTCAATTTGAATCTTTCGCATAGATCCACCATGTATTCTTGGTGGCTATGCTATATTTTGACGGCATGGATCCATAGTGTATGATTGGTGGCCATTACCCAGGTCTACAATTTTCATCAGTCTATGATATGAGTATGGGATTGCCTACCTCAAAATTTGTATATATGATATTCTGCAGATGCCTGGTTGTTCGTAGGTTTCCGATTAGGTGTGCTCCTGGTTCCCGACACACACATGTAGCTTACAAAGTCTTTCGTCTATCACTGGTTCCAACCTCATACTTTGGGGGGCATTACGTTACTCATGACTTTGGTCGTCGTGATGATGTATTGATGATGGTGTAATCAGGATCTTCATAAGAACTTTTACCTGAGAAAAGTTACTTTCATCTCTTTCAAGAAAACTCATTTTTGAAGCATGTTCGCAGGCTGCTAGTATATTTGGTTGTGAGAATGACCCATTCTCGTAGGCTACCTTAAGCCAGGGTGTTAACTTCTCGCACTGTGTTGAACTACTAGGGTGCGTACACTTCCTAAAGCAAGGAAAAAGATGAATTCTCGAAGCTTCTAGAAGGGAATCTTCTAGAAGGATGGGTTGGCATTCAAATGGTTATCCTAGTACTGGATTCCCTGATATTCTCGGATCATTCCTATCCAAGTAACTAATTCATTCTCTCCTATATATTGAGGGAATTCTCATGGAAAAAGTTAGAAGTGAGATTCATTGGAGAATTGGTGAGAGAATTGAGTGGAGGATTGAGCTTGAACAACAGCTTGGAGATTCTAGCAAGTCTATCAAGAGGAGTTGATCTTCTTCATGCAAGTGAGAAAGTGTGTGTGTCGGAGCCAAGGGCCATCAAAAGGAAGTTTGCGACATCAAGTCTCAGGTTGTAATCTTTACTTTCCATTAATATGATACAGTAGCATGTCCCTTTCCCATAAAGCTATTTCCACTTTATTGTATAATTCCTTGATCATATACATAGATTGATTGTTGAATAGATTGTGCTAT
>SNQJ01S0004443.1:232945-245783 GCA_010110895.2 Picea sitchensis | reverse complement strand
CTCAGGTTGTAATCTTTACTTTCCATTAATATGATACAGTAGCATGTCCCTTTCCCATAAAGCTATTTCCACTTTATTGTATAATTCCTTGATCATATACATAGATTGATTGTTGAATAGATTGTGCTATCTTCACTTTGGTTTTGTGTTGTCTTGGTCTTGACTGCATGAGAGCACTGGAGCAAAGCGGGAGCAACAAAGACCAAAGGAAGCGATAATAAGTTATGTTATGTGTTCTTGCCTCCTATTTAATTCAATGGTCAAAATCTAGGGAAAGATTCATGTTCTATCTTGCTTTGTTCTAGATCCAGGTGGATCTAGGGAGATCGGTTAGTGTCTGCACCTATGGATTTATCCAATAACAAAATTGGCGACTCCACTGGGGAGGGTCCCGTTTTCTTTGTGGTTTTTGGTATTTTTCTGTGGCCATTTGCTCTGGTTTAACTTTTCTCCTGTCCTATCAATCTCTGAGTGTTCAGGATATCCTGATAGACCCTCTGGGTCCAAAGGCCTTTATCAATTTTGCTTCATTTTCCAAAATTTTGATTATGTTCAGACATTCTCGCACTGCACTTCATTGCAGCCTGCGAGAATAGGTAGAGTTCTCACTTTGCCTTTAGGTTTCAGAGCGAGGTTCTCGCACCCTGTTCAAGGGTTACCTGCAAGAATCAGTGATTCTCACACTGTGAAATATTACCTGCCTCCGAACTCAATTTTTCAAATCTTTGGATTTGAGTTTTTTCATTTTTAACTGCCCAGATCAGTTTGATTGCCTCATAAACGTTTCTTGGACCTTTGATTGATTTTTTTCTTTTCTTCGTTTGCATGCATGAACATTTTTACGATTTCAAGGCTTTTCTTGTCATTTATGTCTTGAATTTCATTTCTTGACTTTTCACGCTCGATATAGTATTTGAAGTAAGCGTCTGGTGAGCGATAATTTATCTCTTTTTCGGTCTCATCCGGACTATTTTACGAAAAAGGAACTGAGAGAGTTCTCTTTTAAGTGCTTTTCCAGACTCTATAATCATGAAAAACCTTCAATTTTTCTATCTCTAGACTCGTTAAACAAACATTGACAGACCCGTAATGGGACCGAACCACTCCTTCTTAGGGTTCGTTAAAAATACTCCGAGGGACTCGTATGAAGGATGATCTTACATCAACAAGCATATGTTATCCTCCTCAAGCTTGCGTAAAAATAAAGAGGTACTCGCCAGAAATGGTGGGGGAAAATTTGGCAAAGGGATATGTTTTTCATCTTCGTATTAATTGGCAGTAAGTGTCACTCTTGAACATGACACCCCCTATTCATCATTTGAAGCCGATCTGGGAAATCCATTTGTCTCTTATTCGATTTGCTACAAGGTCATTCCCTGTGTTGTCTTTGATTCAATGCTGCCAAATCATTGGTCGTGTCGGTCATATGTTCAAGAGAAGTCCATCTGAAACCTATATTGAGTCATCCATCTGCAGTTGTCCATTCTTTCCGTGTCGGCCTTCTCTGTGTCCGGTCCAATTTGCAAAATACTCTGTTTCACCTTCAAAATTTGTTACTCATTTTGTGTCATTGATGGGGGATACATCAAGGCCCTCCTGTGACGAGTTTTGTTCCATCGACTTCAGCTCATTATACAAAATCAAGACTTAGAAATTATTTGGTACCTTGGATCTTGCATGCCTCAATGGCAGGTTTCCTCTCTTTTGACAGTGGGTTTACATCATTGACCCCTAATCGAAAGATTCCATCGGATGTTCGACTTCAAATCAATTATTCACACTCGATGGATTGTAATAGGGTACCTTGGGAGTCATTGACATCAATGGTGATTTCCCTCACACTTGTTAACGGTTTCATCAATGATCGGTAATCAAGTGGTTTCTGCCATGTTGGACTTCAACACATGTAATCACATGGTTAGATTCGTACTTTGGGCGACGAAATTGAAGACCCTGGATATCATCTCTTTTGTCCAGGTTGCGATGGAGTATGTATAATATGCGACACATAGATCCACTGTGTATGTCTCATGGCTATGTCGTCTCAATTTGAATCTTTCACATAGATCCACCATGTATTCTTGGTGGCTATGCTATATTTTGATGGCATGGATCCACAGTGTATGATTGGTGGCCATGACCCAGGTCTACAATTGTCATCATTCTATAATCTGAGTATGGGATTGCCTACCTCAGAATTGGTATATATGATATTCTGCATATGCTTGGTTGTTCGCAGGTTTCCGATTAGGTGTGCTCCTGGTTCCCGACACACACATGCAGCTTACAAAGTCTTTCGGCTATCACTGGTTCCAACCTCATACTTTGGGGGGCATTCTGTTACCCATGACTTTGGTCGTCATGATGATGTATTGATGATGGTGTAATCAGTCTCTTCATAAGAACTTTTACCTGAGAAAAGTTACTTTCATCTGTTTAAAGAAAACTCATTTTTGAAGCATGTTCGCAGGTTGCTAGTATATTTGGCTGCGAGAATGACCCATTCTCGCAGGCTTCCTTAAGCCAGGGTGCGAACTTCTCGCACTGTGTTGAACTTCTAGGGTGCGAACTCTTCCGAAAGAAAGGAAAAAGATGAATTCTTGAAGCTTCTAGAAAGGAATCTTCTAGAAGGATGGTTGGGAATTCGAATGGTTATCCTAGTACTGGATTCCCTGATATTTTGGGATCATTCCTATCCAGGTAACTAATTCATTCTCTCCTATATATTGAGGGAATTCTCATGGAAAAAGTTAGAAGCGAGATTCATTAGAGAATTGGTGAGAGAATTGAGTGAAGGATTGAGCTTGAACTGCAGCTTGGATATTCTAGCAAGTCTATCAAGAGGAGTTGATCTTCTTCATGCAAGTGAGCAAGTGTGTGTGTTGGAGCCAAGGGCCATCGAAAGGAAGTTTGCGACATCAAGGCTCAGGTTGTAATATTTACTTTCCATTAATATGATACAGTATCATGTCCCTTTCCCATAAAGCTATTTCCACTTTATTGTATAATTCCTTGATCATATAGATAGATTGACTATTGAATAGATTTTTCTATCTTCACTTTGGTTGGTTTGTGTTGTCTTGGTCTTGACTGCACGAGAGAAATGGAGCAAAGCGGGAGCAACAAAGACCAAAGGAAGAGATAATAAGGTATGTTATGTGTACTTACCTCCTATTTAATTCAATGGTCAAAATCTAGGGAAAGAGTCATGTTCTGTCTTGCTTTGTTCTAGATCCAGGTGGATCTAGGGAGATCGGTTAGTGTCCGCACCTACGGATTTATCCAATAACAAAGGGAAATTAGAAAATGGGAAAACTGATTGTGGATGAAATGGAGGGTTCATGATACTGCGGAGGTGCAGTCCAAAAATAGAACCGTGAATAGATAATCTGGGATTCCGTTGGGAATGCTAGCAAAATGAGAAGGAGTATGTGGTTGATTCGTGACATGATCTAAGACTATCAGGACTCCCATCCCTAAAGGGTTTTTGAAAAAAAGAATGAGTGTCAAAAGTGCAAAAGGGAGCTATGAATGGGACAACTCATGTGGGTAAGAATGCTACCGGGTGACAGTACCGAAGATGAAAATGGAGGTGTTGGTACTGCAGAGCCGGAAATGGGAATCCTAGAGGCAAATGTCAGAGGGTGTGACTGGAAGTGTAAGTGAGAGTTAGAGGGAGTGACTACATGCCAGTGCTGAGTATATACCTGAAGGGGTTGTGTTGATGTATGATGACCAAGTACCTTCACACATGAAAACCAAATACCCGACGTGAACAATATCTTAAAAGAATCGAATATATGAGCATGTATTTGATAATTTTGACTATGCGCATGCGTACCTAATCAGGGAATGAAAAATGGCGTCCCAAGGGCTCAGGATGAAAAGAGGCCCAGGGATGGTCGTGATGTAGATGATGGGATGTTGATCATGTATCTAAAGACAGATCGAGAAATGGACGCCTGAAGCTCCCGGAATGGTGAGTGGAAGTTTGGCAAAAAGGCCTATATATAGTTGTAGGGCCAACATTGCCACCTCATTTGTACTTGCTTCTATAGTGACTAGATAAGAAGTATTCAGAGGAGATTTGGAGATTCTGGGAGGATGAGGCATCCAATCAAAGACCAACAAGCTTCAGTTTAGTTGTCTGATCATCCTGCATAGAATTAGGGTTTCCTTTATTGGGCAGGGGTTGTACGGAGGGCCGTACAGGAGTTTTTATGAGTGTGGACCCCATATGCACTGGCAATACGGCAGTAGGCGTGCACACGTATGTTCCTGCCCATCGGATAGATGAGTTGGTAAGACGGAAAAGGGCGCGCACTATGTGCGTGCTTGTTGGCTACACAGTTGCGCATGTGTGCACGACTGTGTATTGGACAGGCGTGCTCTAGAGGGCGCTTATAAGTTGAGCAGGCGCGCATGTGTGCGCACTTGAAGGATGGACAGGCGCACTTGAGAGAACGACTGTGTAGTGAATATGCACGCAGACATTCATGCCTGTGGGGTGAAGAAGCGGGCACGTGTGCGCGCCTGTGGGTTAAACAGTTGCGCCTTGGAGGCAAGGTTGACGGGTGTAAAACTTATATTTTGGGTGTTGTTGATGGTCCATTTGGCTGACTTAGGAATATTTTATGTGGTTGCAGGTGAGAATTGTGCATGATGTCGGTTGGTTAGTGAGAGTGGGATTAGTCTCAGCTGTGAGACATCGTGGCTATTGAGGAGCCAGGTGTACATGCGACTTTGGCGGCCTGTGGGATGATGAAGTTCTTTGAGTGCCCGTTGATACGGGCGTAGGAGTATCTCCTACAGTTCCTTATCCAAATTTGGAGTCCGGACCTACATTGTTTCATAGTGCGGGGAGAGCAGATTGCCTTCACTGCAGTGGAGGATGTGTACTTTTTTACTGGGCTCCTGTTTCAGGGAACGCCCCTACTGGCGGAGGCGGTGTTACCGAGGGATGTGCCGCTAGTGACTGTTGGCCAGAGATACTTTTCGAGGCTGAAATTTATGTCTAGAACTGTCGTGAGCATTAGGGCGATGGATGCCCTAGCGCATCGCTGCATAGCAGTGATGATTGTGAGAGTTTATGCTTCACTGGCGACGCAACGGATCAGTGGTGGCTAGCTGATTATGATGGAGAGAGTGTTGGTTAGTGAGCACTTTTCCTGGGGGATTACACTGCATGCCAATATGGTAGGGCAGCTGGACCACTGTCGGTCCACAGATACTGGAGAGTTTTCCTTCGGGTCCATCCTGGTGGCCTGGTTTTTGGAGAGGGTGCTTATGTTGCGCCCGAGGATTTTATTGGGTGCGCTTAGGGCGCGAGAGCCGTGACTAAAGCGGTGGTCGGCTATTTTGCTTCACCATGGTGGTGGCGAGGGTAGCCACTTCTTTACTGCTGAGGTGGCAGAGGTGTGGTGGCAGATTCCACAGGTGATGCTACAGTACCCCTATGCCGGGGTTGACTTCCGGGAGGATTCGTACATGGTGCTACCTCCAGGGGAGGTGTTTGACTGTCGAGGTATGTTGAGGATGTTGATATATATGGTTTGTGTTTGAGATAGCATGACATATGGATATGATATAGATGCTGAAAATATATGTTGCTTGTTTGTATGTGCAGATGTGGCACCTCGCGGGCGCGAGGTGGAGTTGCAGAGAGCATTGGCTAGTCAGGAGTTCGAGAGACCATCGCGGGGAGGGCCCCATGTTGGAGAGAGACGTCGGTGTGAGGATTCCATGGCGTGGCCAGCTGATCTGTAGAGAGAAGCAAGGAGATGTCAGTTTGATGATCCTGGTGCTGGGCCATCACATGCTCCTCCGACGGATGCCAGAGTAGATTTTGAGGACATACGCCATCACCTGGAGGTAGTGTTACAGAATGTGCCTGAGGGAATGTGATCTCCCATCTAGGATGAGGGCATCCTGGAGTAGTGTGTGGGGATTCCTCCACCATGGTGGACTGTGGTATGATAGGCAGCAGTAGTTGGTGCTGCGATGACTGAATGATTACCTCTAGGGCAGGAGGGACCAGTAGGGGTTGGGCAACCACCGCATAAGGGAGGGGCAGGCGGTGGTGCTCTAGAGCACTGTGAGTGGTGCTCTATGTATTGATGTATTTTTTGTATATAGGCTGGTGAGCCAAATTTGTACCGAGGTGCTTCACTGGCTTGCGGATACTTGTATTTTTGTATGTAAACATTTGTATGGCACTGTAGACCTTTTTATATATACATGAGTATACATGTTTGAGATCTATGTGGTGCTTACATGTGTTTTGTTAATGTATTGATGATGTCTAATCTATATACGCTATGACAAGTTGTTGATATGTTTATGTATGTGTAGAGGTAGCTTGATGTGATATATGCCAGTCTAACACAATATTAGCTAGGTTATCTGTAATTTGATTCAATTGTCTTGGAATATGTGTAAATGTAATGGAATCAAAATGTCGAGATAACAGTCTAACCTGTAGGTATTTGCGAAAGAAGCAAGGATCATGTACGCGGTACACATTCTTGAGCTGGAGAACGACTAGTTGAGAGTCGAGAAAGACGCTAAGGTGATGAATACTATGATGCTGGGCATCGGCCAGGAGGCCAATGACGGCAGTGTATTCAGCTTGGTTGTTGGTCGTTGAACCCAAACATATGCCACTCGAATGGAGAATTTCATGTGAGGGTGTGTAGAGATCCCAAGCGGCCGAAGCAAGATTTTGTGTCCAACGGCTGGCGCCGTCAGCATAACCGATGTGGTAGGCTGATGGAGGAAGCATCTGTCAATAGCACAAATGATAGTTTAGACACGAGGGATGGAAAAAAAGAAAACAAAACTATAAAAGAAATAACCTAAAGTAGAATAACTACTTTTAAGCATAAAATTTCTTTAAGTATAACCCATTGACGAGTTCTTTGAGAGAGAGGCCTTCAGGAGAGGCCAAGATGTATGCACCTTTGGTGAGGCAATGTTGGATAATGTATGGGCCATGCCATAATGACTTGAATTTTCCATGGCCAAAGGTATCATGAGAGATATCATAAGAAAGGACGAGGTCACCTTCGCAAAATGAGCGAAGGTTGACATGTCGATCAAAAGTAGCCTTTGATCATTTTTTAGTTGCCTCATTGTTCTGTAATGAAGATCAATGATCTTCATCCAGAGACTCTAAGTTTAGCAAGCGCTGCTCCATTGGAGCAGTGTCGGGTAATAGCTCAATTGCAGTGCGTAGGGTGGGAATTTTGCACTCGATGGGAAGAGTGGCCTCAACCCCATGGACTAGATGAAATGGTGTGAAACTAGTAGTCGTTTTCACAGTCGTATGGTAAGCCCATGGTGTGGAAAATAACATATGAAGCCAATTGGTCTTATGTTTATTAACCGTGTGTTGTAACATGGTCTTGAGGACCTTGTTAACTGCTTCAACATGTCCATTAGACTGAGGGTAATATGGTGAGGAAAAATTGTGAGAGAATCCTAACCGAGATGAGAGTTCGACGAAGATATCATTCTCAAAGTGTTTCCCGTGATCGGAAACAAGTTGGAGTGGTACTCCAAAGTGAGATATGACGTGGTTAAATAAAAATGTGCTGTGGTGTCAGCGGTGTTGTTGAAGGTGGGAATAGCTTCTGCTCATTTGGTGAAGTAATCGACTGCGACAACAATGTATTTGTGACCATTGCTGGAGGGGGGATTACAAGTCATGAAGTCAATGCCCCATTTACAAAAAGGACCGGTAGTGATGACTGGATGAAGAAGAGCAGGTGGTGCTCAGGCTTTGTTGGCGTAAAGGTGAAACTGCTCACATCATTTCACGGTGTAAATGCAATCGTGAAACAAGGTAGGCCAAAAGTAACCTACTCGGATAATCTTTTGAGTAGTGGATATTCCTGAAAGATGGCCCCCAAATGCGCCACTGTGGCATTCGTTCAAGACTCTATTGGCCTCGTCAATGGTCAGGCATCGACGAAGAATGAAGTTGACTCCTCACTGGTATAGGATGTCTCCAATGAGGAGGTAGCGGGGGGCCTAATGGAGAATACAACAACAATCATATCGTGAAAGGTGGTTACCGAACTTTTAAGTTCGAAGGTAGACGAGGAGGTCGTTGTACCAAGGATCATCCGAAGTGATGTAAAAGAGGTGTTCATCAGGAAAGTTGGTATTGAAGGGGGTACTGGTGGTGTCAGAGGGGAGGGTCGTGACAAGTTCGGCGAGAATGAGGGCCTTCTTTCTCTTGGGTGTTGAGAATTCAAGATCATACTCTTGAAGGATAACGATCCATCGAGAAAATTTGTTGTTAATTTTTCGACGACTGAGCAAGTATTGCATAGGGTTGGAATCTGCGACAACCTTAGTTGTGCGAAGTAGAATGTAGTGATGCAGTTTCTAGACAGCGAGGATGACTGCAAGAGCTAGTTTCTCTTTATGTTTATACTTTAGGGGTGGCCCTGAGAGTTTTTTAGTAATGTAATAAATAACATTCTCACGATTTTCATCACCTAGCTAGACGAGAAATCCTGCTACTGACACAGTTGATGCTGATATGTAGAGGATATAGTCACAATTATAGTCAGGTGCACTAATTAAAGGGGCGTTGGAGAGTGACAGTTTAAGATCGTCAAATGACTATTGGGCATGGTCATCCCAGTGAAATGGGATGTTGTGACGTAGTAAGCGAAGGAAACCATGGGTGTGAATGGCGTAGTCTGGGACAAATTGCCGTAGAAAGTTAGCCTTACCTTGTAGGCTCTCAAGTTGACGTAGATTCCGGGGAGGTGGAATTTTGGTGATAGCTTGGACTTTGAGGGGGTCCATGGTAATACTGCTTTGGGAAAGGATGAATCCAAGGAGGCACCCCGCGATGATGTAGAACACGCACTTGAGGGGATTCAAGTGGATGTTGTACTAACGACACTGTTGGAAGATGATTCGTAAATCATCAAGATGTTGGGTGTGTTTCTTGGATCGAGCTATGAGGTCGTCCAAGTATGCGAGGATGATATGAGCCAGATCGTGAAAGATGTATGTCATAGCCCGTTGGAAAGTTGCGCCAGCATTCTTTAAGCCAAAAGGCATGACACGATATGAAAAAGTACCCCAAGGGGTAGTGAATGCGGTTTTATATTGATCGGCTGGGTGAATTTGAATTTGATTATAACCAGAGAACATGTCCATGAAGGATAGAGCTTCGTGGCCTGCGTAGCCGTCGATAATTTGATCGATGAAAGGCGTGGGAAAGTTGTCTTTGGGACATGCGTGATTGAGATAGAGAAAGTCTGTGAAGACGTGGATAGTGCCCTTTTTTTTGTTAACGGGTACAGGGTTGGTAACCCATGATGTATAGGCGATGGGGTAAATGAACCTGGCAGCACGTAATTTGTCAATTTCAGCTTTGATGGCCACTGCTTTGGATGGGTGTAGCGGTCGTTGTTTTTGACGAACCAGAGTAATGTCGAGCCAGGTGTCGATGCGATGTTCAATGATAGATGGATCGAGGCCAAGAATTTATGTGTATGACTAGGAAAAAATATCTCGATATTCCTGGAAGAGGGCTTTATAGGTGGTGATTTCTTGAGGAGTGCAAGCAGCTCTAATGGTGATTTCCTCGACGATGCCATTTTTTATGGAAATGTTGATTTTAATGGTTGGGGAAATGTTGGCCATGTTTCCTTCTTCAAAAGCATTAGGGGCAGGAATGGGGTTCTTGAACCAGTTGATAGGCCCTGATAGAATAAAATATTTGGTTTCAACCGCGTAGATGGGGTGTTGGTTAGGAAGCGTAGAGGCTTCTTGTGGAAAGAAGAGGGCGTGGTGGTGTAGCGCATCCCATGTGTAGTCCGGGTTTTTTAACTCTTCGAGTATTTCCTCGTCACAGTGGAAGTGACGGGAATACAAGGGGTCATGAAGAGTGATATCGGTGACTATTGTCATGTGGTTGCCCCCTAGTGATGAAGAAGCAGGGGGAACAATGCAAGGATATGGTGATGGTTCACTCGACATAAACCAAATATTGAAGTATTGAGGAGTACCCATGGTAGTTGGGTGTAAAATGTCTGTAGGGGAATGAGCGGGAGATTTGGGGGGATTTGGGGGTGAATCCTCAGATAATTCATCTAAGAACCATGGAGGCGTTGGAAGGGCCTCAGGTTCAGGAGAAATGACATGAAGAACCTCTAATGACGAGGTAAGGTCAACTATCGACTCTGTGGGTCATTGAACCAGGGTCAATTGGCATTGCCTGTATTCAATGATCACAGGACACTGGTATGTAAAATGATCTAATGATTCACATAGAGAGTAAGGGCATCTCATGCGTTCATTGACTGAAGTTGTGACATAACGGGTGTCAGTGATTGTTGGTAAGGATGACGTAGTTGGACCGAGGTTTCTCTGGAAGCATTGGCATACTGTAGCTAATGTCTTCCGAAAGCGTGGCAGTGCTGAGAAATGGTGGGTATAATGGCCATATTCTGAACATATAGCGCAAGCGAATTTGGTGTGAAACCTTTTACTACTTGAATGGGGGGTGGTAGCAGCAGTACTGGCGATAGTGGCGAGTGTTGGGGGAGTTTGATTGAGTGGAATCAAATTCTGTAACTCTGGTAGAGATGGGCAGTTGTTGGTTTGGTGTCCATATTTCTCACATAGTGTGCAAGGAGGTTGGATGCACGGAGGAAGTGGAGCTGTGGACTCCTTTTTCTTTCTCTTGCCCCCAGCTGTGGCAGGGGGGTTAGTGAGTGGAGGTGTAGAGGGTATGGTGGGAGTAAGTATGGGAATCGTCATTGGGATTCCTTCCATTTGGGGGGGAAGGGATGGTGAAGGGACCATCTCTGGTGGATGTGAATACCAAACTGGAATTGCTAACACCATATTAGGTAGGGTAAGCTTTGTGGCTACCTGGAAAGATTCGATGCCCGGTGGAGGGTTAAAAAAGGAGATTTGGGTGATGGCTTGGGGAACTGTCTCCTAAACTGGGATATGTCCTTGGGGAGAGGTGAAATCATGGACTGGTGGGGTCGACGAGTTTGCAGGAGGCTCTTGAGGGGGAAGTTTTGCGACTAGTGGGACATCGGATATGATAGAAGCCTCCATAGGAGGAAGGGTATCCTCTGTGTGAGTTCCATTATATGATACGACGCATACTTGATTGGAAGGATGAAGGAGCAGTGGTGCTCCATGGTAAGTTCCTAACAATGATGGATATTTGAAAATTCCAGGGCCCATCTCGACGAGTGGGTATGCGTCATGACTCGTGTGGATGAGAGGAAGAATGTTATCGATGTTGGCAGATGAGTTAGGCTCGTAATGTGAGACTTGGTCAATGGTAACGATATTCCCATTGTGGGGGGACATCATTGTTCGAAATATGGAAGAGGCAACTGCCTTCATAGAGTACATGTAGCTATGACCGAACAGGATATTATAATCTAGTGGGGTGTCGATAACTTCGATGTCGATGAGAATGGTTTTTCCCCCGAGTTGTATGGGGACATTTTGGAAGAGTCCTTTAGGGGATGATGGTCATCCATCATAAGCTCGTAAGGTGATGGCAGAGGGTATGAGTTCGGGGGAACCAAGTTTCTGCCATACAAATTTGGACATAATGCATGTAGATGCACCTTCATCAATGATACACCGATGAACTGTGATGTTCCGTATTTTTACTGGGATTTGAAAAGCGATCAAGGTGGGAAGGTGAGGTTCTCCACTGTCAAGATCAAAGGTAATGAGTCAAGTATCTGTGGGGTCAACTTCCCCCAAGGTGGAAAGTAATGATTTCTGCTGAGTGGGACAAGTATGGAGGACTTCCAAAACTAACATGGCAGTCATGGATTGTGCTAAGTCGTCAACCAAACTGTAATTGTGAGCTGCCCTAGCCTGTGGGTTGTGGACATTCCTGGGCAATGGGATGCGAGGGATGCGAAGAGGTGGCTCAGTGGTAGGGTGAGGGATTACCAATGGGGGTCCCGTTGGTGTAGGGTTTGTCTCTGAAGGGATGGGAGGAGACTCAGTGGGTGCATGATATTGACGATTACATGTTTGCAGAAGGATTTCTTCCTCACTAGTGAGGAGGATTTTGTGATCTGTTGCATTGTTTGGGTTGAGGTACTGTCCCACCTAAGGTGGGGGATGTTGCGTATCCTGTTGAGTGTTTATCACACCTTGGTGTGGAATAGTATTTTGTAGCACGACAAGGGGGGGTTGTTGTATGTATTATTATGGTGCCTGCTGAGGGGTAGGCGGTGCTGGAGGATGGGGTAGACTACCTGAGTCTTTCAACCATTTGAAATCATCTATTTGGGGGAAATGATGAGTGTAATGGCCGAACTCACCACAAAGGGCACAAGGGAAGTTGGTTTTAACAATATTGTTATTTCTCCCTTGATGCCTATTATTATTTCCCCCCTCGGGGTTCTGATTCCCTTGGTTCTGGTTGCCCTCAGTGGGTTGGTTCTGCTGGGGTTGATTCCCGCCTTGACCTGGGTTGTTGTTGTTTCTATTTCATCCTTTCTTTTTGGCATTGTTCGACTGATGGGTCGGATTTTCCGTATTCATCTGTTCAAAATTTAGATATTGTTGAATGGGAGAGGGTTGAACAAAATTCACCCCAGCATGAGGATGTGGGGGAGCCATGGGTTGTGGGGGACCGGGAAATGGGAAGTATGGATTCTGTGGGGGTAAAGATCCGTAAGGTACATAGGAAGGCATGGTGATTTCACTAGTACTATAAGTTGAGGTAGAGGGGGTACTATAATTCGTTTGAATAGGTGGGTGTATGGGGGGTGCCAGCAGTGGCCCACTGATGGGTGGAGGCATAGCAATAGGGTATGGT